>VDFB02058242.1:502880556-503188470 GCA_007258455.2 Sequoia sempervirens
GAGTTAATTAATTATGACATTCTTAAATACATTCTTTGTTGATTTATTATCTTTCAAATTAATTTCTAAATTTTTAATTTGAAAGATAATAAATCAACAAAGAATGTATTTAAGAATGTCATAATTAATTAACTCATTGCAACTTTAATTGAACGATAAACTAATTAACACCAAACCCTAATTGAACTCTAACCCTAATTGGAACCCTTATTCTAACCCCAAGTTTTATATGAGATAACCCTAACCTTAATTTAATTCTAACCCGAAACTTTGTCCTAGAATTCTAACTCTAACTCTAACCCTAAACCTAAGTAAACCCTAACCCTAATCCTAATTAAAAGTTCAATCCTAACTATAATACTAATTTTAACCCTAATTGAACTCTAACCCTAATTGGACATAAAACTTAGTCACCCAAAAATCACTTTAACTTAGTCACTCTGATTTTTTAAACAATAGTAGAAGATAATTCCAATTGACATGTAGCCTCAAGAAAGATCTTTAGAATATCTTCTTGTTCTATCAATATTACCAATAAAGAAAATACCACTTTGACTTAGTCACTCCCAACACCTACTTCCTAAATGGTCACTAGGATGCACAAATATTAAATTACACATAGATAAACAATAAATTACACATAGTTAAACATGCCACACACTTCTATATTAAACATGCCACACACTTCTATATTAAACTATGTGTGTGGCATGTTTAATATAGAAGTGTGTGGCATGGTTATCTCAGATAAAACTTGGGGTTAGAATAAGGGTTCCAATTAGGGTTAGAGTTCAATTAGGGTTTGGTGTTAATTAGTTTATCGTTCAATTAAAGTTGCAATGAGTTAATTAATTATGACATTCTTAAATACATTCTTTGTTGATTTATTATCTTGAAATAAGGGTTCCAATTAGGGTTAGAGTTCCATTAGGGTTTGGTGTTAATTAGTTTATCGTTCAATTAAAGTTGCAATGAGTTAATTAATTATGACATTCTTAAATACATTCTTTGTTGATTTATTATCTTTCAAATTAAAAATTTAGAAATTAATTTTTTTTAATCAAAATTTAAAATATCAAATTATAGTAAACACATTAACATCTAATATTTAAAATAAATTAATAGAAACAATATATACAAGATTCTTATTTAATATTAAATTTAAATATTTTTACTTTCAATCTTATTTTATCTTAAATATTTACTAATAAAATTTAAAAATTAAAAATTAAAACTTATTTTTTATTAAAATTTATAGTATTGATTTATATTAAAAATATCAAAATTTAATATTTAAATTAATTTAATAAAAAAAAATTTGAAAATTTAAATACTTTTTATACTATGTATTTATACTTATTTTACTTTAAAATAAAATTTTATTAATATTTTAAATATTTTTTATAATTTTAAAATTATAGTTAAATAATATAGATAGAAATGATAATAAAAATAAATAAATTTTAAAAAAATTAAAAATTAAAAAAAAACTGTAAAAATTTCCAGCGCTGTAACTTATATAATTTTAATATTATATATTGCAAAGCGGCGGCACAAACCCCAAAACTGGGGCACGGCAAAACACAGCACGAAACCGTTAGTTGCAGGACAGGGAGGACAGGTCTGTGTTGCACGAGGGCGAGAGAAACGAGGGATGGCAGCGGATGGGCATCCATGCCATGCGGTGCAAATTATCTCCTGCATAGACACTGCCATAGTCTATTGCACTCGGCATATTCTAGGCTAGATCACATCGGTCAAAGGCTCCATTGGCGAGGTACGAGTTATTCAGCTTCGACGGTAATATGAGGATATTTTCTTTCATTGGCCATCAGATTTGTGGTCATTGTCATGCCATTTGATTTGATCTACGATCAAAGGCTTTGTTTGGGTCTTTTCTATCATATCGAATTTAATCTCCGAAACTGAGAATTCCTCCTTCGGTGGGCTTTATATTTGGATCGATTCTCATATTCCTGGCTGGTCTGCGTCAGGTCCAATTTCGGTTGAGTACTGGTCACATTGGTGTCCTTGCTAGTGGCCGACAACATCTATTCCAGGCCTATCCACTCACTTATCGGGTACCATTGGGAGCATTGGAGGTAGGTGGTACCTGTGAAATCATCGCCAGCCGTAGGTACCATCCACTTGGTCGACAATGGTCTCTTCATCATCCTTCATTCACAGGGTACTCATCACTATTCGATCTATGTCATCGGGTACTCTTATCGGCGATCTCCAGTCTTTGGTTCTCCATCGGCATCCACTCACTTTGTATCGGCGTCCTCTAGTTTCTTGTGTCATTGGCCGATTGTTGGTTCAGTTTTATTTCTTTTCGCTAGCTTTGTATTGGTTGGCATACAACACCCTTCACACTGACGGGTATGATTTTCTTCACCACTATGATTAGTACCTAGTACGAAGTCATTTATATTCCGGAGGATTTCATAATAGTTTGTTTTAAATATTAAAATTTTTGTATGCCGATTGGTTTATTAAAACCTTTGTAAAGCTAATTGTATTAGTTGTTAGGTGCTTTTATTTTTTATTTGTGAAAGGTGTCAATCATATGGGAGACCAAGTGTTTTGTGTCAAGAGCTTGAAATTTGTGCCTAATTAGCCTTCAAATAGCCTGATTTTGTCCCCATAGTGCCTTTTATAGGGCTTTTTTTCATTTTATCATAACTTTTGTAAATGGAGGCCATTTTCCAAAAACGAGATATCATTGGACAGGTGGAGATCTGAATTTTTCAATGGTGAAGATATTTTGCAGAAATTTTGCAGTTTTGTGCCATTTTTTCTAGGTTGAAGACAAATATTCATTTTTTTCCTCTGAGCTCATATCTTTTTGCTCTGGACTCCGATTTTCTCCAAATTTGTGGCATCGAGAAGGTATTCAAGAGAACTTCAAATCTACTCATGCACTTTTTGCAGATTTGTTTTTAGATTTTCAATTTTTTCAGTTTGTAGCTGATTTTATAGTTTGGGATACATTGTTGTAAATTCGCAAAAAAAAAGTGTAATTTTGTTGGGACAAAGGGGTTGATTTCTTGTATTGTGAGGGAAATTTGTTGTTCTTCTCTTGTAATATCTCATTGTATCATGGATTTTCATAAAGTTGTACTTATAACTCCATATAACTATCATGAGTGGAGATCTCAAATGGAGTTGTTACTATTAAAAATGAAGTTGCAACGAATCACATTCGGTCAAGATCCAGAACCTATAGGAGCAAAAGAGAAAATAAAATGGCATGATAGAAGGGATGAAGCTCTTGGTACTCTGAAATTGTCCCTTTCTCCAGATCTTAGATATTATGTTGCACCCATCACTCATCCTAATGAAGCTTGGACTACTTTAGAGAGTCTCTTTGGTAAGCCAAATAAGATGAGGAAATTTAAGTTGGAGAATGAACTAATGGGTCTTAATCCTTCAGATTTTGACAATATTCAAGGATTTTTCTCTAAGCTCAATTCTCTTAGATTGTAGTTATCTAATTGTGGGGTCACTAAAGAGGATGAACAGTTGATTCTTTAAACTCTTGCTAAGCTTGGTCTTGATTATTCAGTGTTTGTTTCTACATTCTACGCTACAATGGATGCCCTTGGCAATGTATACAAAATTCCTTCTCTTGATGAATTTGCAGCTCAAATCACAAGGGAACAAGAAAATTTGGTTAACATGGGAAAATTGAAGTCCACTACATCCCATGCTCTTGTTGCAAAGGATACAAAGGCTTCAAGTGGCAAAGGTAAGAAGCAGAACAAGGCTCCCAAGTCTAATGAGCAAGGTAAAGATTCTCCTTCACATAGCACTCCTGAGTCCATAGCCTCTTCAAAAGAGGAATCATCTAAAAAGAAGAAGTTTAAATGTGCATATTGTAAAAAGTTAGTAAATGATGAGCATAGATGTTATAATAAGAATATTGATGAACTTAAACACCTTCTTCAAAAGAATAACATTCAGCTGCCTCATCAGTGTCTTCTACTTCTTCTTTAGCATCTCAATTTGTAGCCCCCTCATCATCATCTTAGTCATAGAATAATGCATCTACTTTTGGGCTACATAAAATGAAAGGACAAGCACTCTTTGCCTCTGCAAGTCCTAAATCTCGTAGATGGCTTCTTGATTTAGGGGCATCTCATCATATGGAATCTTCTATGGATATTTTCTCTTCTTTTGAGCCTTGTAATTCACCTCATATATTGATGGGTAACAATACATAAATGAAGGTAAGTGGGAAGGGTACTATTGATATGGGGGAAGAGACATTCAATGATGTTCTTTGTGTTCCTTCCTTGTCCACAAATATCCTTTCTATTTATCAAATTACTCATGGGGGTCAAGGTAAAATAGTTGAGTTCACTCCAGATAGGGTGTACATACAGGACTTGGAGACGGGATATTGTTGCTATCAGGATGGTTCATCATTCATCTCGTGTGTATTCCTTTTCAAATTTTGCTTTAGAAGATGATAATGTTCCTTTGACTGCATCACACACTCCATTGAGTGTGAACCATGTTAGTGAGGAGAAGTTTGGTCATCTACACCTTGGTATTCTAGAGACCAGTGTTGAGCTTCCTACTACTCCACCTCCTACTCCTTTAGCCATTGATGCTTCTATTCAGTAGGATGATCATAGTTTTTCAGATCTTTCTTTGTGGGATGTGTGTTTGATAGGTATCTCTAACTTGTTCATGGAGTCTCATACTATAGATTTGGAGGACACACTTGAGCGGATCTCTCTTCTATTTGATGACAGTTTAATCACAATTGTGACACCATCTACTTTGTCTTTGGAGATTGAAATTCATGAGTCTCCTCATTCTCTTGATTTGTCATGTTTCTTGGTTGATTTTGACCATGATTATGTTGTGACTTATTCAAGCTTGGAGGATCTTCATCAGTTTTCAGAGGAATACATTTTGAGCATTCATTCTTCCTCCTTTTAGTTGGATATGGAGTGGATTCTACATCAACTTATGGATTTGTTTTTTCCTAAGGGAAGATGTGTTGCTTGCAAACATTGGATCATCTTTTGTTTTCAGGGGTTCTTCATCAACATTGGAGCTTCTCCATCATGGGGGGGATATCTTATTTCTCTACTACCCTCTTATGGGGGGGTAATTTATTGTATATACATGATGCATGTTGTCCTTGGGGGGTATCATTGAGTACTCCATACATCATGTTTGTTTTGTTTTGTTTTTCTCTCTTTTGGAGAGGAGTTTTGTCCCACATGGTTTTCTCCTTTTCTCCGCTTTTGAGAGAATTGATTTGTTTGCATTTGCATTGTAAATGGGTACCTAACATGGCCTAGTATCCAGGACCCATAGTCATCGTCTTTGCATAATAATCTTCTCCCTAAGTTGCACTTAATGGGGGGTGTTGGTGTGAATAATTATCTTGTACCTAGCTAATTCATTCACTAGGTAAATTAGGGGATATATTCACATGGTTAAGTTTACTTAGGAAAAAGATTCCTTCTAGAAGTCTTAGTTGGCTTTTCTAGAACTTATCTTATCTAGCTAGGATGCATCATTTCCTAGGTGATTAGTTTGTTAGTTGTCTCATGTCATAGGATTATGACATTTTTCAACATCATGTTCATTACTGCATTTCAACCTTTCCTATATAAGCAAGGTATCTCATGTACATTTATCAATCAATCATATTCAACCATTAATCAATCTTGCATTGTAAAGAAAGCTTTCTTGCCATTCTCTCTCTTGTGGAAGTGGTTTTGGTCGCAACTGTTCTTGGGGGTGTTGGGGAGTCACCATTTACTCCCATAGGATAAACATTAGGAGTCATGGGATGACTTAAAGGGACTCCATTTACACTCAGGATAGGATAATTATTCAATCAATTTCTGCCATTTGCAGACAATCCATTTCCAAGGTGTTTCATTTCTAAATTTACACTTACGGCTTTGGCATAAGATTCAGGTAAATTAGTAGGAGGATTTTCCCTTAGATTTACAAACATAGCAGTTAAAGGATCTACTGTTGTATAATAAACTACAATAGCAAACAAATTATTCACTACATAAGGTGCATACAGCCTAGAGTAAGCCTTTTGAAACCTATCATTAAAAGCAGTTATAGGTTCTCCCTCGAACCTCTTGATATGAGCAAATTGATGATACAACAAAGCAGGGTCAATTAGTGTTCTGAATCTGGCCAAAAATTGACTTTCTAAATCTTTCCATGATTTGATAGAATTATGAGGTAGGTTGATATACCACTGGTAAACTTCATCACTTAAGGTGTACAGGAAAAACCTACATACAACATCTTCATGTTGAATCCTTGCTCTAAAGCATGTATCCTTAAAGATAATAATATGTTCCTCCACATCTTTGTGAAGATAATATTTAGGACACAACTTATCAAGATTTTTTTGTAAATCATTGTACATGGAAAATTGAACCAGTGACTCTATGTTAAAGAAATTCATCGCTATACGAGGTGGTGGTGGTACAATAGTATTCAGATTCTGTGAAATCACACTTACACTTGTAGAATTTTGAGGTCTAGATGATGTTCAACCACTAAGCTTGACAAAAGCCACACAAGGATCACCAGATCGAGATCTAATGACTCTATGAAAATCTAATTTAAAACCTAACTAAACCAAAAGAACAACAATGATGCCCTCCTTTTAGTGCTAGTTCCTATTGATGACGATGCCACTCATAGCAATAGTGCAAATAAATTCCTCACAGGAAAACCGTGAAGATCCTATCCTTCTTGAAAGACTTAACCAAAGACAACCTAAAGGGCATCCGTTTAGTAGGAAAAGGTTGGCTTAATTCAATCACAAGTCTCTGGTAGTCAGGTCTTAACTGTACTAGGTTCACTTCAGGGTATGATGTGATATTGTTTTTAATCTCAAAGGGAATATAGTTGTTTCTACTCTCATTAAGAATCATAAGCATTCTCCACAAGATTTCCAATTCAATCATAGAATATCATCATGAAATTGAAAGATTTAAAATAATATTTCATGAATATCAACATTTTTTTTGCTATCACTTAAGTACATTTAGCTTTAAGCATTCATCAATTTCATGGAAAATGAAAATTTTTCAATAAATTTCCATTCATTCATCTATTTTTTGAAACATTTTCAAGAATTTGAAAATCTATTCTAAAATAAAGAATAAAAAATACTAAAAATTAATTTTTTTCCTGGTTATTCTCCATGCATGCCCCAAAGAGTTAATCAAATCAAAGTAAACTGCTTTATACTTCACCAAATTGCTTCACAACTACATATAAAATGGTGTGAGCTTTAAAAGAGAAGGGTTTTAGTTTTGACACCGAGTAGGTTTTGTATGCACCCTTAAATGATGCAGCACACAATCTTGTTCAGCTAAACTAACAAAACCAGCTACAAAGATTCAAGAGATAGGTAGCTATCAAATTGGCTTTAATATTGATTAATTTCTATGTGCATATAAGTTTTGAGAACATAATGATTCAAAAAATAGGAAAAAAGAACAAAACTTAGAGAAGTTTTGGCTCTTCCGACATCCACAAATTTTGAACTTAAAATAAAAATAAAGCAGTAAACAACCTTTTATAGGAACAAGGCCCCAAAAGTTCAAACTTAAAGTTTATCTAGAGAATCAGAAATAGAAAATCAAAATGTAGCATGTGGCATAAGCCAACTGTCATCAGAATCTTCTAGATGAATTCAAAGCTTTGACTTCCTTGGCAACAAAACTTTTCACTTTCAAAATCTAGTACACAATGCTCCACATAAATCAGGGCTATCGGTATCCTTTCAAATACCAGACTGGGAACATGTTAGAATTGGCTATGGATGCCAAGATCTATGGACCAAATGGAAAGAACAAGAAAAGAGAGAGAATATGACAAGAATAAACTGTATTCAATGTCATTGATATGATATGATTCTGATTATTACAATGAGAGAGACCCCTTGGTTATATAGCCAAGGTGAGAACATAGAAGGGCATAAGATTATGACAAGTGTCGTAATATTATGACATGAGACAAATAGGAAAACCTATCACTCCACAAAAGGTGGAGAGATAATCACATGATGTGACCACAAAAGGTGGAACTGATGAGGTAATGACATGTCAAGTCCACCAAAAGTGGAAAATCTCCAACAACCTCCTATGTGGTCCCTAAGTAAACTTAACTAAGGTGTAATCATGACCTAGGACAAGGTACAAGACATTTAATTACACCAACACCCCCCCTTAAATGCAACTTAGGGAGAATGTACACAAAATAAAACAATGCAAGATTGGTCCCAGCTACTAGGCCATGTTAGGTACCCATGTACACACAATGCAATCTCTCACAAGCGAGGAAAAGGAGAAAACCCAGTGGGACAAAAATCCTCCCCAAAAGAGAGATGCAATGCAAAATAGAAATACTCTCAATGAAGAATGAGAAGGTAAAAACCCCATGTGACGAAAAAGACCCCCCCATAAGAGAGAAGTAGAAGAGAGACAAGGTAGCCCCCCCTGAATGTTGAGTCTCCTGCAATGATGGTAGAAGCTCAACATTGAATGTTGAAGATGATCAAATCTCGCCAAACAATGTTCCTCCCCTTAGGAAGAAATAAAACCAAGGATGTATGCAGGATATCAAGATGATGGATGATGTATGATGGTTTCTCTGAAGCATGCTCAAGTGTCTCCATGTTGATGCCAAAAGATGACACTCCAAACAGGCATTCTAGACCACACTACTGAAGAGGACAATCCAACATCTAGTAGAGAAGAATGTAGAACATGATCCAAAGACAAGGATATCCCCTCTAAAGACAAAGAAGCCTCCTCCAAATTCTATCCAAAAGTATCCACACTCACGCCAATCTGTGAAGAATGATAATGTAGAGAATGAACAAGAGGGTCAAGGTGTTCCCTCACAACAACTGAAGAAGGTGCATCTTCATCAAAGATAAGATGAATGCTATCAAGAGTGTCCTCCAAATCTGCAAGATGAGTCTCCATGAACAAGTCTGAAATACCTATCAAAAAGTCATCCAAAGTAGCCATATCTAGAAGACTATGTATATCCTACTGCACTGAATCACTAGGAGCCAAAAATGTAGCAACACAAGCATCATCAAGTACAATAGTAGATGGAGGAGAGGAAATGCATGGCTCAAGTACTGGATTTGATGTGAGTACTCCCAAGTTCAAAAAGCCAAATGTCTCCTCTGAATCATGGTGTATGTGATCAACAACCAAAGGAACATTGTCACCATCAAAAGAAAACTGTGCAAAAGAATACAACCGAGATGAATGATCAACCACCCTAGTAGCAATGATATCTCTAGTCTCCAAGTCTCGAATGATCACAGAATTAGGTGTGAACTCCAAATTTCTCCCATCTCCACCATGTGTAATCTAATATATGGAAAGTAGATTGTTTGTCAAATGAGGAACACACAAGACATCCTGAAAAGTGTTCTCCCCAATGCTAATAGATCCCTTCCCTGTTACACTCATATATGTATTGTTTCCCATCAAGATAGGAGACATCGAACAAGGCTGAAATGAAGAGAAGATAGTCTGTGAAGATGCCATATGATGAGATGCTCCTGAATCTAGAAGCCATCTCCTTGATCCTAGACTTGAATGAGCACAAAGAGCTTGTCCTTTATATCCTGATGTTTGACCTTTGTCCTTTTTAGACTGTTTTGAAGTAGAAGGAGAAGAAGATGATTAAGACATTATAGAAGGCAAATCAATGTGATTCTTTTTGAGAAGAATTTTCAACTCATCAATATCCTTCTTATAACAATAATGTTCTTCATGTCCATCCTTCTTGCAATATGCACAAAAAGGTCTCTCCTTCTTAGATGATTTCTCTTTTGAAGATGAATCTTTATGTTCTTCTGTGGAATTTGATGTGGCTTGTGTGTTCTTCTTAGGATTGTTCTTTGTCTTTTCTTTGCCACTTGAAGACTTCTCATCCTTTGCAACCAAGGCATGTCATTTTGAAGACTTCAAAGTACCCATTTGAATAAGCTTATCTTGCTCCCTAATGAGTTGCATAGAAAAATATTCAAAGGAAGGCATCTTAAACTCACTCCCAAAGGCATTCTTTGTAGCATAGAAAGTAGACACAAACACTGAATATTCAGGTCCTAGCTTTGAAAGAACACTTAAGATCAATTGTGTATCTGATTTCTCAATTTTACAATTCTTCAATTGTGTTCTTAGTGACTTGAATTTGGTGATGAAGTCTTGTATGTTGTCAAAATTACATGGATTGAGACTGATTAATTCATTCTCCAACAAATGTCCTTGAATTTCATCTATTTTCCCAAACAATTCTGACAATGTAGTCCACATAGCCATAGGTGTATCCAACTGCTCAATGTGAAACAACAACTCAGGAGAGACATACAAGCAAAAATAGCCAATGGCTTCTTCACAACTATTCAACCACTTATTCTTTTTAACTACATCATTTTGTGGTTCACCATCATGCCCATGAACTATCCTATACAGTCTTTTTACTCTTAGCAATTTTTTCATTTCTGATTTCCATTTAGGATAGTTGTAAGGTGTTAGAAGAGGAATTGTAGATGGCTCCATGATGAAACAAGAACACAAATCAAGAGGAATGCAACCAAAACCACAAGAAGAATCTCCCCCAAATTCACTCAATCAAAAGACCCCCCAGCAATATATGAGCTTGGCACTTTATGAGTAGTGTGTTTACAATTGCCACTTGATAAAAATAGCGAAGTGGTCTTGATCTTGGTACATGCAAATGCCCAAAATAGGCCACAAAATCAAGTACAATTTTTGGCATACAATAAGATCAATCTGATCATACCACTGAGAAGTACATAAAAAATTATGCACTTTCAAAAAAAACTACACTAAAAAATGTTACTATAGGAGCAAGATATGAGCTCTTGAAGTTCTCAAAATGAGGACGAAGCAACAACACCTGTGAGAATCTGCAATTTCTGGAAAAACCAGGCACCGAAACCAAAAACTGATTGCACTACTGCGTAGAGCATGAAATTCTAGCCCAAATAATAAAAAAAAATTGCTTGAAAAAAGGAGTCAGAATGAGCAAGATATTAAGCTTCAAAGTTAGACTACAAAAACTAAAAGCTCATCCGTGAGGGGTAGAAAATTTCAAAGTTGTGCTGATGTCAACGATGACCTGCTGCTGACATATGCAATTCATGGGCTTAAATTTGACAGTTGAGTGGCACCTCCAAATACAGCTTAAAATTGACAGTCTTATCCCTGTCACGGGTCGACGAAATCTCAGGGGACTAACAGAATATACTTCAAATCTTCGCTTGCCATAATATTGAAAATGTTCGCCAGAACTCTAAAGCACAGGATCTTTTAAAGACTTTCTCACTGGTATTTTTGAATACTCTCGCCGGAATTTGTATGGTTGCCAGTGTGTGTGGGAGTCGCGGGGGCTGTGTGGGCCGCAGGCCCACGTGGGACCTACGTACAGAGGGTACAGAGTACCCTGGGTATGGTAATTTTTCTTCTTTTTTTAATTTTGATTTATTTTTTAACAATGATTTTTCAATATGATTTTTCAAAACAAACTTTTACAAATAAAATATGCAATATGCCTGAATTAAATTTTCCAAAAAAAAATTTTCAAAAATTTTCTAACGGATTTAAAAAAATATTTTCTAAAAAATCGTACCATGCGTCATAATGACGACTTGGGGCCATACGGCTCCTTGAGCAAAAAAATTTTGCCTCACCAGATGACTTGCTCCAAAATGGATGAATTGATAGTTGATCTTAGGGTTTTTGGCCCTTCTGGACGCGATGGCAGGGTCGGATTTGACCCAAAATGCTTCAAAATTGCAGTTACCTTCTAGATCTAGCAACCACTCTTTAGCTTCAAATCCTCATAGATTTGGCCTCGTATCTCCGATTTGGATGAAACAAAAGGAAAAATCGACTATCTCGAACCTTCCGGACACAATGGTGAGCTCAGATTTGCACCAGCAAGCTTGGATATGAACCTGCAACAAAGAGCCACGAATAAAACCTCCTCAGATCTAGGATCTCTCTTCAAAAAAAGACTCTCCAATGACACCCAAACCACTCTGATACCATGTTAGAATTGGCTATGGATGCCAAGATCTATGGACCAAATGGAAAGCACAAGAAAAGAGAGAGAAAATATGACAAGAATAAACTGTATTCAATGTCATTGATATGATATGATTCTGATTATTACAATGAGAGAGACCCCTTGGTTATATAGCCAAGGTGAGAACATAGAAGGGCATAAGATTATGACAAGTGTCATAATCTTATGACATGAGACAACTAGGAAAACCTATCACTCCACAAAAGGTGGAGAGATAATCACATGATGTGTCCACAAAAGGTGGAAGTGATGAGGTAATGACATGTCAAGTCCACCAAAAGTGGAAAATCTCCAACAACCTCCTATGTGGTCCCTAAGTAAACTTAACTAAGGTGTAAACATGACCTAGGACAAGGTACAAGACATTTAATTACACCAACAGAACATCCACCGGGACCAGGAACAACCCATAAAAATAACTTGTAACAAAATATTTCTATGACATTTCCGATATCTGATATCCGGTACTTCCTCTCATCATTCAGGGCTCGGGTTCCAAGATCTTTTCTTCACTTTTCTTCAACTAATATTCTCGTAAAGCATTCAATATTTGATACATATGCTCTTTTGAAATCCCTCGTATTTCCTTCCAAGTGAACTTGAGGCTAGTGTATTCTTCTAATATCTAGAGTATACTAGCATTCTTTGCACTTTGTATGTTTCATATCTAACTATAGTGTTCTTGCATTGTATGATCTCATTAATGACCTCCCCAGTTAACAATTGAATAGGGTTTTTATTTATCCTTTCAATCCATTCCTTGAAGGATTTCACTTCTTTACCCTCCTGTCCTATTTTTGGGGATCACAATCTTGATGTACTAACATTTCAATAAAACTTTAGTCTTTATCAAGCAACTTATTACATTTCTCGGTGACCTTTTCAAATCCTTCTATACATTGTGCCAATGTGTCACCTTCCCATTTCAACTATTTCTTCCATTTTTTTGACAATGGAACTTCTTGCTCTGAAATTATATTTTCCCTTATCAACTCTTGAGCATCCAATTGTATGAGAGTATCAACATTTTTCCTTTCAACATCAACGTACTCCTAGCAAAACCTATATTCACCTTCAAATATTCTATATTTTTCAGACCAATTGTATGCTTCCTTATACTTCCCTATTGCATCTGTCATAAATTATTCTCCTTACCCAATACTCAATCCATTCTTCAAATACATTCATTTTATGGTGGACTACTACAATTGCATCCACCTATTTTTGTGACATTAGTATTGGATTTTGGGGGGCAATTCAGTTTGTGCTTGACCAGATAGGGTTAATGATTTTATAAAATTCTCCAGGATAGCAACCCGTTCTTTCAACTCTCTTTTCTTTCTTTTATTCTTTTGGACCCTAACAACTGTTGCATCTAAAATCATCTTCATTTCTTCTAATTCTTGTGTCCAAGATGAGTGTCCAAGATTGATACTTGTTATCTTGTACTCCTTAGGCATTATCTCATGTCTATTTTTTTCAACTATTAGAGTAGCTATATGGATGGTTTTGTCTCCATCTTCATTCTTCTATATGACAAGTTTTTCTCTAGCTTTATGTCTGGGCTTAGGAGTATCTACTTCTTGTATAAAACTATTAAGATCTAGAGGAACTACTTCTACTTCCATTAGAGAAGCCAATTCCATGATCAACCTATCAGGTACATATTTTTCATACTATACTCTATAACATTTCTTTGTTCCTGGTTTTCACTTTATTCAAGAACTTATTTTCTTACTTATTCAACTTTATTTGCTACATACTTAGAAATAGGAATTTCTTCAATAATTTATGGCATAGATTCATGATTTTTGGGATTTGACACTATCTCCTTTGTTTCAAGACTTATATTTTCCTATCTATCTAGATGTTCATAGATGTTCAATATCAGCTCCTTGGACGTCACTTTCCTTATATCCTACTACACCAAGGTTTTCTTCATTTTCAAATTTATCACTTGAAACCCGTGTAGCTTCTTCATTCTCAATCTCAACCTTTTCCTTCTCTAATTCTTCAAAGACCTATGATTTTTTATTATTATTTGGATCATTCCCAAGTGAAGGATGGGAATCAAAAGTATCTTCAATAACCATTTCATCAATAGGATCCTGCCCTGCAATCTCCCCAGTTTCTATCTTAGGAAAATCAAGGTTCATTGGTTCTAAAGTGAGTGTTCCTTGTATGAATTCTTCTTCTTCAACATTTGTAGGAATGGATCCTATGTCTAGAATTTCTTCTATCACTAGTTGTACCATGGGTTTATCCGTAAATTTCTTTTCTTTTACCTTTTCCCACATGGCACCCCATTTATCCATTTGTTCCTTAATCCTAGCTTCATTTGCCTCAGAAATTTCATCCAAAACCACATGAGTCTCTCCTAGTGCCTATTTCACACTAGCCATATTAACCGAAGGGGGAGAAGTAAACAATGCTGCAACTCTCTGAGATGTAGACCTTGCCTATGCACCAGTATTTTTTATTACCCCTTCCTCTTCATCAATAGTAGGTGTTATCCTTGGTTTTGATGTTGAGGAAGATGCACCTTTAGGTTTCAATTTTTATTTACCTTTTCCTGGATCGTCATATTTTTTCTCATCAGCTGATTTTAGTGAAACTCCTTGGCTTGAATCCTCATGGGTTTTCTCTTCAATTCTTATACCAGTAGTTGCCTTACTAGTTTTCTTTTTCTTCTTAGTAGGTTCCCCACTCTCAAAATTAGTTTAATTTCTTTGTTTCCTTCTTTTATCTTGAGAGTATGTGGGTTCAATTTTTTTTCTCTTAAAACTTTGCAAAAATCATTTATCCAATGCTGAGTATGTAGTAGAATCGGTGCAAAGAACTCTTCAATTGATGTCATTTCTTCACCTTGGTAATCCAAGTCTGGGATAGGTTCATCATACGCCCTATCTT
The DNA here is from genome assembly GCA_007258455.2 of Sequoia sempervirens. Lineage (NCBI taxonomy): Eukaryota > Viridiplantae > Streptophyta > Pinopsida > Cupressales > Cupressaceae > Sequoia > Sequoia sempervirens. The sequence continues at coordinate 502,895,614 of VDFB02058242.1, forward strand.
TATTATAAGCTTTATTCAACACTTCACCATCATACTCTTAAAACTGATTCATAATTTCATGAAGCATAAGAATCCATGCAGATTTTAATGACAATCTTTCATATTTTCTCTTCCTTACTCTATGCTCATCTTCACAATTAAGCCAATAATCTTCTAAGTGTTGGACATGAGCATGATAACCAACTATGTTGTTGGTAATATTCCCTTTAGGATCATAATACATCCTTTGAAGTGGGAAATATTCAAAATTATATGTTTTCAATTCTTCTTCACAAAAGTTAGATGCTCTGATTGCATTGCATTTATAATTCCCTATCACAATAGGAAATATGAAGGAAGCCTTCTTACGAGCATGGCTATAAAGAGCTTGAGACGGTTTCAACTATCTCACCAATTCTAATAAGACAATTTTATCTGTAGGATACCTAGGCAACATGAATGGATATCTGTCAAACCCCTCCACCCTAATGTAGGAGTAAGTGGGGAACTGAATGTACTAGCCTCCCATTGGTCTAATGATACTTTGTGCTTCCAAAGACAATCTTTTGGCTTTATCACCTTCCATCATTCTGACCAGCCTCATGGAGAACACATCATTAAATCTCTTGTAATGCTCTTTGTATCCATGGATAGGAATTTGGGGTAAATGAGCATATATTAAACAATTTCCTACTTCTTTTCCCTAAGTACCAATCCTTTTCAACCCTTGTTTATTTGCATTGATGGCACCAGAATAAATCACATATAAAGACATATAAAAACATCTAGTTTTGTTAAATGCTTTTATCTATTCATGCAATATGTCACTAATAAACTTTCCCCAATACATTTGCATAGGAGTATCCATCAATCTGGATATTATTATAAACATCCAAGGTTCACATTTACTGGCATTTTGCAAACCAGGTATCTTGCTCAGCATAGTTATAACATCTTGAACATCTAGGTTGAACATAGACCTTAGAATTGTTTTTGTCTATTCTATAATTGGCTCTTGGCACCATTGGGTACTCATGATTTCTCTATTGTTCTCTTGGAAATTCTTGTAGGTTTTAGCTTTCGCCTTCATATCAATATTATACATCTAAGTGAAAATAGGAAGCCCAAATGTGCATGTAATTCCTTTCTTGGAGAGATCCGCATAAGTTCTTCCCTCCTTCACAATAATTCTTTTGTTTAGGCTGTAATAATTTATAAATTCCATGACTAATTCAAGGGCCTCCATTGTTGGTGGAAACCCTCTAGCTAAAAGTAACTCGCTATAACATTTCTGGTACATTGAGAAGAATTTTCTTGCCATACCCATGTCTGAATTTCAACATCAGAAGACCACCACATATGAGTACCTGTGAACTGCAATATTTAAATTCATCTTCTATTTTTTCCTTAGAAGTACTCATTTCTATTGGCATGTTTTGCATTTTCAAATGTGCATCTTGTGTGTGAGTTAGGGTTAAATTTAACCAAATTTCTTACAAATTTATAGAACTTCCTTTCAGTTAAATTCAAATAAAAAATAATTCAACATTTCAATTTTTCAAAGGTGAATACCATTTTTCAAGATTTTCATATGTGGAAATGATTAATAGAATATCAGTTATTTGAAACATACCTGGTTCTTGTTGATGACCACAATCTTTTCAGAATGAAGCTTCAAAACCCTTGGTAGTTGTGTTCTTAGATTCTCAAAATTTATCTTTCCTTGCATGCCAGTATTATTTCTTTTGTTTAATGTCCTTTGCAAATTTGCGCCATGACACAAAGTGGAGTTTATAAAAGCAATGGCATGCTTAAGGTGGTGTCAAGTACTAGAGAAGAAAGATGGTGCGAAGATCTTACATGGAACTTTGGTGTCACTTTGATATTTGTGAGGCATAAGCCTTTAAGATACATGATCAATTTGTGATCACCGGGATTAAAAATTCTGGTACCAAATTTTGAAAAGAATGTCGGGGACTAGGGCACTTACCTCCAAGCTTATAAGGAAAATTGGAATAAAAGAAAAGAGCAGGAACTGGGTTCAAAAAAATAAAAATGATCAAAAAATTTCACAACAGAACCTCTGGTTTCTGAATTCCAACTAAAGAAAACAAAAGGCAACTATCAGACTTCGATACAAGAAAATGGTACTACCGAGTTTGAAACTTTTTGTAGATGGCTTACCGAGCGAGGCAAGGATTGACTGAAGATACGCCTCTTTTATGCAACAGCAGCAACTTTAGGATTTTGGTTTCCAGTAAAATACTAAAACTTCATGAAAAAGGTATGAAACACCGAATCTAGAAAAAAATAAGGATTAAAACAAAGACCAGGCAGACTGAAAATGAAACGTGCATTTTACCAACCCACAAGACAATGCCAAAGAAAACAATAGTGAAAGGGAAAGGAAAAAAAAGGGGGTGCACATTTTGTCAAGAGGAAAAATGGGGTGTGTTGTGAGGCCACACAACAGGACTCAATCGACTTCAACGTTGATTCTACCTAAGGGCTTGTCAAGCGCTCATCCATTGTCAAGCAACTCACATCAGGTACAAGTACATTTATATTGTAAGTTATTTAACTTGTTACTATGCTTACAATTATGAATTTTGAATTCACTATATATCAAATGTGCATGTACACTTGTAAATATTATAAGCATTAAATGTCTATATTTATATCTAGGTTGACACAACAATGAGAATGGGGATCAGACAAACATTAGATGTGGTGACTGCTCAAAGGCATCTAAATTTCAGGTTGTTTAAAAAAGTTTCTAAGCAAACTTGAATATATATATTTTAACCTAATTCAAGTATGTGTGCTTTAAATTTGACCTTGTAGGACTTTGTTAGTGCCACTTTCTACCCTAATCAAGTGACAATACCTTAAGGAGGACATGCAAAGCATCCAAATATCATGCTAATTTAAATTTTTTATTATATTTAAAGTCAATTACAAATTATAAATTGTGAATAACTTAAATTAAATTTAAAATTGAAGATATATATATATATATATATGAGATCACACATGTTAAATTTTTTGTCTTTAATAGCATGAGACGCATCTTGTAGATGAGCATGTACATGAAGGTCCTGGAATATAGGGTGCACAACCTCTTATGGTACAATTTAAATATGATAAATTATAAATTAAATTGAATTAAATCATTTTTAATTGTAGACTTACATCTAATTTCAACTTTCTTTCTCTTGTATATGTAGATTGATTTAGAGCATTTAGAGGTTGGTCCATGAACACTAGAGCTTGTAGAGATAGATATCATGGTAATTTAATTTTATGATGAATTATAAATTAAATTGTCATTAAATCATTTTTAATCATCTTTATTTCTATTGTATAGAGTGGTTCAGGTCATCCACGTAGTCCGCATGGTGTGAAGAGGTCTCTTAATTATAGAGATGATATGAGTTAGATGATTTTATGGGTTGTATTTGATTTTTTCATGGATTGCATATTTGGTTTGTCATGGACTTAATATATTGTTTCATGAACTTTATTTCATGGGTTGTACTTTAATGGACTTAATATATATTGGTTTCATGGACTTAATATATTGTAAATCATGGACTTTATTATTGTTTAATTTTAATTTACACATGTGCATTTATGCATTTATGTGAAATTTTAATATGTAATTGATAGGACATGATTAGGTATAAATATTTAGGATATGTCCTAATAGGATGTCTTAAGGGGGTTAAAGAAGTTGTCAAAATTTGGTGAAGTTTCCCAAGGAAACCAAATTTAACAATAACATACATGATATTTCGTGATTATACAATCAAATTTAAAGTTTCAAAGTAGGGTGACTCATCATAACAAATGATATAATTAAGTGTAATATTTAGGATATGTCCTAATAGGATGTCTTAAGGGGATGAAATACTTCAAAGTACATGTCTCATATTTAATTGCAATTGATATATTTAAGTAACTTATAATTTAGGATTACTCATCATAACAATCACATTCTATACAATTTAAATACTGACAGTGTTTATTTAATTCATGTCATAATAGGATGTCTTAAGGGGTCTGATGTAGGAGCATCTAGCGATGTAGGGAAACCTTATATCACCCAAAAAAATTATTATTTTTGTTTTATTTCATTTTTTTGAGTCCCATGATGGCACTCAAGGGGTATAAGATTATCATGCATAAAAAATAGCGAAAATCAAGCACTTACAATTTTTAGTAAGTTGGCCTAAATGGGCTCATATGGATGTGAAAATTTACCCCAAGGAGCAGAGCTGAAAAAAATTTCCAGTTGTGAAAGAATCACCTCAATACCTTGCATGGTTTGGGAGAAATTAAAGTTTTTGTCCTGAGAAATTTCTCCAATGCACATTCAAATTCAGATATTAAACTTTAGAGGCCCCAAAATAGGTCAAAAAGTTTCTTAACTGACCTACAATGGGCTCATGTGTTGTAGAGCTCATCAAGAGCTTTCCAACGATATGCAATAATAGCAAATTCGACACTTGGATCAAAAGTTATGGCCTCGCAAAGTTGGTCCTCTAAAAAAGTGAATTTCATAAAAAATTCTTCCTAGGCCATAAATCAAAAGGCGAGACTTTTGGCGCCAAAACAAAAAGGGGAAATTTGATCTTTCTAGAACATTCTAGGGAAGTTATTGGCAAAAATCAAAAGGTTTAAGTGGGGGTTGTAGAAGGTGGCCCTGAAAGTGGAAATTTTGGCTTCAAATAGTAGATTTTCTTTTCAGAGTTGATTTTTTTTGTAATGAATCAAGCCCATGGGGCTGTAGCATGTAAGCTTTGAATCTATAATTTCATTTTCTGAAAATGATTGAAAGTGAGTCATTTTTTTTTGTCTCGCATCTTCTGTGTTGGTATTTGTTGTTGTGATTTTTGTGGGTTTTGGGCGGTGTGGCCCTCATCAAGTCGTATAAGAGCAGGAGTTCCTAAGCCTGTAATAGAGCGTTGAACGTAAAGAAATTGCATCAGGACCTGTGAGTGTGGCTTGAGTTCAAGATGCCTCCAATAATTTCCCAATATGGAAGAGGTAGAGGTCGAGGTCATGGAGGAAGAGATCCACCAAGAGATGAAATCAGAGCCCTTAAAAGGAAATTAGAAACCTTGCAACCAGAGGTTCAAAGAAGAGATGTGCAACAAGACAAAGATGATAGTGAAGATGAAATAGAAGAGGAAGAGCAGGATCCAATGGATCATGGAGAAATAATATTTCTATGAGTGATCTCAAGTATTGGGAAGAGACCTAAAATGGAGGTTTCAACTTTTAGTGGAAATCTAAATCCTGAAGAATTGATTGATTGGATCAATGACATGGAGGAATTTTTTGAGTTTGAGGAGATTGAAGATCCTCATAGAGTGAGGCTTGCAAAGAAAAAATTGAAAGTTCATGCCAGTATATGGTGGAAAGAGGTCCAGTTAGAAAGAGGAAAAAAAGGGAAAGATAATTTTTCTAGATGGGATAGAATGGTGTCAAAATTGAAGAAACAATTTATTCCATTTGATTACGAATTGGAGTTGGTCAAGAAGATGTAGAGCTTGAGGCAAGGGACAAGGATGGTGAAAGAATACACAAAGGAATTTCACAAGGTCTTGATTCAGAAAGGACATTCTGAGGTGAATAAAGAGAAAGTTGCTCATTATATTAACGGGATGAAGCCAAGCATACAGAAAGAATTGGCACTGGTAAGAATGACCACTATTGAGGATGGTTATCAATTTTCTCTAAAGGTTGAAGAACAACTGAACAAGAGGTTTGAGAAAAAACAATGAGGTGGAGATCGTGGAGCAAAGATTGGTGGATGGTCATATGGAGGTCAAAATGAAGATCAAAAGAAGGGTGAAGACTCTAGTAGTAGCCAGACTCAGAAAGTAGATAACACCTACCATCCTCATGATTAGAATAATGGAGACCAAAGAGGAAGAGGAAGATTTGGACAAGGACTAGGAAGAGGAGGCTTTCGTGGAACTTGTTTCTAGTGTGGAGAATAAGGACATAGAGATTATGAGTGTCCTCAACATCAAGGAAGGACAAATAGAAGACCAAAGGGTAATGCACGAGTTGCACATGTAGATGAAGATGTTGATTCTTCACATTCTAAGGATGCAAAAAGAGGAGAGGTTCTTGTTACCAGAAGAGCCTTGTTGAATGAGGAGAAGGAACCAACTCAAAGGAAGAATTTGTTTCACACTAGATGTAAGTGTGAAGGTAAATTTTTTAATGTAATTATTGATGGAAGTAGTACTGATAACCTTGTTTCAGAAGAAATGGTTAGTAAGTTGCAGTTGGAGAGAAGAAGGCATCTAAACCCATGACAGATTGTTTGGTTGCAAAAGGACCATAAAGCCTTGGTAAATGAACAATGTTTGGTAAAGTTCAAGATTGGAAATTACCATGATGAGGTATTGTGTGATATCATGCCTATGGATGTTTGTCATATGTTGTTAGGTATACCGTGGTAGTTTGATCGACGAGCAATACATGATGGACATGACAACACTTATTCTTTGAAAAAGGATGGGATTCATCATAAGTTGAAGCCCTTGAAAGAGACAAAAGAAAAGGTATGCAGTAATGCAAGAATTTTTTTGGTTGATGGAATAAAGTTCCTAGAAGGTGTGAAGCATGAGCATATGTGTTTTGCATTGATCCCTAGAGTTGATAAAGAAGATACCACTGAGGTACTTGTAGAGGTTTCATAGTTGTTGAATGAGTTTCAAGCTATTATTTTTTGTAATGTACTTGAAGGTTTGCCTCTTGTAAGAAATATTAGTCATTAGATGGACCTGATTCCTAGAGCCAGTTTGCCAAATAAGGTAGCTCATCGTATGACTCCAGTAGAGAGTGAAGAGTTGAATAGACAAGTGCAAGAGTTTTTTTGGAAGTGATTGATCAGAGAGAGTTTGAGTCCATGTGCAGTACCTATAGTACTAGCACCAAAGAAGAATGGGGAATGGAGGATGTGTACAAATTCTAGAGCCATCAACAAGATCACCATCAAGTGTAGATTTCCCTTGCCAAGAATGGATGACATTATAGATTGTTTGAGTGGAGTTGAGTACTTCATGAAGATAGATTTGAAGAGCAGATATCACCAGATCTAGATTAGAGAAGGAGATGAATGGAAGATAGCCTTTAAAACCAAGGAGGGATTGTACGAATGGTTAGTCATTCCTTTTGGGCTAACCAATGCACTAAGAACATTTATGCAACTTATGAATGAGGTATTGAAATACTTTTTAGGAAAATTAGTTATTGTTTATTTGGATAATATTTTGATTTTCAGTAAGACATTGGAGGAGCACTTGATGCATATCCGAAGAGTTTTTGAGAAGCTAAAGGAGGAGAAGTTGTTGATTAATTTGAAGAAATGTAGTTTTGTGAAGAGAGAGTTGGTGTATCTGGGATTTGTTGTCTTCGTAGAGGGTATTAAAATGGATCTAGAGAAGGTGATAGCAATCATTGAATGACCTACCCCAAGGAGTGTTGTAGAGGTAAGATCATTTCATGGTCTAGCAAGTTTTTATAGAAAGTTTATTAAGAATTTTAGTAGTATTTGTGCATAGTATTTGTGCACCTCTAATTGAAGCAATGAGAGGGGATAGAAAAGAGTTTAAGTGGACCATAGGAGGAGCCAAAATTTTTGATATGTTGAAGAAGAAAGTTATAGAGCAACTTGTTTTTCCCCTTCTAGAATTCAATAAGGTCTTTCAAGTAGATTGTGATGCTAGTGGCACTACCATAGGAGCTATTTTGAGTCAAGAAGGTAAGCATGTTGCTTATTTTAGTGAGAAGTTAAATGATGCTAAGAAGAAATATTATATCTATGATCAATATTTTTATGCTATAGTTTAGGCTTTGAAGAAATGGAGAAACTATTTTTTTCCAAAATAATTTGTTTTATATATTGATCACCAGGCTTTGTAGTATCTCAATAGTCAAGAAAAGTTGAATCAAAGAAACTTAAAATGGGTTGAGTTTTTGTAGAGTTATACTTTTGTTTTGAAGCACAAGAGTGGAAGGTCAGATAGAGTTGCAAATGCCTTGAGTAGAAGGCAAAATTTGTTGATAGAAATGAATATAGAGGTTGTTGGGTTCAATGAACTCAAGAGTTTGTATCCTAAAGATCCAGACTTTGTAGAAGCTTGGAAGGATTTTTTGGAACATATTACATTGGATAGGATGAGATGGTTGAATTTCTTAATCCAAGATGGGATGTTGTTTAGAGGAAGCCAATTGTGCATTCCAAGGAGTTCTATAAGAGAGAATCTAAGCAAGGAAAAGCATAGTGGAGGATTGGTTGGACATTTTGGTTGAGATAAGACTATTGCTCTTGTCAGTGAGAATTATTATTGGCCATAGTTACAATATGATGTGAAGAAGTTTGTACAAAGTTGAAAAGTATGTTAGATGGAAAAAGGAACAAGTTAGAATACTAGATTGTATCAGCCATTACCTATACTTGAGAGGCCATGGGAGGATTTTAGCATGGATTTTTTTCTTGGATTGTCAAGGACACAAAGAGGGAAAGAATCTATATTTGTGGTGGTGGATAGATTTTGAAAGATGACATATTTCATTCTGTGTCATAAGACCAGTGATGATCATGTTGCAGAGTTATTTTTTAGAGAGGTGGTGAGACTACATGGTCTACCAAAGAGTATAGTTTCAGATAGAGATACCAATTTTTTTGGTTATTTCTGGAGAACATTATGGAAGAAGTTGAAGACAAATTTGAAGTTCAGTTCTGCACACCATGCACAAACTAATGGATAAACAAAGGTTGTGGATAGGAGTTTGGGTAACCTGCTAAGATGCTTAGTTGGAGATAAGCCCAAGGGATGGGATTTGATTATACCACAGGTGGAATTTTCTTACAACAATTATGTCAATAGGAGCACTTGTAAATCACCATTCCAGATTATATATGGGAGTAGTCCCATAACTACTTTTGAATTGAGAAAGATGGATAAAGGGGAGAAGAGTAGCGCTAAGGTTGAAGATTTTGCTGAGCACTTGAAGAATTTGCACGAAGAGGTGAAGAAATATATCAATAAGATGAACTCAAAATATAAGGCTCAGGTAGATCAAAAAAGGAGGCATAAGGAGTTCTAGGTAGGAGATGAAGTCATGGTTCATTTGCGAAAGGAAAGGTTTCTAGTTGATACATACAACAAGTTAAAGATGAAGAAGTTTGGACCATGCAAGATCCTGAAGACGCATGATTCAGGAAATGCTTATGAGGTAGAGTTGCCTAGTGGAATAAAAAATTCTCTTGTGTTCAACATTGCTTATTTGACAGAGTATCATGAAGGTGATATAGAGGATGGGCTAATAAATGAATAGTTGAAAATCACAACACCTACTTTAGAGAAGGAAGAGATAGAAGAAATAATGGATAGCCACGTGGGTAGAAGCACAAGAAACAGGCAATATGCAGAGTACTTGGTGAAATGGACAGGAAGGCCTATTGAAGATTCATCATGGTTATCTGAGGCTGAGGTTAACCATCTTGGTTTCTCTCTAACTCCTGAGATGTGATAGGGTCACTTTTTAAATTACCTTGGGTGTCTAATGCAAGAGCATCCAGCGGTGTAGGCCAATCTTGCATCACCCAAAAAAAAAATCTTTATTTTATTTAGTTGTTTTGAGTCCCATGATGGAACTTAAGGGGTATAAGGTTGTCATGCATCAAAAATAACAAAAATCAGGCACTTACTATTTTTATTAAGTCAGCCTAAACAAGCTCGTATGGATGTGAAAATTTACCCCAAGGAGTAGAGCTGAAAAACATTTCTGGCTGCAAAAGAATCACCTCAATGCCTTGCACGGTTTGGGATAAATTACATTTTTCGTCCTGAGAAATTTTTCCAATTCAACTTAAAATTCAAATATAAAACTTTAGAGGCCCCAAAATAGGTCAAAAAGTGGTCGAACCAACCTACAGTGGATTCAAGTGTTAGAAAGCTTGTCAAGAGCTTTCCAACGATATGCAATAATAGAAAACTAGATAGTCGAATCAAAAGTTATGGCCTCGTGAGGTTGGTCCTCTAAAAAAATGAATTTCATAAAAATTTCTTCCTAGGCAAAAAATCAAACAGCAGGACTTTTGGTGCCAAAACAAAAAGGGAAAATTTAATCTTTCTAGAACATTCTAGGGCAGTTATTGGGGAAAATAAAAAGGGTTAAGTGGGGGTTGTAGAAGGTGGTCCTGATAGTGCAAATTGTGGCTCCGAAAAGTAGATTTTCTTTTCAAAGTTGAATTTTGTTGTAATGAATCAATCCCATAAGACTATAGCATGTAAGCTTTAAATCTATAATTTCATTTTCTAAAAATAATTGAAAGTGAGTCATTTTTCTATCTCACATCTTCTGTGTTGGTATTTATTGTTGTGATTTTTGTGGGTTTTAGGTAGTGTGGCCCTCATCAGGGTCCTAATACAACATCTTAAGGGGATCAAAGAAGTTGTCAAAATTTGGTGAAGTTTCCCAAGGAAACCAAATTTAATAATAATATACATGATATTTAGTGATTATACAATCAAATTTAAAGTTTCAATGTAGGGTGACTCATCATAACAAATGATATAATTAAGAATGATATTTAGGATATGTCCTAATAGGACATCCAAAGGGGATTAAATACTTCAAAGTACATGTCTCATATTTAATTGCAATTGATATAATTAACTTAGAATTTAGGATGACTCGTCATAACAATCACATTCTATACAATTTAAATAGTGACAATGTTTATTTATTTCATGTTGTAATAGGATGTCTTAAGGGGTCCTAATACGATGTCCTAAGGGGATCAAAGAAGTTGTCAAAATTTGATGAAGTTTCCCAAGGAAACCAAATTTACCAATAATATACATGATATTTAGTGATTATACAATCAAATTTAAAGTTTTGAAGTAGGAAAACATGCACATATAACAAACAAAATATATAGAATATTGTTTTTGATACATAAAGTGTAGAGTATAATTGTGTATGTATATGTATACAAATTTGTACTAAATGTGTAATTGTGTAAGTATGTATGTACATAAATGTCAACTCAAAACAATGTTTACAAAATTTGGCTATGCCATCTCAGGAAAGTATGAAACTTGTGCCCGGAATACAGTAGGTCTTCATGCCACTTGATATCAAAATGATACAAGCAATATCAATGAAATCATCAAAACATGTATTTTAATTTATATAAAACTATCTATATGTACACAACTCAATTACCTGTATTTAAAAGTATTCCACACATGTATGTAGGTTAAATTTGCATCCTCTCCTTTTTGTTTTAAAATATGAGATCAATGTGATGATGGCTTAAGGATACAAAAAAGCATAATAAATTAATTTTAACTATTAATATATAAGTAATATCAATATATAATCAAAACATGTATTTAAATATAATTTAACTAATAATTACCTATTTTTACCAAGCATTCCATGTTGTTTAGGTTGAATCTACTAGGGTTAGAAGGTATATTTCAACCAGTTAAATACATATTTGATTAATAAAACACAGAAATTCTGGACAACAAAAGAGGAACACAAAAATTTAACATGGTTCACCCAAAATTGGGCTACATCCACCAACACAGGGTCCAAAATATATTAAGCTTCTAGTAAATAACCTTTACAAAGCATGCAAAAAACACTGTAACCTACAACGTTTCTCATCCCATTTTTCACTTGTTGGTTTTACTTAGCCATTGCTACGAGTACCTATAGTGCTTCTTGTGTTTTCTAGCCACTGCACTACAAATTTATGCTAATAGTCATGACCTACTGCCCTTAAAACTCATCACCGAGTGTTCTAATATGCTCCCACACATGTCACATCAATTACCAATGAAGTGTTTCCATTGGTTGTGCCTCATGCATCCAATAAAACATTTTCTTTCGGTGGATACATTTAATATTTTTAGTTCTCTTTTGAATTTATAATAAAAAATATTGTAACTAATCACTTCCAACTATAAATAATCACTTCTAGCATTTAATATTTGTTTGTAACCACCTTTTAGATACAAGTGCAACATAAATATTTAATAAGTGCAACAAATAAAATAAAATAAGATAAAGATGAATATTTTATTTGAGTATGATTGGTCTCCATAACACAAAAATCTCCCACTTGGAGACAAATCAAAATCCACTCCATAGCATTTCCCACTTGGATACTAGTTATAACACCACTACCCCTGCAACTCCCAATGAAAATCAGCACCTTGGACCCTACTATTATATTTTGTTTAAATTTAACCTTGAAGGCCAACCGAAGCTAAAGAGGAGCTCAACTTCTCCCTTGTCACTATATTCGTAAACATATCTACTGGATTGTCATCTATATGTGTCTTTTCTAGCTTGACCTGTCCATCCTCCAACATCGACTGAATGAAATGATATGGGCGATCCCACAATAGTGGTTTACACTTTTTGGGACATTCTGATTTTTGTTGAAATCACATATTTTTAGAAAATATTATTATTTAAGCCTTGAAAAGCTCCATTTAAAGAATTCCAATTGAATAGGGTTTGATCAAACCCCCTTAGATAGAACCCCTCTAGTTTTAAACCATACCTATAGTAGAGTCTCATTTACACCTATCAAAATGCTGATAAAGAACTAGTTTTGATTTGCCTTTTGGGGGATCAAATGAATTCATTTTTTTTAATTTTTTTTAAGTATATAGTCCTTATTATAAGCTTCACAAAAATTATAATTTTAAATATATTTAATTTGATTATTATATTTATTTCTTATTTCTTATGATGTAGGTTTTCATCAAAAATCAAGCTCTTTGTTTTGCACATGTGGAGAAATAGCAGATTATCAAAAAAAATTAAAAAATATTAGTACACTAGATATTGATGTCCCTGATCCAACAAAAAAATTTGAGTTTCGAGACACACAAAGAAGTTGTGTTTTAGCCAGTAAATCATGTCTAAATTGTAACTAGTTTGAATTTGAAACTTAATTAAGAAAAAAATATTCAATGAAATGTTATGAAACCAATTCCATGCATTAGATATCCTAGTTATGAATCTAAATTCAAAAAAAATAGAATTGTATCCTTCATAGAAAAAAATTATGTGTTAGACAGTAACGTCACTCTTTAAAAATGGTGTTTACTGTTAAAAACTAGTTTTCGAAGGAGATCGAAAAAGAAGTGTAATCTAATTCAAAAAAAAATTGAAAAAAAAAAAATTAGAATCTATAGACAAAATGTCACAAATCACTAGTTTGTATCATCTTCAAATTCCTCATGGTTTAGTCGCGATAGGTGCTCAAAAGTGAAGATTTAGTTTAAAAAATTCAGGTCAATGTCCAGTTTGGCCAAAAATTGTAAACCATTATTGTGGGATCACACATATCTCAATTATATGTGTTTGGTTTTTTAGTGCAAGGTAGAATTTTTTGCAAGATGTATAGCACTCTGATTTTCCATAAACAAGTAACTTTCAGCTTGACATTTTCCCAACTCTTCCATGAAAATTTGCAGCCATATCATCTCCTTTGCTACCTTTGTAACAACATACTCTGCCTCTGTGGTGGATAAAGCAACCACCTTTTACAACTAAGAAATCCAACTCACTACTGTCCCACCAACTCTAAATACATAACCTATGGTACTCTTCCTGGTATCAATATCCCCTACCAAATTTGAGTCAAGATAGCCTTTTAAATCAGTATCAAAGCCCCCAAAACATAAAAAATTATTGGATATACCTCTCAAATACCTAATAATCCATTTTACCGCATTCCAATGCTCAACTCCAAGATGACTCATATACATGATAACAACTCCTACGACATGTGCAACATCCAGTGTTGTGCATACCATGGTGTACATTAAACTACCTACAGCTAAAGCATATGATACTTTGGACATTTTATCTTCCTCCTCTTGTGTCTTTGGACACATATCCTTAGTCAATTGGACATGACTGGGCAAAGGTGTGCTGATAGCTTTTGCATTCTCCATTTGAAATATCTACAACACCTCAACATAATCAACCTGAGATAGAAACAATTTTCTGCTTTTCCCATCTCTTGTAATCTTCATACCAAGGATTTTTTTTGCTGCCTCCAAATCCTTCATAGCAAATCAATTTGCTAACTGTTTTCTTAACTCCTTTATGTGATCCAAGTTAGACCCACCTACAAGCATATAATCAACATATAAACATAAAATAATGTAACTATCATCATCTACCTTCTTAAAGTAAACACAATGGTCTTAATTACACCAGCTATAGCCTTGCTCAACCATAAAACTATCAAATTTTATATACCATTGTCGAGGTGCTTGCTTCAATCCATATAAAATTTTCTTCAATATGCACAGTAGTTTCTCCTTACCCTTGACCTCAAATCCTTGTGGTTATTCCATATATATTTCCTCTTCCAAATCATCCAACACTGCATAATCATTTTCTTTCTTCTCCTGTTGTTGCAATTGATCTTTGTACAACACTTTCTCATTGAATATGACATCCCTAATTTTCATAATTTTTTGATTTTTAAAATCCCAAAGCCTATAACCAAATTTATCTATGCCATATCCAAAAAATATACATTTATTTGATTTTGCATCAAGCTTGGTTTTTATTTTCTAAATCTACATGTACAAATGTTTCATGACTGAAGGTTTTGAAAAAATAATAACTCACCTTCTAACTTGTCCATGCTTCCTTAGGAATAACACAACCCAAAGCCTTAGAGGGACCTCTATTAATTAAATAAACAATAATATTTATAGCCTTTGCCCACATGTTTAAAGGCATCCCAACATGCAATATCATAGTTTGTGCATGCTCCATTATTGTTCTATTCATGCACTTAGCCACTCCATTTTCCTATGGAGTTCTTGGAACCATTTTATACCTACAAATACCATTAGAGGAACAATAATATTCAAACTCTTTTCTGCAATACTCACCACAATTATCAGATTTGAGATATTTCAACTTCTTACCCATCTCATTCTCAACCAAACTTCTCCATTTTTAAAAAATTTCAAATACATCTAATTTCATTCTAAGGAAATAAATCCATACCTTCCTTGTTGCATCATTAATAAAAGAGACATAATACGGAGAACCACCGAGAGAACATGCCTCAGTTGGTCCCCATACATCTGTATGCACAAGCTCCAATTTTTCATCTTTCTTTTACTTCTGATCCTTAAGAAAACTAACTCTCTTTTATTTTCCATACACACAATTTTCACATAAATCCATATTAACACAATTTAGACCTGGTAAAAATTTCTTTGAATGAAGTACTTTCATACCTTTTACACTCATATGCCCAAGTCTATTATGCCATAGTGTTTATTTAGAACCAACAACAACTGTCTGATTTTCTACTTGTTGAACTACATCAATTGTTCTTGAACATCGATTTTATCTGCAATAGCTAAAGTAGAAGGAATAGTATTACATGTACAAAGATATAAGGTGCCCACTTTAACACGTTTTTCTACCACTTATGCACTTTTTGTGACCTTTAATTTTTTATCACTAAATGTAACAACACAACCTTCATTATCTAGTTTCCCTACTAGAATTAAATTTCTTCTTAACCTTGGAACGTGTCTTACTTCATGTGGTAGCCAATGATTCCCATTCTGAAACTTGATCTTGATTCTTCCCTTTCCAACAATCTAACAGGGTTTTTTGTCTCCCAAATAAACTAGACCAAAATCCCCTAGGACATAATCAAGAAAATAACTTCTATTGGGCATAACATGAAATGAAGCCCCTGAATCTAACACCTAATAATCATTAGCATTATCAAGGGAAAGAATCAAAGCATCCTCATTAGATTTATTACTTACCACATTTGCCTCTTTATTTCCTTCCTTTTTGTCTCCTTTATTTTTATGAGACCAACAATGATGCAGAGCTAATTGACTTAGATCCAAACCACCACAATAAAAGTTGACTCAAACAACAAATTGATTCTCAAAACCCCAGCAAAGCACTCTTTCACATAAGCTCACCCTTTGTCTAGTAGGTCTACAAACCCAAATTTTGAAACTTATATTCCACAAATCCTCACAATAAACAAACCCCTTGCATATTCAATCACCCTTTAAAGCATACTGTAACATACCTAAAATATCCTTGAGCTACTTTGTATCAACTTCCTCAAAATTAAGAAATTACACTACACTAGTAGACCAATTAGGTCACTTTTTCAAAGAAAGTGCCTCAAATTCTTGAAACCAATTCTAAATATCTGCTCAAACCTTGTTAACAAGTGACATAAGGCTCAAATAAAAAAAAAATAGAACAAACCCTCATCTAGCCACTGTAATAGAAAACCCTCACTTTTCACTTGTTAGGGGTAGGGTTTATTGGAACTTGGTGTTCCCAACCTCTCACAACACTACCACCACCTCCAACACACTTGGATATGTCTACCCAAACTCAAAAACCATCTCACAACCTTTACTCATAGTATTTCATAAAAATCTTTCATAAACCCATCTCTTTCAGGCCTAACATTCACCAAAACATCTCAGGACAGTCCTTGAAACTTCATCAAATCATTCATACAGACTAAACCTACTACTCTACCATCATAAATCTACTATCATGATCCCATTACACTTAGTAATAGGGTGGATAGTAGGTGGAATGGGCTTATTCCATTATTTATGCTATAAACCCTTAAAATAGGGTATACTCGAGCAGTTACAAAAAAAGGATCACAAAACTCTACCAACTCTCTGTGAAATGCTCAAACCAATTGGAATATGAGGTTAATTCATTTATTTATTAGATTCACCAAGATTTGGAGCAAGATGCTTCTGTACTAGACTGTACAAATCCTGTAACCTACAATTTACCAGTGAAAATACAGAAAAATCAAGGAAATCAACAAGTCTTATTGAGAAAACTTCCAAATAAAATCTTCAAACTTCTTTCCTCGAGGTCTCTAGCCTTTTTTAAAACACTCACAAATCCCCTCAAATGGTTCAAAATTCCTTTTGAGTTCAAATAACCATTGGACTTCCAACTTACACATTTTTTTGCAACTTTTTTCCACAAAATAACAACTTTTGCAAATATGTCAAAATATGATAGTTTGAACTTGGTGACTCCCAAAAACATGAAAAATAAACCTTAACCAATGACTCAAAACTCAAAACACGCAAAAATATGACCTAAGACCTTTCACCTTCATAATGTTGCATTTTGTCAAATTTTTCCAATTTTGCATTTTGTGTACATCTTTTGACAACTTTGCACATTTACAAAGATGAATTCCTAATACATGCTAAATGGTTAATTTAGACCTTATTGACTCAAATAAAGACCTCAAACCCCTAAGACAACCTATCACAAAACAAAATTGATCAAATTCAATTTAAATGGATTGGTGCTCCTGCACCATACAACCAACCTTGAAGCTTTTCCAAATCTCTTGGAAATGAAATTATAGGTTGCCCAAACTTGTCTACTCCACCACCTTGATCTTCAAATGCTCTTTTCCTTTTCCTCTAAATCAAACACTGCTAGATTGTATCACCCCTTCTATTCTCAAAATACTTACCACCTAGTCTTTGTTTCTTTTGCAGAAACTGTCCTGATAAGTATCTCCTGAATTTCCCTTCACTTGTGGTTGATCTTGTCCTTGTCCTAACATTTACAAACACACCTTTTCCTGTCTAGTTTTGAACTACACCCTCTTTACCTCTAGCTTCACACTTGAAATTACTCACCTATCTTTGAAGCACTTTGTATTTTCCTTGCATCTTTGTGATCAGATTCCCTACCTTAGTATTCTTTGTCTTGACAAATTTGCATACCTTTCTATTATCAATACTTGACTACCCCTCTACTCCCTTAGTAGCTACAAGACAAAACATTGTCCCAAATTCAATTCCATCATGCTTTTTAAACTCATTTTCAATATTTTCAAGGAATTCATCCTTGACCTTCTTTGTCTCAGTCTTAATCACCACTCTTCCACCTTCTTTGATTCCTTCCATTACTGTACCATCCTTCACATTCACTATCCTCACATTTCCTAACCTTGAAGTGGTTGCAAATGCCAATTTCACTTCTTGTTTATCTTCCATAGGTTTCTTAATCTCCTTACCAAAAGTGATGACTTTGGCTTCCTTGTTCTGCTCCTTTCCATCCTCCTGCGATGGGGTCAATATAAAGTGATACCATCCTTTACAATCTGATATGTGTTAGCTCCCCCTTCATAGATTGAGTGCCTATCAAATTTCCATGGTATTCCAAGGAGTAAATGGCAACAACTCATTGGAAAAATATCACAAAGCACCTTGTCCCTATAACCACCAATCTGAAACTCAACTAGTGCTTGCTCATTAACAAAAATGGATTGATCATCACTCACCCAAGAAGCTTTATAAGGAGTTTTAAGAGGAACTTTCTCTGACTTCAACTTATCAACCATTTCACAAGATGCCATGTTATCAGTAGATCCTAAATCTATCACTACATTACACACCTTACCTTTACATTTGCATGTTGTCTTGAACAATTATCTTCTTTGAGCCTTCTCCTTCTCCTTGGATGCTTGAAATAAGGTTCTTCTCACTATAGACACCTAAATTTGGACACTTAATTTATCCAAATTTATCCCTTTTCATCTAAACATCCCATTATCCACATTAATTAAGTAATATCACTATTATTTAATTAATAGCTCTAAAATTATTCTAATCCCTAAGGTATCTAGTTAAATAATTAAATATCTTCCCCCTTTCATCAAATGAATTAAATAAATATGACATGTATTTAATTCTTCATATATCACATCCTCCATCATTTTTATCTAATCCTAATCCATCTTCTAATCTCATCATTAGAGAGATGTGCACATGCCTAATCCTTGATTATGATGTGTCACATCCTCTAACTTTTGCAAGTTGACCTCTAATCTCTCTTAGCCACCTAACCCTCCTCTAATCCTTCATTAACTAGTCTAATCAACCTCTCAAGGAATTTTTAATTCCTTTTATCCTTCCAAGGAATAATAAATTCATTTTTCTCTTCCCCATGTAATCTTTGACTTGTCACATCAAGTCACATGTGGACTCTTCCCTATGTGATCTTTGACTTGTCACATCAAGTCACATGTGACAAGTACTTAGCCACTTCACATGCCACGTCATTTACACATCATCACATTCTTAGCCACTTCACATGCCACATGTTAAGATGTGAGGGCTTGTGAGTCATCAACTCACCATAACCCTACATCTCAGTCTTGTTGGTTTAATATCAACCATCCATTTCTCTAGAGAATTCAAAATTCTCTATAAATACCCCCTCTTTTCTCTCATTTAGGGACCTTTGCATGCCATAGCCAAACTCTTGTAGTTTTATCATTTGAAGCCACACTTAGCCATATTCTCACATCTTATCATTTGCATCCATTATCATACAACTCCAACCATCTTGCATTCCCACCTACTTTCCATCCAATGAGCATACAACGTCATGAATGAAGGTCCAACCAAAGAACAACTCGACAAGGTGAAATTTTCCATTTTATTTTGTTAAGGTAATCATTTTCCCAATTTTGAGGTGTAGGGTGTTAATCTTTGTTTTCTTGCACTCTTTTGTTTGTTGCTCATTTGCTAACATATATTTTCACCCATTCACATTTTTGGCATGCTCAGTGGGACCCACAGATGAGTCTGTATCTTTCACGTTCTCTTTTTTTTTACTTTTTGCAGGTGCAAGTTGTAAAGGGGCAGACCTGACCTAGTAGAGGGGCAGACCTGACCTAGAAAAGGGGTGGACCCAACCATCCTGGGGCAGACCTGACCTCGAGGGACAGACCTAGCCTGACAAACAAGCGAACCTGACCTCCAGAGGTGGACTTGACCTTGCCCAGGAGCAGACCTGCCCTCCACAGACTCTAGAAACTGAAAATTTGTAGATTTCTCACAGAGGGGCGGACCTGACCTCTGGAGGAGGACCCGACCTTGCCAAAGGGCGAACCTACCCTCCACAGACTCTAGAAACTAAAAATTTGTAATTTTTTCACAAAGGGGTGGACCCAACCTGCAAAGGGGCGGACCAAACCTGTAGAGGGGTGGAACCGACCTACAAAGGGGTGGACACAACCTTTAGAGGGGCAGACCCAACCTACAAAGGGGTGGACCTGACTTGAACAACTTTTTTCAAAAGGTCAAAATTGAGTTTTAAGCATGTTTTTTGGTTTTTGTGAGTGTTTCTGACCTCCTAATGTGTCATGTTTGTGTATATGCAAGCATCTAATCAACATTTATCAAGGAACAAGGAGAAAAATCACTAATAATTTTTTCTTGCAGGGTTATCTATTTATCAATTACTGCTTGTTGTTTTTGGATAACTTAGGCACAGTTTAACTAGGGGTGTCAATTAACCTTGTGTGTCATGTTTTTTGGCAAGCTATTTGACGTATCCAATCCCCTTGTGCCATTTAGAGATCCTAGGTGACGAGAAATCATAGCTTACCAAGTCCTTTTTAGTGTCACCCTTCTTTCTTTTTATTATGGGGCCTACTTGGAGATTTCATCACTCCAAGGGATGAGAAATCATAGCTTACCAAGTCAAAGTTGTACCCCAATCCAACCATATTGTAATGGGAAAACTGTCAGGATAACGTGAAGAGTTGGTCTGAGTCTCTAGTATCTTGCTAAGGTTCCCGACTCACACTTGTAACAGGTTGGTGTTCACGGTTTGGGCATCATGTATTGGGTGTATATCGAGGACTCCTTAGCAACCATGTTCATCCTAGAATAGAAGACTTTGCTGGCCATACCCCATTCTACTAGTCTTAGTATCGTGTTGCTTGAGTTGTATTCTTTGTGCGAAACCAGTAATTATTTGATCAGTTGAATCAGTCGTATCCTCTAATTGATTCTTACTATGTTTTGGTTCATTTGCCTTAATCTTCTCTTCAAAAATTAATTGTATACCTATCTAGTGGTGGACCTGTCCTCTAGGGGTAGACCTGACCTATTCAGGAGGCAGACCCGACCTCCAAACCAGCCCCTTTTCAACCTGTTTTAGCCAGTTTTGACCAATTTTTGTCAGACAGACGTAATTGACCTCTAGGGGTGGACTTTACCTCTTTGAAGGGCAGAATTTCCCTCCAGGGGTGGACCTAACCCATCTTAGGGGTGGACCTGACCCTTGATTAGTCAATTTTTTCATTCATTTCATCATTCTAGACACCCATTTGGTCATTTTGAGCTCTTATTTCACCATCCCAATCACTCATTTCCCCATTTCAAATGTTCATACACTCATTCTAAGAATCCATTCCTCATCCCAAGCATTCATCCCCTCAATCCGAGCATTCGTTTCCTCATTTTGTGTGCCCATTTACTTGTTACAAATAGTTGTTTTTGTCCATTTTCAATTCTAGGGTTGGAACCGCCCTCCAAGGGAATACATGAACCTTGCTATTGGCTTACCTTCCCTAGTAGGGGCAGACCTGACCTTGGAGGGGTGAAATTTCCCTTGGATAGGCTTCTCGGACCCTAAAACAGTCATTTTTGCTTGCTTTTTCAACTATTTTGTCTTCATTTTGCATTGTTTTTTATCATTTTCACCCGTTCTTTGGAGAGGTGGACCTACCATAGTAGGGGTGTAATTGACCTTGGAGGGGCAGAATTTCCCTTGGATAGTCTTCCCAAACCCTAAAACGGCTATTATTGCTTTCTTTTTCAGTTGTTTTGTCTTCATTTTGCATTGTTTTCAATATTTTTTTGCCCGTTCTTCTTTGGAGGGGTATACATACCCTAGTATGGGTGGAATTGACCTTGGAGGGGCATAATTTCCCTTGGATAGTCTTCCCAGATCCTAAAACAGTCATTTTTGCTTATTTTTTCAGTTGTTTTGTCTTCATTTTGCATCGTTTTCAATCATTTTCACCCATACTTATTTGGAGGGGTGGACTTTCCCTTGGATAGGCTTCCCAAACCCTAAAACAACCATTTTAGCTTGCTTTTTTAGTTGTTTTGTCTTCATTTTGCATCATTTTCAATCGTTTTCACTTGTTCTTCTTTGGAGGGACAAACCTGCCCTAGTAGGGGCAGACTTGACCTCCAAGGATGGACTTTCCCCTTTCTAGGGATGGACCTGACCTTCTAACAACTTTTTCGGTCATCTGTTTGGTCGTTTCAGGTGTCGTTTCTTCATTTTGTTTAACTTTTTTCCCATTTCAAGCTTTCATTCATCCATTCTGAACATTCGTTCTCCCTTTTCAATCATTCATTTACTTGTTTTGAGTAAACGTTCATCCATTCTGAACCTTCTTCTATCATTTTGATCTCTCATTCACCTGTTTCGATCAATCATCTACTTGTTCCCAGTAATCTATCATTCATTATGAGTTTTCATCTTCTCCTTCTGAGAGTCATTTATTTGTTCTTAGTAGTTGATTACTCATTTCAAGTAGTCATTCATCCCTCTTGATCATTCATTTACTCATTACGAGTAATCTTCCATTCGTTTAGACCTTTCATCCATCCATTCTGAACATTTGTTCTCCCTTTTCAATCATTCATTTACCCGTTTCGAGTAAACGTTCATCCATTTCAAACCTTCGTCTATCATTTTGAACTCTCTTTTTGTCATCTTAGTCATTTGTTTACTCATTCTGAGTAAACGTTCATCCATTTCACACCCCCTTTCATCATTTTGAACTCTTGTTCTAAGTAAGCATTCATCCATTTCACACCTCCTTTCATCATTTTGACCTCTTGTTTTGTTGTTCTAATCATTCGTTTACTCATTCTGAGTAAATGTTCATCCATTTCAAACCTCATTTCATCATTTTGAACTCTCATTATGTCGTCTCGATTATTCGTTTACCCATTTCGAGTAAACGTTCATCCATTTCAAACCTTCTTCTATCATTTTGAACTCTATTTCTGTTGTCTTGGTCATTCGTTTACTCGTTCTGAGTAAACGTTCATCCATTTCAAACCTCCTTTCATCATTTTGAACTCTTTTTTTGTTGTTCTAATCATTCGTTTACTCATTCTGAGCAAGCTTTCATCCATTTCAAACCTCGTTCTATCATTTCAAACTCTCGTTCAACAATCCCGATCAATCTGAGTAATCTTTCATCTATTTAAAACCTTCATCTTCTCATTACGAGAATCATTCATCCGTTGTGAGCATTCATTTACTCATTTTGAGTAGTCATTCATCCGTTCCGGTCAATTTTTTACTCGTTTTGAGTATTCATTCGTCCATTTTTATCATTCGTTCCTCCAATCAAATCATCATTTTCCCCATCCAAATCCCCTGAACTTCATCTCGGGTTATTATCCAAATTGACCTAAGTGTCTGATCTGACTATCATCATCAACATCTACTTATGATTTTCATCCGTCCTAAGTTAATCATCATTGTCGTCCCAATCAATTTACTTTCAATCTCAAAGTGGATTCATGCCGCAATCATCCATTTATCCTTTAATCCGATCAATCAGTATCCTAAGTCACCTAGGGTAATCTTTGAACAGGGTTTACATTCCCTTTCGTCATCCTATCTGATCCATTAGTTGATCTTATCCAATCCAATCCAATCGCATCCCTATCTAATCACATTTGACCCAATCAATCTACTTCCATCTCAAGGTAGATTTAGTGTCACAGTCATCCTTTGATAATCAAATCAGAATCAATCCCATTGCATCACCCAATCATCCTAATCTGGTCTTTAATCCAATCCCAATTTGAGCTTTACCTAAATCCCGATTTGAACTTTAGTCTATTTCCACCCAAAATATTTGATCTATATTATTTATCCTTTCATCATCATGAATCCTTATCATCCATCAATAGTAGTCAAGGGAAACCCTAATTACGTTGATGACAATAACAAAATTCTTGTCAATCAAGAAGAATTTGACATAAATCACCTTGACACTATCATCGCTAGTAAACCTTCTCCTCCTGCTTTTCGATATCCAATCATCCCTTCAAGTTATCCCATTATGTCTTCATCCATGCCTAATCATGCTCCTTATGCTACCATTGACAAGGGATATTGAGTACCTTCCTGGTCCACATATTTGTCATATCCTCCATCTACATCATCCTCTTATCCTAATCTGCCATCACAATACCCCTATCTTAATCCCCCGTCCACATCCTCATACCTCAATCCTTCATCCACATATGCCCACTACCCTAATCTTCCATACCAATATCCTCACCCTAATCCTACATTCACACCTTCCTATCCTAATCCAACATCCACATCTTCTTATCCTAATCTAACATCCACATCTTCTTATCCTAATTTGAAATCCACATTTCCCTATCTAATTCTTCACATCCTAATCCACCATCCCAATACCCTTACTACAATCCACCACCCACATCCTCATGTCCTAATTCAAAATTCCAATACCCCTATCTTAACCCTTCATCTAATCCTAATCCCCCATCTATTCCCAGTCCTTCATCCAATCCCATTCCCCCATCTAATCCTAGTCCACCAATCTGTAGTCCTAATCCCCCACCAATCCATAATCCTTCATCCACTCCTAACACACCATCTCAGCCTAGATTATTCAAGTTTCTCACTCTAGAAGTTCTCCAAGGACTTATAACAAAGAAGACATCTCCCACTCCACACCTTGAAGTTATGGAATCATGCCATCTCGATACATCATCTACAATCACTAGTGATGAGACCTCTCTCCAACCCACACTTATAATTGATGCTACCACCCCTAGCACCACACACACCATCAAAACCATCACACCCACTAAATCCATTGATCCCCCATGTCCCACTCTAAGAGCCACTGAACCCATCAAAGATACCCAAACCCCATCACCATCTTCTACTCCTAGATCCACCCAATCCATTGAAGACACCCAAATCCAATCCACTTCTCCTACCCCTAGTATCACTGAAATACATTTCGGTGAAGACTTTGAGTCCTCCATCTTTCCCTCTTCCCCACTCGAAGAGTCCCTCCAAGACTCCATTATCATGCCTCCCACACACGATGAGTCATGCCAAGAGCCTGATCCAAAGCATGCTAGCATACCCCCTTCTCTAGATCAAGATCCTACCATCAAATCTAGTCCACATCAAGATCACAGTCCCCCATCCATTCCATCTCATGATCTCCTTTATTCCACCACTCCATCACATGAGCTCTCATCACCTGCTACCACAAATCTAAATCCTATCATATTGACTAATCCCTCTCTTGATTCCTTATAGCTCACTCATCCTAATTTAGATGCTGCTATCCCATTCTCTCCATCTCATGATCCTCCATCGTCACCCAAAACTACTATCCCCACACTACTTGTATATCCCCTTGGTACCCTCACATTCTTCCATGGTGGTCTCCTTGAAGAAGAAAAACACAGCATATATACCACCCATCATCCTCCGCCTAATAATGGACTCCCATCATGTTTTCAGAATAACAAAAATCCTATCATGGATCGAATGCTCAAGAACATGAACTATCAAGGAAAAGGTTTAGGCCTTCATGAGAAAGGTATTTTAGAGCCCATCTAGGTCAAAGAACAAATCTATATGCAAGGTCTTGGACCTATTTCCCAAGACTCACAATCTAAAGATGTTGGTACAACCTCTAGACATCTTCAACGAGCCTCTTCCAAAAGAAATATAGACTCTTCCCATCGCTCCACCAGATCATATGATTCCATGCCTCCTTCTCCATCATATCACCTCAAAACAACCATCCATATTCCTCCTTCATCTTCTCCATCCATCTTGGGTCCTTATGTCCCTTTACCCACTACGTCTATTTTGGGCCCTTATATCTCAAAATCACCTCCTCCATCTCATCCTATTCATCCTTTCATCCATTCATCACCTATCCATGTCATCCATCATAAGCATCCCACTCAAATGTCCCCTAATTAGGATCAACAAAGGCACATACCTATGCATCCTCCATCTACACATAATCCCCATAATCTTAACTCTATCGCTCCAAATCATCCATCTCCTCACACCCATCCCATCACTATCAAAAGCACTTTGGATGCTAAACAAAAATCACATGAATCTAAACATTTGCATAAATCTAAAACTCCCCATGTCCCCTCTAAAATATATGGTGAAGAAAAGAAAAATCAAATCCACAATCCAAATCAAATCCCTAGGCCGCAAAGGCCCACCAAAGCAAAGATCAAAACCATGTGGATCCCAAAGAAAAAAGAAGCCATGCCTTCCAATGAAGCATCCATTACAACATCCAAAGTTCCTAATCCTAAAGCTAATCATACACCCCCTTCATCTCCTAAATATGTTTTGGGTCCTTATGTCCCAAAATTCACTATCCCATCTCCTTCATTATCCCCACATTCTCCATCCATTAATCCTCTTATCCTTTCACATACACCACCACATGTGCCAATATTGGTCCTGAACTCACCACCCTGTTACAAACCTATCCCATCATTCTATCCATATCCTTTCCAGCATCCCATAAATTATCCCACATATCTTCCCCATCAAATCCATCTAATTCATCCTCTTCCATAATCCACTTATCCTAATAAGGTTGTACCAACATCCAATAGTCACTTCAAACATGGGCTCTTAATACCTCGTATGGAACTTGATGCCTTGAGTCCTTCATCCATCTCTTTATCACATGTATTTCACATCCACCCATTCACCTCCCTATCCTTATCCATATCCCTCTCCATTTTGTCAAAAATTAAAAAGTCAAGAAAATCCAAAAAAAAAATTTAAAAAAAAATAAAAACCAAAAAAGTAAAAAGAAAAATCAAAATACAAAAAGAGAAATAATTCATCCAATGGTGAAAACTTGGGAAACAAGTTCCTTGGATAGGTACCATGATGAAAACTTGGAAAACAAGCATCATGCGTAAATCCCCATCCATCCTTTTCCACACTTGGGGGTAGCTTCCTGATATGCATTCCCTCCATCCGCTATGCTTCTAGCTATGCACCTGTCTTCCTACTATACATCCTCTTCATTCATCCCCTCCATCTCACCTATGTTCCACATCCTACCATCATATCCCATTTATCTCCCATCCCTCCATCCTTCTTGTGGTCTTGATCAAAACAGGGGCACCTATCTATGCATGCTTTTGACACCTCTTGGTATACATTCCATTCATCCATGTCTATCATATTCCTTAGTCACCCATCCTATCCTCCTCTAGTTATCTCCATTATCTTCCCATCAAATCACCTTGTGTCCCTCCTGCCTCATGACACACGACATATTTAGAGGAGGGGCACTTATCTCCCTTTGTGACATAGTCCTTGGAGACATCATCCATGATAATAATCTCTTCCATCTACCCACCATTATCTTCCTATCCACTCAAACAATCCCTTTCATCCCCCCATCCTCATTGTCCTATCCATCTAAACAATCCATTTCATCCCCCTATTCTTATCTCCTTACAAATCCAAACAATCCTTTTCCTCCCCCCATCTTCTATCCTCATCCCATCTCATAATCCCTTGTCATTGGTATCTAGCTATAGGCTACTCCCCACACAATCCAATACCATCTACCTTATCACCATCACTTCTGCTTCTTTTGCACATATTTTCAATCTCCTATCCTTTCTCATCATTCATCTCTCCATCCTATCATCCTCCCAATTCATTTTGATGATTTTGATAACTATCCCATCCCTGAGCTTAGTGTATTCATCATCATACTATCCAATCCACCAGGTATATCTTGTCTCATCCTATCAATTTTTGGTCTTTTGTCGAACTACGTTGCCCCTGTGCTTTCATGTAGGCAAGGTCAATCATTTGATCCACCCCTAAGGCTTTGTCAATCTTGTCATCCATAGAGGTCTCCATCGTCCTCTTTCTTCTTTTATCCCTGGTCAATCATTCATCTTTTATCGAACTACTAGGGCTATGCACTTTCATGTAGGCAAGGCTAATCTTTGATTGACCCCTGAGCCCCTAGGTCTTTAGGGTGTGTCAATCTCGTGTCTTGTCTTCCTTGTGTCATGTCATCAAACTATGCCCTTATCTAGTTGGTTCTTCACAAACGATATCCACTTGTATTAACGGATCTAATTATTTTTTAATCTCCTACATCATACCTATCTTTTAGCTTAGTATCCATCATCTTTGGTCTCAATAGGATGCATCCTTCCTAACAGACCTCATCAATCCCATCCATCCCTTTGATCCTATGGCAAAGGATGTTTGAACTTGATTGCAATCTTTTGATGCTTTTGGCTTTTGTTTATCATTTGAGCTCCCTATCATCACTTGTCATGGTCACCTTGATCCATCATATCATGGTGTGCTTTGAATAGTCAACATAGGGGTGTTGCAATAGCCTTCTTGTCTATTATATTTGTTTTATGCATTAGACACTAATCCGCCTTGGTTCTTCATACCCTAGCATCTTGTGTCTTATGCTATAGCAAAAATTAGTGCTTTGAAGATGGAAAAATTGCATTAGGATTGCATTTCATCTTCCCTACCCATGCATTCATCCTTCATCAATCTCCCTCCCCTATCCATCTGATCTCTTATCACCATATCTTTAATCATCAACCCACTTTGGCTTGTATCTTGACTGGGGAAACATCACCTTCGTCCTTGCATCCATTGCTTCCCAATCTCCTGACGCCTTTTCATCCTTCTTACCCATCACTTTGAATCATATTCCTCATCTCACTTCTCATCATCTCATTCATTTTGAGAGCACACCCATGTTCTCTTGAACCCACATGTCCTCTTGAGGGGGAATTGTTCATCCCTAACCTTCATCTTCACCCCCATCATCTTTCTTCCCAATAAATCCTTTGATGACTGGGGCATCTTTTCCAATCTGACAATCTTCTTCTGAGTTTTATGTTTTAATATTCTTTGAAATGATGCTACTTCATAACACCATCTCAAACAAGGGAAAAATGTAGAAACTTAAATTTGGACACTTAATTTATCCAAATTCATTCTTTTTCATCTAAACATCCCCTTATCCACATTAATTAAGTAATATCACTATTATTTAATTAATACCTCTAAATTTCTTCTAATCCCTAAGGTATCTAGTTAAATAATTAAATATCTTCCCCCTTTCATCAAATGAATTAAATAAATATGACATGTATTTAATTCCTCATATGTCAAATCCTCCATCATTTTTATCTAATCCTAATCCATCTTCTAATATCATCATTAGATATGTGCACATGCCTAATCCTTGATTACGATCTATCACATCCTCCAAATTTTGCAAGTTGACCTCTAATCTCTCTTAGCCACATAACCCTCCTTTAATCCTTCATTAACTAGCCTAATCAACCTCTCAAGGAATTTTTAATTCCTTTTATCCTTCCAAGGAATATTAAATTCGTTTTTCTCTTCCCCATGTAATCTTTGACTTGTCACATCAAGTCACATGTGGACTCTTCCTCATGTGATCTTTGACTTGTCACATCAAGTCACATGTGACAAGTACTTACCTTTTAGGCACCTTGTCTTATCTAAGGAAATTTCTACCTCTATGATAGGGTAGGGTTGGAAAAGCCACTCACTGTCCCATGCTCTGGGTCTCACCTTGGCAAACCCTTCAGTGTCACTCCACCTTCTTAACCTATAGGCCCTGATGCTTGTTAGGCACCCTTGGTTCTCCTGGCCAACCCTACTATCATCTGCATTCTCCTAACCAAACCAATCTTGGTGTTCTTTCTCTCATTCTCTCCTTAGCCCTTATTCTACCTAAAGACTAGCTATCTCTCAAATGCTTCACTAACTTGATGCAGGAGTGTGGGATGACTTCCAAAGCCTCAAAACCATTCCTCTAGGGTTTAAGATCAATCACCAATCACCATTTCTCCATCGCTCACTCCAAACCCTCTCCTAGGGTTTAAGAAGGGCTACCAGCCCTTGAGCCCCAATTACGCCTCCTAACCCAAGAAAGAAGACTTAAAATCCAAATCTTCCAAAGAACATCACAAACTCCCAAAAAGGACCCTGGGTCATTTTCCTACCTCTCTAGGATTTTTGAGGTTTTGGGCCTTCTCAAGCCGTACACAGGCGTAACCCTATTTTTGTGGGAATTAGAGCTTTTTAGGCCTTTTCTTGACCTTCACAGTGAACTGTTTGCTTATTACAACCACCAAACGGATTGGTGAGATCTCTTACTACCTTCCAAACCTTTGTAAGGCCTCCTGCAACCATCACACACCTTGGTTTACCAGGGAATGGTCACCCCTGCAACCTTAGTGCTCTGCTCTCCTTGACTGTTCTAACCGGGCACTATCAAGCTCACCTAGTAACAATCTTCCACCATGGTTTCCTGCCTCTTTAAGACTCCTAGACCTATCCTATTTATAGGCATGGAGCTTAGCCTCATTTCCCAAAGTCTATACACTAGGTATAGAGGAAAAGAAAGGTCTAAGACTCCATTATTTACAGCTTGCCGGTCTGATCAGAATTTGAAAAGAAACAAAACTAACTAGAAGAAAAGCTATTAAACATTGAGACAAGCTAATTACTGACTACTCAAAGCTTGTAAGACAATTATCACATGTTCCACACACTGCTCACAACCTAGAAATCTCCATTAACATAGTAAAAGAACTAAAAAATAGAAAATTGCCAAAACTTCAATGTTTTTTCATATGAACAGTAAACCCAAACAAATACAATGCTTTTTCCAACCCTCATTCCAATTTGAGGAATACCTTTAAAGGATTCCAAGGTGGTTACCTCTCCATTGGTCAGACTTAACCACTACAATAGGCCAAAATTACACAAATGCAACATTTTGGACTTTATTTCTAGCTCCTAGGGAATCCTATTAGAACAAGTTGAGAAATTCATCCAATCTACCTTGAACTACTGAACCACATTCCTTCTAACATATCCTAACACTTCTAACAAAAGACTAGATGGTCAACATGACCTTGAAGTATTAAAACTCAAAATTGCTTCCTAGGCTTCCAAAATTGCCTAGTGTTTCCCAATGTTACCTTGGTGCTCCTGCACCATTCTCCCCCTCTCAGCCCAAACACTAAGGAATGGAAGGAGAGACAAAGGATAGGTCAATACTCAACTTCTTGAACTGGTCTTCTTGTACCCATGCGGCTTCTGATTCATTCTTGTTCTTCCACTTGATAAGGTGCTCCATGTACATCTTGTGTCTTGTAGCCTTCTTCACTCTTGACTCCAAGATCTACTCTGCCTGAGGTTTGTCTTGATTAGGTAGGGGTACATTACTGATGTCCTTGAAGATCTCCTAACTTTACTAAACCTCATCACTAACTGTTCCCTTATACTTGATCAAATCAGCTATGTTGAAAACTGGAGAGATTCCTAGATTGGTAGGTAACTCCACCTTATATGCATTCTTGCCATATTTGGCCAATACCTTGCATGGACCCACTCTCTTCATCTGCAACTTGGTTGGCATTCCCTTCTGCAACCTTGACTTGTTAAGGTGGACCATAACATAGTCCCCTACTTGAAATTGCACATCTTTCCTTGACATATCTGCCTTCTCTTTCAATTTTTGTGTAGCCTCTATGACTGTCTTCTTCACCTGCTCCTAAATCTCCTTCATGGTCTAACTGAAATATTTTGCATGTCCAATCCTATGTTCCATAGTTCCAAGATCTCTAAGCTCACATATCCCTCTTGGGTGCATCCCATACACAACTTCAAAAGGACTTTTCCCTGTGGTCCGGTTCACACTATCATTGTAAGCATACTTAGCTTGTGAGATAACCATATCCCATGTCTGTCCATATTCCTTAGTTAGGCACCTTAGAAGATTACCCAGCACCCTGTTAACCACCTATGTTTGACCATCGATCTGAGGATGGTAAGCTGAGCCAAATGACATATTTGTACCCAATCTACTCCATAGAGTCTTCCAAAAGTGACTCATGAACTTCACATCCCTATCTGAAACAATGCTCAAAGGCAAGCTATCGATCCTTACAATCTCCTTGAAGAAAAGATGAGCTATGTAGCTAGCATCATGAGTAGTTTTGCAAGGAATGAAATGACTCATCTTGCTAAATTTGTCTACTACTACATAAACACTGTCAAAACCAGTCTTGGTCTTAGCAAGGCGTACCACAAAATCCATGCTCACAGACTCCCATGGTCTGTTAGGAATGGGTAGGGGTTGGTATAAACCAGCATTACTAGCTCCTCCCTTAGCTTTCATACACACAACACATTGTTCCACATACTTTATAACATCTCTTGCCAACTTAGGCCAATAATAGAATCTTTGCACTAGTTCTAAAGTCTTATTGATGCCAAAATGCCCACTAAGACTGCCATTATGTTTTTCCTGAATCAGATTTTCCCTCATTGACCCTCTTGGAACACATAACTAATTTCCCTTAAACAATAACCCACTTTGCAAAGTATACTTAGAGTATTGGCTATGGAAATGGTTTTCAAAGTTAGAACATACCTTATAGACCTCTGAAAAGTCTTCATCTTCCCCATAGAGATCCTTGAAACTCTCTATGCCAATGCTCTTGATCTGTATCTCTTGCACTGCCAACAATCTCCTACTCAGTGCATCTGCCACTTTGTTTAGATTTCCCTTCTTGTGTTTGATGGTGAAGCTAAAAGCTTGGATGTATTCCATCCATTTCAAATTCCTATTACTCAACTTCTCTTGAGTGTTGATAAAACTCAGTTCCTGATTGTCAGTAAAGACTACAAAATCCTTGGGTAGAAGGTAATACCTCCATTTTCTAAGTGACTAAACCAAAGCATAAAGTTCTAAGTCATAGGTTGAATACTTCTTCTTTGCTTCATTGAGCTTCTCACTAAAGAAGGCTATAGGTTTGCCCTCTTGACTTAGCACTCCTCCTACTACCACTCCATTAGCATCACATTCAACAGTGAACAACTTGTCAAAACTAGGTAATAAGAGAATAGGTTGAGTTGCCACTTCTTGTTTCAGTTTCTCAAACCCTTTCATAGCTTCTTGAGTCCACACAAACTTAGTTTCTATACCACCCTTGATTGTATCTAGGACTGGTGCACATATGCCGCTAAAGTTCCTTATGAATTTTCTATAAAATTGAGCCAATCCATGAAAACTTCTTACCTCAATCCTTGTGGTTGGTGTAGGCCAGTTTAGGATGGCTTCCACCTTGCTTGGATCCATCTTCAATGATCCTTTGGACACTACAAAACCCAAATAGACTAGCTCTTGCTTAAAGAACTCACATTTCTCTAGATTGATTGCCAATTTCTCTTCTTGCAACCTTCTAAGAACCAACTCCACATGTTTCAAATGCTCTTCTGTTGTCTTGCTATATATGAGGATGTCATCAAGGTATACCACCACAAATATCACTATAAAGTCCTTGAGTACTTCATTCATGAGCCTCATGAATGTGCTAGGGGCATTAGAGAGGAAAAATGGCATAACTCTCCACTCATATAACCCATCATTTTTCTTAAAAGTTGTCTTCCACTCATCACCATCCTTAATTTTGATCTAATGGTATCCACTCTTGAGATCCAACTTGGTGAAGTATTGAGCTCCTCCAAGACAATCCATTAAGTCTTCAATTCTAGGAATAGGGAACCTATATCTAATGATGATCGTATTTATTGCTCTAGAATCAGTGCATAACCTCCACTTACCTCCTTTCTTGGTGTCTAAAACCACTAGTACTGCACATGGGCTGATGCTCTTTTGAATCAATCCTTGATCCAACAATTCTTGTACTTGCCTAGCTACCTCTAGGTTATGATCTAGTGTAAGCTTATAAGCTGCTTTGTTAGGTAATGAAGCTCTAGGTATGAAGTCAATTTGATGACTTATGGCTCTCTTTGGTGGTAGAGTTGCAGGTGTACCATCACTAGCTATACTCTTATACCTGTCAAGTAACTTTTGGACTGCTTCCGGTAGGACTATCTTTTCAGCCTTATCTTCCTCTTTAGGTTGTAACACAACCACATATCCTTCACTCCTTTGATGTAGGTTGTTAAGGAACTCTTTACCACTGCTCAACATGATGTTTGGAGTCTTTGACTATCCTTCTTCTTCTAACAGTGACTACAACTTAAAAGTCTTGCCATCCTTCTTGAATGAAATGGTGTTCTCTTTTCCATCATACATGACACTTCTGTCATACTGCCATGGTATACCCAATAGTAGATGGCATGCATCCATGGGTAATACATCACAAACTAACTTGTCCTTGTACCCTCCAATAGAAAACTCCACCGTTACTTGCTCATTTACTAAAACACTTTGTCCCTTGTTTAGCCATGTGACCTTGTAAGGGTTAGTATGGGGTACCTTCTCCAATTTCAGTTTCATTACTACCTCTTCTAAGATGATATTTTTTGTTGAACCTGAATCCACTATGACATTGCACACTTTACCAATTATCTTGCACCTTACTCTAAATAGAGCTCTCCTCTGTTTTGGTTCTTCTTTACCCGGTTGTCTGATCAAAACTCTGTTGAACATCATATTCTCTTCTACCTCAGATTCAATATGACTGACCTCAGATGACTTAGGTCTCATGGTGTCCTCTTGTGCATAAGCCACTCTCTTCTCATTGCTTGATGAAGATGCTTTCTTTGAGCACCTATAAGTAGGATGACCTACTTGACCACAATGGTAACATTTCATGTTTGCAAAGTATGAATTGCTCCTACCCGCTCCTCTTCCTCTGTTTGAACCTCCTTGAGGTCCTCTACCTCTATTATATCCTCCTCTAGAAGATGTTTCTCCTCCATGCTCTGTGAGTTTAGACTCTCCTTGGTTTCTTTGGTCATTGCCTCTACCTTGGTAGCCACCACATTGTCCTCTTTGATCTCTTTGATCTCTACCTTTGCCTCTGCCCTTAGAAGCCTGGTCTTGCTTACATTGTTTCTTTCCTTAATCTTGATTTCCAATTGGTAACATTGATGCACAGTCTTAGGACTTAAAAGAGCCATCTCCTCTTGGATGTTCCATTTCAAACCGTTAAGGTATCTAGCTACCTTAAGACTTTCATCCTTTGTAACATTGGACCTCATACAAAGTTTTTGAAACTCTTCAGTATAAGTATTCACATCTTGGTCTTTCTGCCTTAAGCTTTGTGTCTTCTTGTGTAACTGAATCTCATAGTCATCAGGCATGTATGCTTCTCTTACTTTGGCAACCATTCCCTTCCAAGTAGTTATAGGTTGCTTACCTTCTTTTTCCCTCTCTGTCTAAATGAACTTCCACCATGTCAATGCATAACCTCTTAGTCTTGATTTGGCCACCTTTACCTTATGTGCTTCAGTGACTCCATCACACTCAAAATGGTTTTCCATTCCCTCTATCCAATCCATGACTAGATCAACTTCCATTTTTCCACTAAATAGTGGTATGCCTTCAAGTGCTTACTCAAAGCTTTCAATGCCTTCATGAAAGGCTCCTCTTTCAAAACAAGGTCAAGTTCAAGGGTCTTATCTTCCTCTGCAACCTCTTCTTCCTTTGGTATCCTTCCTTCAAATTGCGCACTCCTCACTGCTTGTTCAAGTTGGGCTGTTCTGTCCCTCACTTGCCTATTATCTTCCTCCTACTCTTCAACCATCTTGGCCAATTGTGCATGTTTCACCATGACGGTAGTATCACTTGAGTCAACCTCTGACATATATTACTCTTTCCCAAATATTTTACTTGCTCGGATACCAATCTGATAGGGTAGGGTTGGATGAGACACTCACTGTCCCATGCTCTGGGTCTCACCTTGGAAAACCCTTCAGTGTCACTCTCCACCTTCATAACCTATAGGCCTTGATGCTTGTTAGGCACCCCTGGTTCTCCTGGCCAACCCTACTATCATCTGCATTCTCCTAACCAAGCCAATCTTGGTGTTCTTTCTCTCATTCTCTCCTTAGCCCTTATTCTACCTAAAGACTAGCTATCTCTCAAATGCTTCACTAACTTGATGCAGGGTTGTGGGATGACTTCCAAAGCCTCAAAACAATTCCTCTAGGTTTTAAGATCAATCACCAATCACCATTTCTCCATCGCTCACTCCAAACCCTCTCCTAGGGTTTAAGAAGGGCTACTAGCCCTTGAGCCCCAATTAGGCCTCCTAACCCGAGAAAGTAGGCTTAAAATCCAAATCTTCCAAAGAACATCACAAACTCCCAAAAAGGACCCTGGTTCATTTTCCTACCTCTCCAGGATTTTTGAGGTTTTGGACCTTTTCAGGCCGTACACAGGCGTAACCCTATTTTTGTGGGAATTAGAGCTTTTTAGGCCTTTTCTTGACCTTCACAGTGAACTGTTTGCTTATTACAACCACCAAACGGATTGGTGAGATCTCTTACTACCTTCCAAACCTTTGTAAGGCCTCCTGCAACCATCACACACCTTGGTTTACCAGGGAATAGTCACCCCTGCAACCTTAGTGCTCTGCTCTCCTTGACTGTTCTAACCGGGCACTATCAAGCTCGCCTAGTAACAGTCTTCCACCATGGTTTCCTACCTCTTTAAGACTCCTAGACCTATCCTATTTATAGGCATGGAGCTTAGCCTCATTTCCCAAAGTCTATACACCAGGTATAGAGGAAAACAGAGGTCTAAGACTCCATTATTTACAGCTTGTCGGTCTGATCATAATTTGAAAAGAAACAAAACTAACTAGAAGCAAAGCTATAAAACATTGAGACAAGCTAATTACTGACTACTCAAAGCTTGTAAGACAGTTATCACACATTCCACACACTGCTCACAACCTGGAACTCTCCATTAACATAGTAAAAGAACTAAAAAAATAGAAAATTGCCAGAACTTCAATGTTTTTTCATATGAACAGTAAACCCAAACAAATACAATGCTTTTTCCAACCCTCATTCCAGTTCGAGGAATACCTTTTAAACGCTTCCAAGGTGGTTACCTCTCCATTGGTCAGACTTAACCACTACAATAGGCCAAAATTGCACAAATGCAACATTTTGGACTTTATTTCTAGCTCCTAGGGAATCCTATTAGAAAAAGTTGAGAAATTCATCCAATCTACCTTGAACTACTGAACCACATTCCTTCTAACATATCCTAACACTTCTAACACAATACTAGATGGCCAACATGACCTTGAAGTATTGAAACTCAAAATTGCTTCCTAGGCTTCCAAAATTGCCTAGTGTTTCCCAATGTTACCTTGGTGCTCCTGCACCACTCTCCCTTTGGAACCTTGTCTTATCCACAAGATTCCCTAATCATTGTGAATTTTAAATTCAATTTTATTCCTCCAAGGAATCTTCTCATCCCCCAAGGTACTTGCAAAGTACTTGTCCTTCTTCCACATCATGTACCCTCATTCCACCTCATGTACACATCATCACATCCTTAGCCACTTCACATGCCACATGTCAAGATGTGAGGGCTTGTGAGTCCTCAACTCACCATAGTCATACATCTTGGCCTTGTTGGTTTAATCTCAACCATCCATTTCTCTAGAGAATTCAAAATTCTCTATAAATACCCCCTCTTTTCTCTCATTTAGGGACCTTTGCATGCCATAGCTAAACTCTTGCAGTTTTATCATTTGAAGCCACACTTAGCCATATTCTCACATATTAGCATTTGCATCCATTATCATACAACTCCAACCATCTTGTATCCCCACCCACTTGCCATCCAAGGATCATACAATGTCACGAATCAAGGGCCAACCAAAGAATAGTTTGACAAAGTGAAATTTTCCATTTTGTTTTGTTAAGCTAATCATTTGCCCAATTTTGAGGTGTAGGGTGTTAATCTTTTTTTTCTTGCACTCTTTTGTTTGTTGCTCATTTTCTAACACATATTTTCACCTGTTCACACTCACCATCAAACTTTCCCCAACTTCTGGAACAACAACATGACTATTAGAATTTGAGCTTTCACATTCATCTTCTTGCTCTGTTTGAGCCCTCCTTTCACTTCTTCTCTCACCTCCACTTGATGTAGCACCAAATTTTTCAAGGAACTTGTAGGCTAGATGTCCAAATTCATTACAATTATATTACCTTCTTGAAAATATGCTTGCATTCCTACCACCACCAAATCTACCTCTTGATCCCCTAAATCCACCTCTAAAATCTGCAACTGGTTCTTATCCTTTATGTGCATCACCTTGGTTTTCATTGGATTGGACCTTGAAGAATAAAATATACCTCTACCTCTTGAAGTGTTTCCTCTACCTCTTGTTGTCTTTTCTTGTCTCCTTTTCACCTTTTCTTCTACCCTTATATCCATTTGATAACATTCTTCAATTCTCTTTGGATTATGCAAACTTATTTCATCTTGGATGTTAAATCTTAGTCCACTAAGATACTTGGCCACTTTTTCAACATCATCAACCATATTTCCTACCCTTATGCTCAGCTTATAAAAATCATTAGTGAAAATTTTCACATGCATTTCCCTTTGCTTTAAATCTTGAAGCTTTTTTAACATTTTGATAGCATAATCATTTGGAAAAAAATTGCCTTTTAATTTGGCTACCATCCTATCCCATGAAACAATTTTGGACTTACCTTTTCTTCTCCTTTTAGCTTGTTCATAATCCCACCAAACTAATGCATACCCCTTCAATTTAGTCTTTTCTATCTTCACCTTTTCCTCATCAAATACATCCTCACATTCAAAGAAGTTGTCTAAAGCTGCAATCCAATCTAACAATGCTTCATCTAAAGTACCGATCATACATTGGTAAATCAACTTTTACCTTGTGCTTGTTTCATTTTACTGCCTTCAGTAACTTGGCCATTGTTTCGTCTTTAGGATCCAACTCTTCATCTACATCTTCATACTCTTCATCTTCTTCATTGTCAATGTCACTTTCATCTCCCACAATCATTCCTCTTTTCTGTCATGTTTCAACACTTTCCAACCTTGCTGCCAATCTATTTTGTAGTTCTCTCAACTTCTTGATCTCCCTCTCAGTATTCTCTTCCATCTCTTGCATTTTCCTAGCCACATTATCTCTTTTAGGAGGCATCTTGACACCATGTCTATTCAACTTCCAAATTTCCTCTCTTCAATCAACAACCTTCAACTTTCAAAATATATATTCCCTATGCTCTGATACCAATTGATGCAAAGCTAGTTGTCTTAGATCCAAAAAACCACAATAAAAGTTGATTCAAACAACAAATTGATTCTCAAAACCCCAGCAAAGCACCCATTCAAATAAACTCACCCTTTGTCTAGTAGGTCTACAGACCTAAATTTTGCAACTTATATTCCAAAAACCCTCACAATCAACAAACCCCTTGCATATTTAGTCACCCTTTAAAGCATATAATGTAACATACCTAAAAATCTCCTTGGGTTACTTTGTATCAACTTCCTCAAAATAAAGAAATTAAACTACACTAGTAGACCAATTAGGTCACTTTTTCAAAGGAAGTTCCTCAAATCCTTGCAACCAATTTTGAATATCCACTCAGATCTTGTTAACAAGTGGCATAAGGCTCAAATCAACATTTTTTAGAAGAACAAACTCTCATCTAGCCACTGTCATGGAAAACCCTCACTTTTCACTTGTTAGGGGTAGGGTTTATTAGAACTTGGTGTTCCCAACCTCTCACAACATTTCCACCGCATCCAACACACTTGGATATGTCTATCCAAACCAAAAAAACCATCTCAAAACCTTTACTAATAGTATTTCATCAAACTCTTTCATAGACCCATCTCTTTCAAGCCTAACAATCACAAAAACATCTCAGGACAATCCTCCAAACTTCACCAAATCCTTCATATAGAGTCTACCTACTACTCTACCATCCTAAATCTACTATCATGATCCCATTCCACTTAGTAACATGGTGGATAGTAGGTGGAATGGTCTTATTCCATTACTTATGCTACAAACCCTTAAAATAGGGTTTACCCTAGTAGTTACAAAAAATGGATCACAAAACTCTACAAACTCTTTGTGAAATGCTCAAACCAATTGGAATATGAGGTTAATTCATGTATTTATCAGATTCACCAAGGTATGGAGAAACATGATTTTGTACGGGACCAGACAAAGCCTGTAACCTACAATTTACCAGTGAAAATATAGAAAAAGCAAGGAAATCAACAAGTCTTATTCATCAAACTTCTAAATAAAACCTTCCAACCTCTTGCCTCAAGGTCTCTAGCCTTTTTTTAAAACACTCACCAATCCCCTCAAATGGTTCAAATTTCCTTTTGAGTTCAAATAACTGTTGGACTTCCAACTTACACATTTTTTTGCAACTTTTTTCCACAAAATAACAACTTTTGCAAATATGTCAAAATATGATAGTTTGAACTTGCTGACTCCAAAAAACATGAAAAATAGACCTTAAACAATGAATCAAAACTCAAAACACACCAAAATATGGCCTAAGACATTTCACCTTCCTAATGTAGCATTCTGTCAACATTCTCCAATTTTGCATTTTGTGTACATATTTTGACAACTTTGCACATTTACAAAGATGAAATCCTAATACATGCTAAATGGTCAATTTAGACCTTATTGACTCAACCAAAGACCTCAAAACCCTAAGAAAACCTATCATAAAACAAACTTGATCAAATTCAATTGAAATGGATTGGTGTTCCTGCACTAAACAATATTTCTTTAAATGAACCAACTTATCGCAGTACCAACAATCCTTCTTTTCTTTGGATTGGGACCTCTTTTCCTTTGATTTTCCTTGTGAATTACCACAACCTCCATAATTCTTTCCTCTCTCCTTTGTTCTTCCCTTGCTTTCTACATTCAAAACACTGCCTGATGTGGATGTACCACCTGAGCTTTTCCTA
This sequence comes from Sequoia sempervirens, assembly GCA_007258455.2. NCBI lineage: Eukaryota > Viridiplantae > Streptophyta > Pinopsida > Cupressales > Cupressaceae > Sequoia > Sequoia sempervirens. Next base: position 502,936,415 of record VDFB02058242.1, read on the forward strand.
TGAATTTCCTCGCTCAAAATAACACCAACAACATCATCAAATTTTAGTGTATTTGAACTAGAAACAGAATTACTAACTGCAATTACCAAGCTATTCCATCTTTCAGGAAAATAACATAGAATCAAAAGATCCCTAACTTCATCAAAGTTTACATTAACAAAATTCAATTGACTGGTAACTGTATTAAACTCATTTAAATGATTGACAACTGACCCACTTTCTACCATTTTCATATTAAATAAATGCTTCATAAGAAATACCTTATTCAAAGTGAAAGGATTTCCATATAGTTTTTCCAAGGTTTTCATCAAATCTTCAGTTGTCTTTTCTTTTATAATATTAAACACCACCGATTGTGCCAGGCATAAACGAATGTACTACCAAGTGTTTTTCTATCTAGAATATCCCAATCCTCATCAAACATAGTCAGGGGTTTCTTGGCTTTCCCTTCCAATGACCACTATAAATCGTTGTGATAAAGATATTCCTCCGTTTGTATCTTCCATAACTAGAAGTTCTTCCCATTGAATTTTTCTACCTTCAACTTACCCTCATCTTCCATAACTCCTCAACCATGAGACCCTCCTACAAAGGATAACTAAACACAACCCACTTTGATACCACTTGTGAGGGTTAGAAGGTAGATTTCAAATAGTTAAATGTAGATTTGATCAATAAAACGGAGAAATAAAACACAAAAATTTTGGACAGCAAAAGAGGAACACAAAGATTTAACATGGTTCACCCAAAACCAAGCTACATCCACCAACACAGGGTCCAATATATATTAAAATTCTAGTAAATAACCTTTACAAAGCATGCAACGACCATTTCAACCTACAACAATGTTTTTCACTTGTTGGTTTTACATAGCCATTGCTACAGGTACCCACGACACTTCCTGCATTTTTCCAACCACCGCTCTACAAATTTATGCTAATATTTTTCCTAAATTTCTACACTTAAAACTCATCATCGAGTGTTCTAATATACTCCCACACATGTCACATCAATTACCAATTAATTTTTTCCATTGGTTGTGTCTAATACACCCAATAAAAAAATTTCTTTGGGTGGCTACATTTAATATTTTCAGTTGTCTTTTAATGTTATAATAAAAAATATTGTAACTAATCACCTCCAGCTATAACTAATCACTTCTAGCATTTAATATTTTTTTGTAACCACCTTTTAGATACAAGTGTAACAAATAAAATAAAATAAGATAAAGATGATGATTTTATTTGAGTTTGATTGGTCTCCATAACACAATAGAATCTGCATGGACTCTCCTTTTTGTCTCAAAGTATGTGATGAATTTTTAATGAAGGCTTAAGGATATAAAAGGAGAATTTAAATCAATTTCAACTAATAACACACAAGAAATATCAAAACATGTATTTAATCTATTTAAAAGAACAATATAAAACTACACCTATATTTACTTGTATTTACTTATTCCATTGGACCATCTATGTCCTCTCTTTTTTGCAACACATCTATGATTTTCTCATGCTCTTCCATAGAAATTGTCTATATCTCTTTATTTTTAGGTCTTCTGTGATACCTCACTAGTTTTATGTTTGTTGCCACCACAAAATGTGAGTAGTGTATAATATTATGTGTTTCATAATCTTGGAATGCAAGCAGACCATTCTTCCTTATTAGGTATTTTTGTAGCCAAGTACCAACAACCACCACCAAACCTACTGTATAACATGATAGCCATCATCAAAGAATTTCTCAAAATTTTCTTAAGGGGGTCAAAGACTTAATATCAAAATTCGCTTAAGGGGATGTCTTAAGGGAATCACTGTACCTGTTGGATAATGATACCCATCATCATCTTATCGAGGTGCTATTAACTTATGTTTAGTCTCCACACAATGGAAAAATCAATATTATGTATCCTCTTCATTCCCCTTAGATGCAACAACATACACATGTCCTACAAACAAAATTTGATTTAATAACTTGTATGTGTCCATATAATTTGACCAATCTACATACATCCATTCATATAAATAAATAAAAGTATTAAAAAATAGTAATAAAGTGAAATAAAATGAAATAAATTGAATTAAATTATCTTCTTGTATAAGGTTTGAAACACAGTCATAGTCATTTAATGCAAACACTTGATCATTTTCTTCAATTGTTCTTTCATATTGATTGTGTGCTTGTGTAGGTGTCAACAATATTTGCTTCCACTCTTCAACCCATTCTATATTTTCACATGCTTCCCAATCTCCTAAAATACAAAACTAACAAAAAAATACAAGATCCCTTGTCCATATAGTCAATGTTCTTGCATTCAAACTCTTAGATGAATGCCATTTAGTAGATCCATTAATTGTCTCACAATCAAGTCTATGTAGAATATTCTCTTCTTCAACCAACCAAAAGAATTAGTGAACTATAGAGTACTCACTTGAACCAGGTGTAGATAATCTTGTATTGTACCAATCCACAGTCCCACGTGCATATTTACATTTTACTACATCCTCAAATTTCAATTGTTCTCTAGAAAGAATTCTTTTAACACACACACCAGCTCTATCATGTTCTCCTTTACCATGTCTAAATTCAAAAAAACTCCACATATGTTGGACATTATGTTCTTTGTGAACCCTACTTAATCAATAGAAAATTCGAGCATTCTTGAACTATCTTGTACAATTATCTGATCATATGAGATGTTTAGTCATCTAGATTCCTCCTCTTAAATTTGCATAAAATATATTGAAACAGTATTGAACAAACTTTGATGAGTGTAACCAATTGTCACTCAAATAGAAATGATACTCCCTCAAAACTTTTTTATCATCTTCTATGCTATCATTTGCTTGCCAATAAACAATATGAACAAACATAGTCACTTGCACTGAATTGTAATATTATGATTGGATTTCCTCTTGCGGAGCTAGAGTATAGTTTTCTATAAAATCAACCACTGATAGTATAGTACCAACAAAAAATTTGTTTCTACATGCACGAAATTGGACATCAAGCCAAGTCGAGCATGTTGAAAGTACTTGAGATATTTTGGTACAATCTTACTCTTAAATTCTGATATGAATGCATGCACACTAACTTTTTCTGTAACTAAATCACAACATTTTCCAAATTTTCCATATTTTAAATAATACTCAATATTCTTGAATCTTTTAACATCCACTACTTGTTGTCCAAAATAATTATCAACACTTTCATGTATGTGAACTCTTAAGAATGAAAGATTGCCTCAACTAGTGCATTGTTTAGAAATACATGAACTTAAATAAAACAATTTCCCATTAGATCTTTCACAAAAAAAACTTGATATAAACTCCCGTATTGTTCTAGGTGGCATATTAATACCACATTCCTACATAATCATGTTAGTATGTAAACTACAATGTATATATCGAAAAACATCATAAAAATAACAAAATTGAACATGTGTTTTATAACAACAAGATATCCATTGCTTATTAATTTTTACATGCCAAGGTTTAGATTTTTCAAAAGACCTTTGACTTATTTTAATATCACCATGTAGCACTAAATCACCACAAAATTTTCTATAAAATTTAGTTTGTGTTGTATCTAAAAGGTGTTTTGGATGAGGATCGTGAACTTTGGACACCACTCTTAATTTTAAAAAATCTCCAACATTAGATGATACCCTAGTATTATCATGGCAATATTTTTCAATCAAATATTTTATTTCAATATTCAATTTCATGTCAGACCTCAAGAGTTGACCACTAAAAATCCAACATTGGTTGGTTGGATCATTTTCTATACTTTCTCTTCTTTTTGCCGCTCTTAGCAATGTTTTAGAATGTATTTTTAGAATTTCACTAATATTGCTTATCATTATTTTATTCAAAGTTGCTTTATTAACTATAGCAATTGTTATAGCTCTTCTTGTTGCATTCTTATCTTTAGATAGACTATTTTTTCCTATAGAATCAATGGCACTAGCAATAGTAGACATAACATGTTTTAGTGATTGATCTTTTCTTCTTGGTTTAACAAAAATGCCTAACTTTTTCATTACTTTTCTCATTTTTTGCATTCTCATCAATTGCATCATTAGTTGACATTGAAATGAAAGTTTTTTGCAATAAAAGAATTCTTTGTATAATCAATTGTCATGTGTTCTTATTTGTCTCCAAGAAATCTTACCAGGAAGATTATCCAAAACATCACTTTCAATTTTAAAAAAAATATTTTCATTTTCAACATCACATCTTGCATATTCATTTTTATTTTCATTTCCATTTGCAACTTCAAAATGATTTTCATTTTCATCAACAAAACGGTTTTCATTTTCATTTTCAACAACATTTAAATGATTTTCATTTTCATTTTAAAATTCATTTTCAACAAATTGTATAAAAAAATTTGTGCCTTCTCTCCAAATATTATCAATGTCAACATCCTTAAGTCCAACATCTTGCAAAACTTCTACAAAAAAAAATTCCATTTAACTAAAATGTGGATTTGAAGATGTACCTAGATTTGTGTCTATTGAAACATTCTCCATAGCATTGAAAGGGGGTTTTGAAGACATATTAGGACTAGTTTGTATAATCATATTATTTTCCAAATTGACTTCTAGTAAATTAGCATCATCTACAACCATGGTCTCCTCAATGTTTTTATCTTCAATAGTTGTGGAATTGGATGCTTCAATATTATTCATTGATTGAATCCTCGTTCTTCTATCTCTATGCCTTTTTTCCTCTTTTGCTTCAATTTCTTTAGGAGTCAATGCCTTCCTATCTTTCCTCTTATTACAAGCTTGTGAACCCATGGTTATAAAATTCTCAAGCACAAATGAATGTCAATAGTGAAAGTCTCCCTCTTTTGTTCCTCCAAACGAGTAGAAAATGAACATAATTCCACTCAAAAAACTGCTCACATGATGTCTCCTTTCAAAAATCAATCCAAATTGCAAGTTGAAGACCTATAAAGACAAAACTTGATAAATTTAGCTGAATTTGTTGCATTTGGCCATACATGTAAAATTGTAGAATTCATAGTAATAGTTTGCTAGTAAAATTTTAAAAAAGGTAAAAACAGAAATGAGATCCCATTTATAAAACAGGATCTCGTTTCTATGTCAATAGTCCAAATAATAAATTTTAGGAAACATGATCCCATTTATAAAATGGGATCTCATTTCTATGTCAATGGTCTGAATAATAAATTTTAGGAAATGAGATCCCAATTTACAAAATGGGATCCCATTTTGTAAAGCAGGATCTTGTTTCTTAAAATTTGAATTTGTGGTCAGGTTGTGGTCAAGTTTTTGGCTTGATTTTTGGTTTGGGAAAATCCTTGGGGATCCAAACCTAGGTTTTGGACTTGGTTTGACCTACAAGTTGAAGGTCCTAACAATGTCATAGGAAAATAGTAAATTTGAACATATGTCTAAAGACCTTTTTTGTAGAATTTTTTGATGAAATTAAAACCCATTATAGATGAGATAGTTTAGATTCTAAATATGTATATTTTTTAACAATTGGATTACTTTTTCTATTTTTCAATTATTTTTTGATGAAACTGGTACATAAACTTGAAATATCATGATTTTTTACTATTTTAATAACTTTTTATTAGAATTTTTTTTGTAAAACAAATTGCACGAAAATGTACTTTAGACAATTCTTTTCAATTTAAAAAAAAAATGATATGTTTAGGTCATCTTATGCGTGATGTACACAATGATTTTTCAAAATGACAAATATGGCTAATAAAAATTTAACAAAAAAAAATTCAATAAAAAATTACAAAAAAATATTGAAAATGTGCTTCAATGAGTTACAAATATTTTCCCAAAAGGGTTTAGAAAAATACAATTATTTAGGTCAAAATATGGATAACGTACATGTGCATGGTATGGTAAAAAAAATGAATTTAAATAATGGTTTTTAGAAACACCTATTGAAAATCAATTTGTAGCATCTGGGTATTAAAATAAATTACATATTTGGAAACTAGACTTCGAGTACTACATATTATGAATAGTTACTTTTTTCAAGATTCTATCTCTAAGTGCTTCAAATTTTTAGATCAAATGTGTCAAATTCTGAAAATCAAGAAAAACACTTCCAATTTTTGGCCAAAAGTGGACTCAACTTCTTGTGAACACCCCTCTTTGTGCTATTGTAAGGAAGCCAAGTTAGCGGAACAACTTCCTACACTAATCTTGAGAGGAGAAAAATGCAAAAGTTTATAAATCTTTAACAGTTACAAAAAATTAAATAGAAATAAACACAACTATCATGTATACCACAACACAATGATTTACATGGGGAAAACCCTTTCAGGAGAAAAACCCCACACTCCAAAAGGCACCCAATATATTATTTAGTAAGTCACAAAGATTACAATATACTTGTAGAGCAAGCTTCTCACATGAGTATCACCACTCGAAGATCAAGAGACAACATAATTGCTATTAGACTCTCAAAATACATCATTGTCTCTCTACTGCAATCATAATACAACACCCTCATAAAATAAAGTTACATTCTAGGGAAAGACATGCAAAAAAAAATCCACCATTAGATCTAAAACCTAATAATTAATGGTCTAGATTTACAATGTATCATTTATCTAATGTATGTCGGCCATTTCAGAAGTTTCTTGAAAAAGTTAACAAAAAATTGTTTACATGCATCCCACTCCCCCTTGATATATTACACCTATCGTAACTAGGAATATATATATATATTCATATGTATATCCTATCAACAATAGCTTTTATATAATTGCAAGGTTGAGACATGTTTCCCAAAAAATATCCCACTTGTCGAACACCTTGCAAGAGCAACGAGAGGGAGTAAACATTGTCTCTTAATTTCTAGGGCTGAAAGGCCTATAATCTTTGAACACCATTTGAACTTCTCTATGCTCACAAGCTTAGTTAAAGAATCAACAACATTCATCAAAGTCGCTAGCTTAACCAACTTCACCCTGCCATCTTTGACCATATCTCTAACAAAATGATAATGTACATCAATGTGCTTGGTCTTGGCATGAAATGTCAGGTTCTTGGCTAGACATATCACACTCTGACTATCACAATAGATTGACATTTCACCTTGTTTTATTCCAATATCTAAACATAGTCTCTTAATCCAAATGGCTTCTTTACAAGTAGAGTAGTTGCCATATACTCTACTTGAGTAGTGGACAAAGCAACTACAACCCATCACTTACTCATCCAACTGATTACATCACCAAATAAGGTAAACACATAAGCATTGGTGGATCGTCTATTATCATTATCACCTACCCAAACTGAATACACATAACCATGAATATCAAGGAAAATATCATCTTCAGTCACATTAATATGATAACACAAGGAATAATCTGAAGTAACATGTAAATATTTGAAGACCCTTTTAACTACATCCCAATGAACTCTACTAGGATTAGACATATATCTGGAAAGAACTCCCACTACTTGGGCAATGTCTAGTCTAGTACAAACCATAACATACATCAAACTTCCAACTGCACTTTGGTAAGACACTCTACTCATGTCTTCCATCTCTGGTGGAGATCTTGGAAAATCTAAAATAGATAACTTTATTCCAACTGAAATAGGAATACACAATGGTCTACAATCCTACATGTTAAATCTCAGGAAAATTGAATTGGCATACTTACTTTGGCCAAGCCATAGCTTTTTTTTCACTCTATCTCTTTTACTTTCCATCCCAAGAATGCTCCTAGTTGCACCAAGATCTTTCATTTCAAATTTAGAAGCAAGTTGAGATTTTAGTTCTGAAATCATACCTTTCCCTTTGCCAATAAATAACATATCATCAACGTATACTATAATAAACAGGAAATCATCACCATTAGTTTTATAATAAAAAAAATGATTTGATTTAGAATGCTCAAATCCCAAACTCAACACTATGTGTCAAATTTTTGGTACCACATCCTATGACTCTATTTTAAGCCATACAAATATTTCTTCAATTTACAAACCAACTTAATTTTACCTTTCACCACGTAGTGCTCTGGTTGTATCATATAAATATCCTCCTCCAAGTCACCATGAAGGAAAGCAGTTTTCACATCCATTTTCTCAACCTCTAAATCATAAGCAACAACAATAGAAATTAAAAATCTAATGGCTGTCATTTTGGCAACAAGAGAGAATATATCACCATAATCAACACCCTCAACTTGAGAGTAACCTTTTTGCAACCAACCTTGCTTTGTACTTCTTAATACCTCCATCTGAACCAATCTTCTTCTTGAACACCCACTTGCAACCAATAGGTTTTTGTCCTTCAGGAAAGGGTACAAGATCCCATGTAACATTCTTTTTCAAAGATACCATTTCTTCATCCATAACAATCTTCCAAGATTCTACATTGTTCATACCTAATGTCTCTTCTACATATTTGGGTCCATCCATGTTAGTATTCAAAGCAAAAATACATCTCCAATCATCAGATGTATACCTTTCATGTGGTTATCTATTCCTTGTAGACCTACGAACAAGTTGAGTTGGAGGTTCTTCCTCCTCTTTTGAATATACAAAGCTAGATGAGCTCTCCTCAACTTCTTTTCTATCATTGGGCCTCAATTCAACTTTCTCGGGTGTAGAAGGAAATTGAATCACATCTTCCTATTTACTTTGTCTTGGTTGCAATGTAACAGAAGAAGACTTAGTTTCTCTAAAAATAACACTTCTAGTATACATTACCTTTGTGCAACAGGACCCAAAATCTTGTATCTTTTCACACCATAACTATATCCAATGAAGATACATCTCATAGCCTTGTTCTCTAACTTTTTTCAATTCTCCTTTGGGACATGTGCATATGCCTCACAACAAAAAACTCTAAGACGTCTTAATGAAGGCTTACAACTCGACCATGCCTCTATAGGAGTCTTATACACAAAATTTAATGCATGACACCTATTAATCAGGTAATAGATAGAGAAAATAGCTTTAGTCCAAAACCTTTGTTCTAGGCCAACACCACTCAACATACTCCTAGCATTTTCCATTAGTGTCTTTTTCATTCTTTCTACAACTCCATTCTATTGTGGAGAATATAGAGTTGTCTTATGTCTATGAATACCAAAATATTTATAGAATCTATCAAAATCATTAGAGAAAAATTGATTTCCATTATCAGTCAAACATTTAATTTTCTTGCCAGTCTGCAACTCAACCATTGCTTTAAATTCTTTAAATCAACCAAAAACTTTAGATTTATCTTCAAAAAATATACCCATGTCCTTCTTCTCTAATCATCAATAAATAAAACATAATATGTGGGTTTACCAATCAAAGGAACATCTATAGGACCAAACACATTAGAATGAATAAGATCCAATACACAACAAGATTTATGAGAACATGAGTAAAATTGAATGTAGTTTTGTTTTCCATAAATGCAATGCTCACATAAATATAATTCAAGATTACAATCAAACAAAACTTCAACAAGGTTTTTATTTTTCAAGGTCCTTAGACCCTTTTCTCCAATATGGCCAAGTCTTTAGTGCCATAACATAGTTTTCTCTATAGGTAACTTTGATTTAGAAGAAAGAGCACCCTTGGGTACCCAAAAGCCATTAGCATTTGTTGAAGGTGAAACCCTCACTTCTTACATAGACTTTCTTTTCATAGAAGTACTATTTTACGCAATAGTGCATAAATCAATCTTATATAGTGTGCCATATTTGAAACATCTAGCAATCACCATAGCACCTCTAACCATCTTGCATCCTGCATCAGAAAATACTACCTATACACCCACATCTATTACTTTTCTCACAGATAACAAATTTTGTGCTAACCCAGGGATATGCAATACACCACTAATCATTTTTATTCTACCATCAGAAAACCTAATTTTAACTTTACCACGGCCAACAATGTCTAAATGAGAATCATCATCCTTACCTCCATCAAATTCTTTATATTCAAAAAACCAATCTCTATTGAAGTTCATATGGAAAGATGCACCCGAGTAAATTAACCATGCATCATTACCTACATGAGTTTCCAAAGCTACAATGAATGTGTCACCATCTTCCTTCTTAGACTTAGAATCAAAATAAAATTTCTTCTTTTTCTTCTTCTTTTCTTTGTTGCATTCCTTATGAACATGTCCAGGCTTACCATAGTTCTAGCAAATAACTTTGTACTTTCTAAGAGATTTAGATCTCCCCTTGGACTTGGATTTTTCATGCTTTTTATTCTTCTTCACTTTTTCCTTAGGTATTTCATGGAAATTTATGGCCTCCTTAGCAGTGATGGATACCTTCCTCCTCATCTCTTCAGAAATCAAAGAACCCACCACATCTTTAGTCTTCAAAATAATAGTACTCCCAATATCCATAAGAAGAGGGTCTCACAAATTAGGAAAAAAACAAAGCAAGATCTAACATTTCTCCTCCTCATCCATTTTGACACCAACAGACGCCAATTGAGCCACCAACATATTGAATGCTTCAAGGTGGTCTATGATTCATCCACCCTCTCCCATTCTCAAGGAATACAATTTCTTCCTAAAGAAAATTGTGTTCACTAAATATTTGGCCTAATACATCTCACCAAGCTTCTTCCATAGTTTCTATGTAGAGGTCTCCTCATGGACATTAATTAAAACAAAGACTACCAAACACAATCTAATTAGACCCTTGGCTTTATGGTCCATAATATCATATTAAGCAGACTGAGTAGGATTTGCAAGCCTTGAAACATTCCCATCAACTACATCCCACAGATCTTGACCTATCAACAAATCCTCCATCTTTAGCTTCCACATTTCAAAATTATTTCCAGAAAACTTATCCACCTCTATTCTCCCTAATGAGCTTGTCATCTGAAAATTCTTCCAACAAGATCATAAATTATCTTCTGCACAAGCCCCCACTCAAATCTAGATTAGTTCAAAAAACCCAACAACCCACAACTGAAACCAAGGAAGCTAAGGTAGCAGAACAACTTCGTACACTAATAATGAGAGGAAAAAAATGAAAATTTTTATAGATCTTTAACAATTATAAAAAATTAAACAAAAATTAACACAAATATCATGCATACCACAACACAATGATTTATGTGGGAAAACCCTTTCGGGACAAAAACCCCACACTCTAAAAGATTCCCAATATAATATTCAATAAATCACAAAGATTCCAATGTGCTTGTAAAGAAAACTTCTCACAAGAGTATCACCACTTAGATATCAAGAGACAAAACAAATACTATCAGACTCTCGAAATACATCACCATACCTTTACAACAACTGTAATACAATGCCCTCATAAAATAGAGTTACATTCTAGGGCAAGACAGGTCAACAAAATATCCACCATTATATCTAAAAACTAATAATTAATGGTCTAGATTTACAATGTATCATTTATCTAATGTATGTCATCCATTTCAAAAGTTTCTTGAAAAAGTTAACAAAAAATTGTTTACATGCATCCCACTCCTCCCCCTTGTTGCCATTGTGTATTACACCTATTAGTGTAACTATGAAATATATATATAGATAGATAGATAGATATATAGATATATATTCTATTAAAAAATAACTTTTATATAATTGCAAGGTTAAGACACATTTCCCAACAACTATTATTGGTATTGGATTAGAGAAATGACTTATAGATTCATGAGCATCTCATTATGTAGCATCTTCACAGTCTATCTTCTCTTCTTTTGAGACTTGTGCTATGTCTCCTATTTTTATGGGAAACAATGCATACATGAGTGTAATTGGGAAGGGATCTATTGATATTGGGGAGGGAACTTTCAATGATGTTTGGTGTATACCTCATTTTCCAAACAATATTCTTTCCATCTATCAGATTACACATGGTGGAGATGGGAGAACTGTGGAATTTACACTTGATTTAGTTATCATTAGAGACTTGGAGAGTAGAGGGATTATTGCTATTGGGATGGTTGATCATTCATCTTAGTTGTATACCTTTGCAGATTTTTCTTTTGATGACATCACCATTGTTCCTTTGGTTTTTTATCACACTTTTAGTGTGAATCATCATTCAAAGGAGACATTTGACTTCTTGAACTTAAGAATTCTCACATATGATCTAATTCTTGAACCTTTCGTTCCATCTCCTCCATTTATTTTTGTATTTGATGATTCTTGTGTTGCTACAAATATGGCTTCTTTTGATTTAGTGTAGCAGGATTTTCATCATCTTCCATCTACATCTACTTCAGATGCGTACTTGATAGCCATTGGTGGGTTTCTTGTTTAGAATCACATTTCAAATTTGGGAGACACCATTGATTTCATTCATCTTCTCTTTGATAGAGATGATTATTCTTCAGTTATTATGAGAGAATACTCTGACCCTCTTGTTCATTCTCTACATGATCATTCTTTGCATTTTGATGTGAGTGTGGATAATTTTGGACAATATTTAGAAGAGGCTTCTTTATCTTTAGAGGAGACATCTTTATCTTTGGAGTGTGTTTTGCATTCATTTGTACTAGATCATGGATTGACATCTTTAGCAGTGTGGCCTAGAACATCTATTTGGATTGTTTCAATTTTTCAAATCAACATAGAGACACTTGAGCGTAGTTTAGAGACATCACATATCATTCTTCTTCTCACATATTCCTTTCAGGAATGGGAAAAAATCATGCATACATTCTTGGTTTTGTTTCCTCCTATGGGGAGGAATGTTGTTTGATGACATTGGATCATCTTCAGCATTCAATTTCGAGCTTCTACCATTGCATGAGACTCACCATTAAGGGGGGCTGCATGATATCTCTTCTTTCTTTTCTCTCTGATGGGGGATCTTTTTTCTCACATGGGGTTTTGTCCCTCTCATGCATCATTGAGAGAATTTTTGTATTTCATCTCTCTTTTGGGGAGGAGTTTTGTCCCACTGGGTTTTCTCCTTTTCTCCATTTGTGAGAGGTTACATTTGCATTTGTACATGGGTACCTAACATGGCCTCATAGTCTGGACCCATTCTAGCATCATTTGCATAGTAATCTACTCCCTAAGTTGCACATAAGGGGGGGTGTTGGTTTGAAAAAATATTTTTTACCTACTTAATTCCTTACTAGGAGACTTAGGGGATATATTCACATGTTAAGTTTACTTAGGTCCTAAGATTATTTCTAGAAGACTTAGTTGTCATGTCTAGATCTTATCTTTTTTACTTTTACGTCAAGTTAGTTGTATCATGTCATAGGATTAAGACACTTGTCATGATCTTGTTTAATCCTTTGTCTCACCTTGGCTATATAACCAAGGGGTTCTCATTTGTAAATCAATTTCATTGGATTTAATACCATCGCAATCTTGAGCATTGCATATTGATCTCTTTGTGCTTTCCATTGAGCCTCTAGATCTTGGGTATTTTCATAGCCAACTCTAACAAAGATAATTTGAATTTTATTTTAATTAATGTTTGAGGGAAAATGATAAGTGATGAATTAATTCAATAATTAATAAACATAATTATTTAATTAATATAAGTATGATAAATAGATTAAGATAATTAAAAATTATTTAATTATTACGGATGAAAAAATAAAAATGTTAGCTTAATTAAATAATTAATATTATTTAATTAATATAGATAGAAAAATGATAATGATAATGATGAAATGATAAGATGAAAATGCATTAGCCATTTTTAGGTGTCTACACATATACATACATATATACATATATGTGCATATGTACATATGTATGCACACATATATGTGCATAGATATGTATGTATGTATGTATATATGTGTATGCATATGTATATGTGTTTGTATACATACATACATAGATACATATATGTATGTATATATTGTTGGCAACACAAGGGTAGACAATTGAGAGGGGGGTGAATCAGTTGTCATAGAAATTATACATATTAAACTTATTCTCAGATCTGATAAATAAACATGAAAGCATAAACCATCACCACATAAAAAACACACATAACACCAAGATTTTTATGTTGAAACCCTGTTAGGGGAAAAACCACGGTGGAGGTTAATCCACAAGATTATACCTTGTTAAAAGTATTACAAATGGGGAATGCACATGCATTCGGGCACACTTCCTAGAGCACACTGCTCAAATACAAAAGGCTTATTTCCCAAAAGAAGACTCGCTATGTTACAGTCACATTCAAATTACATCCAGAAGATTTTGAACTAAGAAAATAACATCTTCTAAAGCTTGATTATAGGTCTGGTTAAGCACATAAAAACTTTCATCTGCTCACTCTTCTTCACACTTTACTTTTTCCTTTGAAAGATTAGAAGATTATTCACACACAACAAACTACATCACACACCATACCATCAAATGGTATAAACAACCGATCATATATATCCATAACTAAGGATAACATCAACTACATGTCGGCCCAACAAAATATGAAATATGCACAAACTATCGGCCCAAATCAATAAACAATTTATCCATGTGAACCAAAAAATGCCAACCAAAACATAATAAGGACCCAAAAAAACATCCTCAAGTATGAAACACCTTCAAAAATTATGCCTCAAAGATCTGCAACACACTACAATCACCCTTTTGACCATGATCATGAAAAACATGAACTCATAGAAGAAAATCACCAATCACGAGCACAACGATCACTGCAGACCAACAACACAGATACACAATCTAGAAACATCCACAAGCATCATGAATCACCACAAAATCATCCACAACAACTCAAATTAATAGAATCACATCATCTTCTTTCAAGAACACCAACTAAAGCAACAAAACAATTGTCAGAACACAAATACTCATAACTCAATAAAATATTCATGCGAACCTCTAAAACTTCATGTGGATAAACTAGATATACTTTTCAAAAAACCCTTTAATCCGCAACCTCTTATCATCAATATACTGAGCTAGCCACCAGACTGAACTTCACTGCATCATTGACAACCTGCAACTTATTTTATTACAATTTTTTCAATATCCTGGACATATACAACCTTAAAGACATTAATGGCAATAGTGTTGACATCAATGACAACCACATATTAGTAATATCCAACATATATATGTATGCATATATATGCATGTATGCATGCATATATACACATACATATATATATATATATATATATATATAAGTGGGTGTATTTTTAACCTCTTTATGTTTCAAGTGGATTTGACATTTCTAGAAGCATTTAATTAAATCCCACACATAATAAAAACCCCTTTATGTATATTGGGAAATGAATTAAAAATTTCAAAACACACAATTTTTTGGTTCCATCATAAAAAATTCACGAATCACACATGATTAGCTTAGGTGGGTTTTATAGGTCTATCGCATGTTATCTCATTACCCCATAATGAAGCAAGACCTATAAACTAAAACAAATCCATGGGAGCTCTACCTTATCAACTACCATAGGTTCACACCTATAATCCTATCACCATAGGAACACATCAAGCCTATGTAGCATAGATGGCCAAAGATTAGTGTAATGTTGATGGGCACAAATATTGATGTAGACAAGATAGGGGGTCTTATTAAACTACCCAATCTTGCAGCCTTAACATATCATCCATCCCAAAATTTTGCACACATATCAAATACAACATATATATTACAACAAAAATTGGAAATAAAAATTTATTCAAACCTTCATATGTATTTTCATTCAACAAATTCTTCATGGATTAATTAGATACACTTATGATTTAATAAAAAAATTAGAAATTTTAAGGGTTTCTAGGCACTTCATGCCTTCAAATCTTCAAACCCTTATTCCTTCTCATGTTCTTGTTTCAATATTATTTTAAAATCTAAATATTACCTTCATCCTACAACTCTCTTGTCTTCTTTTAACCCCTCAAAATATCTTTTTCATCTTCTTCTATTCCTTTCCTCTTGGCAATCTAGTTTCTTACATTCTTTCTCATACAATCCTCTAGAGAAACTTGTATATCATTTCTTCAACATTTTTGTTGTTTATTGCTACCTATTAACACCAATAAATTTTATATTTTAAATAGGTTAAAACCCTTGTGAGGCTTAAAAATGTGGCACCCAAATCTGCTCTTTCATTTTCATCAACTTGACCTCTGAAATTCCTAATAAAACATACTTTTTGACTCTAAAATGTGGCATCAAAGTTATTGCACCATATCCAACACCTTGCTTCTATATATTTCTTTAAATAAAGAATAAAATCATAAACTGAGTTGTGTTAATTCATCCAAAATTGGAAACCAAAGAGTTATTAATTATTTTCCCAAAAATCACTAGTTTTTTCCTCCATAAATTAAAATAACAAAACAAGAATGGAATGTCAAAAGTCATTTTCCTTATACACACTTCCCTAGGCATCCAAATTGAGTAAAAAATAATTAATTTTACTTTACAATTTTTCTTTTCCATACTAATGGAACCCTTCAACCCTTGAAACCTTGAAATTGTGTAATATAATCACATTAAATAGTTTGGTTGCCTATGATTTTTGAAATGGAAGCCAAGTCTTGATCAATGGAGATTTTTATCCTTACAATGCTCTACAAGATGCTTTAGAAGTTCAAACCTACATCAAAAATTATAAATGTAACATGAAAATATTTTTTTGGTGATATGGAATTTCTTTTGGATCCAAATGCTCATGCATCAAACACACCATGTAAGAAAAATTTTATGAGCTTGGGCTCACAAAATCAAGTTGGATGATAGAATCACCCTTCTATATTGTAAAAATCATATAAAAAACTCTCATTGTAATAGGTACCTTGTAATACTTATTCCTTCTCCTCTTATAGCATTTGGATAGAAAAAATCCCCTCTTCCTCTCATGGACCTATGTGCACCATTGATCGAACTTCTCCACCAATATTATTTTACAACATCCTCTACAATATTTTCATTAAAATTGCATTAACCATGCCATGGAAAATTAATATTCCATCTACACTTCCCTTGTTGAACATAAAGTTGTACTGAGAGAAGGGGGTGAATCAACAATCCTAAGTTGTCATTTATGATAGTATTAGAGTGGTTGAGAAGATATTGTTGCTTTGATAAGATTCTATTTATGGTTCAGATGTTGAGGATAGTGAGAAATATGATAAAATAATGAAACAGGGTGTTGTAGAGGTGTTGATCTGGTTATAGGTGTTTTGGTTTTGCTTCACATTTATTCTAGGGTAAAGATCTAATTTTTTGGTTTGGATATGTTGGTTAGAGATGTTTATAGTTTCTATATTCAAAATTTTGGCTTTTGGATCGTTGGTTAGAGGAAGTTGTGTTCACCAGTGTGTGAACTAGCTTTACAGTGTTGTGTACAAAGGTGTTAGGGAGAAATTTATTTTCTCCACATTTCTCCACAATTATTTTTTAATACTTGTGGTTCTAAAGGAGAGTTGATGGTGTTGTTCTCTTTTGTGTCAAGAGTATTCATGGTTAGGTGTATTAGAAGGTCTTTTGAGTTACAGAGTATTGCAATGTCTAGTAGTGTTGTATGGATAAAAAGTATGCTTATAATCTTCAGGAGAAATTTATTGCGAAGGATATTTTTGGTTTCCAAGATGTTCTTGGATCGTGTTCAAGTGAATTTTGTTGTCTGAAAGTTTTAGATTGATCAAAGGAAGTATGTAATTCAAAGTTTAATGTGTTTTCATGGGTAACGATTGACCTGGTATTTACACTACATTCAAATATGTTCAAATGGTAATAAAGGTGTAGCGTGGCATGTGGTATTTAATTTAGGTCCTAGTTAATTGTTGTTTTGGTCCACTTTCATTCCTATCCACCACAAGAATGTTGAGTGACAACCTAATTTGAAATTGCAAAGTGTGAAGAATATATTGCCAACCTTGGAGAATTTTTTCAAGGTTGAGGATGGTATAATTATGAGTTGAGATGTTGAAGGTTGTCAAGATAGAAAGAATAGATGTGTGTGATGCAAGTGATGCGAATTTTTGAAGAGTAGAGTGTGAGTTTGAGTATACTAGTGCAAACTTTAAAGTGTTGGAATTCTAAAGGCAGTGAACTAAAGGTGTTTGCAATCTTTCAAACAACACTGCAAAAGAGTTGAAGTAATTGAGTTGGATTCCCTATTACATTGAGAAGTTGTTCTCTATGTAACATTTCTCTTCTATCTTCTTTTTCTTTCTATAGAAATTAGCCTTGGCTATGAGGATTTTTGGATAGTGTGTCCTATCTTGGTAGTGAGCCCTTGTACTAGTTTTTCAATTACTTATATTGTGAGCTAATCCTCATTGTGGTTTTTCCCTCATTGGGTTTTCGATGTAAATCTGGTGTTCTCTTGTGTATGGTGTTCTTATTTAGTTTTTGTTATCTACTTTTCATGTTTAAACATTATAATAGGTTAAGGGTTTAATAAATGCATGTGGATATGATTACTATTGAGGGTTTTGATGTTTTAATTTGGTACAACTAATTCATCCCCCCTCTTAGTTGTCTTGTTCATTTAACAATTGGTATCAAAGTGAGGTTCCTTGGAGAAAATCTTGACCACTTGAGGTAGATCTGGGTTGGTGAACAAGATTGTTTTCTCTAAGTTTAATGACACAGATTATGCATTTTGGAAGAAAAAGATGGAAGGATATTTGGAATCCTTTGGATATGAGATTGAAAATGAAATAAATAATCAATATGTTTCACCTATGAATGGTCCGAGCACAAGTGATGAGATCAAGGTACATGAAATAAATGGCAAGGAAAGATTTATTCTTGTGAAGAGTCTTTCAAATTTTGGATTGGTAAAAGTTGTGAATCTTAAGACTACTAAAGAAGTTTGGGATAAGCTAGAAAGCATTTATGAAGGAGATGACAAGGTTAAACAAGTTAAGTTGCGGAATTTGAAGGCATAATTTGAGACCCTGTGAATGTTTGAAGATGAAACAATCACAATCTACATGCAAATAGTTAATGAGATAGCAAGTGAGATGAGAGGCCTTGGTGTGCAAGCCAAAGAACCAAGAGTGGGAAAGAAAGTTCTTAGAACTCTTCCTGATTCTTATAGTGAAAAGGTATCTTCTATTAAGGAAGTTGAAAATTTTAATACTTACTCTAAAGACCAGTTGTTGGTTATACTAACTCCATTTGAAATGAGAAAACATGGTTTGAAAAATGGTATAAAAGTAGAGACTACTTTCAAGGCTAGAAAATCAAAAAGGGTTGAAGATTCAGATGGAGAAGATCTTGATGATGTCAAAGCTAACTTTGTAAGAAGGATGAAAAAGGGCATCGATAAGTATAAAGGTAAACTGCCTTTCAAATGTTTTAGCTATGGAAATATAGGTCACTATGCTTCAAGATGTCCAAATAGAGTTGTGAACAATAAAAGTAAGGAGAACAAAGGAAAGATGATTAAGAGAAGTTACTACGTTAGAGAAGATGTTGGTATTTTTGTTGATTAATCTAATTATGGAGATGATGAATTATTTTTCTTAGCTTTAAAGGATGAATCTATTTCTGCTATATTTGAAAGTTGTGTGAAGGAAAGTGTTCTGGAAAACAAGGATAGGATTGAAGGTACTTTGGTATCTGCATTTCATGCTAGAAAAGATAAAAAAATACTGGGTTGTTGATGGTGGCTACTCTAATCACATGACCAGAAACAAAAGTAATTTTGTTAAACTTGAAAAGTATGATGGAGGATTAATTAAATTTGGAGATGATTCAGGAGCTAAGATTTGTGGAATAGATTCAATCAATTTTGATGGCAAGCATAATGTTGAAGATGTTTACTATGTTAAAGGCTTAAGGAATAATCATTTGAGGGTTGGAAAAATGTGTAGTAAAGGATATAATCTTGTGTCTAAGGATGAAAGTTATGAGATTAGAAAAGGACCTAGATATGTGATTGTTGCTAGTATGAGGATAGATGGAAATATCTATCAGCTCAAGGGTGCTCATGGTCATTGCTTTATGACTCAAATTAATGATAGTTTGTTATGGCACCAGAGGATGTGTCACATGAATTTTGAAAATATGGTTAGAATCAGTTTAGTTCATGCAGTAAGAGACCTACCAAGAATCACAAAGCCTATTAATATTGTTTGCAAAGATTGTCAATTTGGAAAATAGATAAAGAGTAGTTTCAAGGGAAAAGAACAATCTACTACTAGACTACTAGAATAATACATACATATCTTTGTGGTCCTACAAGGGTGAGAAGTATTCAAGGTGACATGTATTATAGAGTGACATGGGTTACTTTTCTTAGAGAAAAATTTGAAGCTCTAGATAAATTTAAAGCATTTAAAGCTATGGTTGAGAATGAAATGGATTTGAAGATCAAATGTTTGAGGTCTAAAAAAGGTGGAGAATTTACCTCCAATGAGTTTGACATTTTTTATGAAGATCATGGAATAAAGAGGCACTTGTCTTCTCATAGAAATCCTCAGCATAATGGAGTGGTTGAAAGGAAAAGTAGAACTATTCAAGAAGTTGCAAGGACTATAATGAAAGAAGCTAAATTACTAGAAGTCTATTGGAGAGAAGAAATTCATACTATTATTTATATACTTAATAGAGTTCAAGCCAAATCTAATAACACAAAGACTCCCTATGAGTTGTGGTATGGAAGGATTACTACTATCAAGTACTTTAGAGTATTTGGAAGAAAATGTTAAAAGAGATGAAGAAAACTTGGGAAATTTTGATGCAAGGTCTAATGAAGGTATCTTCCTTGTATATTCTACTAAAAGAAAAGCTTACATATGTCACAAAAAAAGGCTAAGAAAGATCGTTGAGAATGCAAAGGTCAAGATTGATGAAGATTTGCAGAATTCAGCTGCTATAGATGGATATGTGTCAGATGAACCTATTTATGAAGAAGAAGAAGAAGAAGAAGAAGAAGAAGAAGAAAAATCTAAGGAAAAATAAATGTAGAATGAAGAGGAAGAAGCTTTGGAAAAGACCCTTAAGACCCCCAAGTATGTGCAAAATAATCATTTCAAAGAATAGATCATTGGAGATAAGAGAAAAGGTGTACTGAAAAGAAGAAGAGCTACTAAAGTTGAGGAAAATTTTTGTTTACTTTCCAAAACTAAACCAAAAATAGTGAGTGAGGCATGTAGATATGAACATTGGGTGAAGGCAATGGAAGAATATTTGGAACAAATTGAGAAAAACTAGACTTGGGAATTGGTTTGTAGACCTTAAAAATAAGAAAATAATTGGAACTAAGTGGGTATTCAGAAACAAGATGAATGAGAATGGAGAAGTGGTTAGAAATAAATCAAGGCTTGTGTGTAAGGGTTACTCACAAGTATAAGGAATGGAATTTGAAGAAACATTTTCCCTAGTGGATAGAGTGGAAGCAATTAGAATGTTTTGGCATTCAACATACATCGACTTTAAAGTTTATCAAATGGATATGAATTTTTCTTTCTTGAATGGTGAATTGGAAGAAGAGGTTTGCATGGAACAACTAGAAGGATTTCAATTATTAGATAAATTGGACATGATTTGTAGACTGAAAAAGGAGTTGTATAGATTAAAGCAAACTCCCAGAGATTGGTATGCAAGATTGGATAAATATTTGATACAACAAGGATTTAGCAAGGGTACTGTAGATAGTAATCTTTACTTTAAAGTTGAGAAAGATAGAATCTTGATAGTGGTTGTGTATATGGATGACATTATCTTTGAAGACAATGAAGATATGTGTAAGAAAATTGTAGAAGAGATGCATAAAGATTTTGAGATGTCTATGTTTGGGGAGATGAATTTCTTCCTTGGGCTACAAATCAATTAGAAAGATAAAGGAATATTCATTTCACAATAAAATTATGTTAAAGAGATTTTGAAGAAGTTTGGAATGGATGACTCCAAACCAATATGCACTCTTATGGTTATTGGTTGCAAATTGAGCAAGGATGATGAATCACCTAATTTTGATCATAGCAAGTACAAATCTATGGTTGGTGGATTTCTATATCTAATTATTACTAGATTGGATATCATGCATGCAGTTTGTCTTGTGGCTAGATTTCAAGAAGATCCTAAAGAGTCACATGTTACCACAGTAAAGAGGATATTCAAATATTTAAAAGGCACTTTCGATTATGGCTTATGATATCCTAAGGATACTAATTTCACATTAAGTTCATACACAGATATAGATTTGGGTTGGATGTGTTGATGATAGGAAAAGTACAAGTGGTGGTACATTCTTTCTTGGATGTAAATTGGTGGCATGGCTAAGAAAGAAACATGATTTTGTTTCTTTATCTACTATAGAGGCTGAATACATTGCAGCAACATCTTGCTGCACAAAAGTATTATGGATGAGACATACATTAAAGGATATCAGAGTAATGTATGATGAGCCTATTTCTATCTTTTGTGATAATACAAGTGTAATTAACATTTCAATGACTCTAGTGATGCATTCAAGGACAAAGCATATATCAATCAGGTATCACTTTTGAGAGTAAAAGTTGTGGAGAATGAGGTAAAGCTTGTATATGTACCTACAAAGGATCAGATTGCTAACATATTCACTAAGGCTCTTCCTAATGATACTTTGAGTATCTTTGGGAAAAGTTATGGGTTATTTCCCCTCCTTTGTTGAACTAGTTGCATATGGAGATGCATCAATCCAGTGGATCTATGGATACATTCCTTGTTTGTACTGATGTTGGTGGCTACCTCTCAAGGGGAGTAGGTAGTAATATTGTTGCAATATGAAGTTTATGTTGTCATGATGCAAAGGTTGTTGAGTTTATTGGTGCGTACTCCTAAGGGGAAGTATTTAGATCAGTTGTAAGTATATTGGTTTTATGCCAAAGGGGGGGAACAATGGAAAATAACTAATCCTTTTCCATTGATGTTAAAGGGGGAGAAGAATCATGTGAAAAAACTTATCTGCATAGGGGGAGAGAAAGTGTAATGAGATAGTTGTGAAATTTAGAGAAAAGAGAAAAGGAAATAAATATGTTCAGAGTTGTTGTGTCTTTGATAGTTTTTCACATCTTGTGTTGCCATTAATGACAAAGGGAGAGATCATTGCAAGTATGAAGTTGTTGTCATTGATTTCAACGAGCCTATTTTTTCATTGATGATAGTAGTACAATGGTTCAGAAGATATTTTTTCTTTGATAAGCTTTTATTTATGGTTCAGATGTCGAGGATACTGAGAAAATTGATAAAATAAGGAAACAGGGTGTTGCGGAGGTGTTCTATTTTTTCTTTGCATTTCTTCTAGGGTGAAGATCTACTTTTGTAGCTTGGATATTTTGGTTAGAGATGTTCAAAGTTTCTATATCCATAATTTTGGCTTTTGGATTGTTGGTCAGAGGAAGTTGTGTGAACTGGTTTTCTAGTGTTGTGTACAAAGGTGTCTGGGAGAAATTTATTTACTCTACATTTCTCTACAGTCATTTTTTAAGAATTTTGGTTATGAAGGAGATTTTATGGTGTTGTTCTCTTGTCTTTGTTAAGAGGATTCATGGTTGGGTGTATCAGAAGAAGCTCTTCTAAGTTATAGAGTATTGTAGTGTCTAGAAATGTTGTCTAGATAAATAATATGCTTATAATATTTAGGTGAGATTTGTTGTGAAGGATTTTTTTGGTTTCCAAGATGTTCTTGGATCACATTCAGGTGAATTTTTTTTTTCAAAAGTTTTGGATTGATCAAAGGAAGTGTGTAATTCAAAGTTTAATGTGTTTTCATAGGTAATGATCGACCTAGTGTTTACACTATATTCAAATATGTTCAAATGTTAATGAAGGTGTAGCGTGGCATGTGAGATTTAATTTAGGTCACATTTAAGTGTTTTTTGGTCCACTTTCATTCCTATCCATTGTGGGAATTCTTAGTGCCAACCTAATTTAAAATTGCTAAGTGTGAAGCGTGTATTTTCGACCTTGGAGAAAGTTTTCAAGATTGAGGATGGTATAAGTATGAGTTGATATGTTGAAGGTTTTCAAGATAGAAAGGATATATGTGTGTGATTCAAGTGATGTGAATTGTTGAAGATTAGAGTGCGAGTTTGAGTAGAGAAATGTGAACTTTAAAGTGTTGGACTTCTAAAGGCAATGAGTTGAAGGTGCCTGCAATATTTCAAACAAGGTTGCAAGAGTGTTGAAGTAATTGTGGTAGATTCCTTTTTGCATCGAGAAATTTTTCTTTGTGTAACATTTCTCTTCTATATTCTTTTTCTTTCTATTGTAGTGAGCCCTATATGTGAGCCTTTTTAGACAGTGCATCCTATTCTAGCAGTTAGCACTTATACTGGTTTTGCAATTACTTATATTGTGAGCTAATCCTCACTATGATTTTTCCCTCATTGGTTTCTCCACATAAATCTAGTGTTCTCTTATGTATGGTGTTGTTATTTCAGTTTTTGTTATCTTCTTTTCATGTTTAAACATTATAATAGATTAAGGGTTTAATGAATGCATGTGGATCTAATTATTGTTGAGGGTTTTGATGTTTTAATTTAGTAACCGATTCACCTCCCCTCTTCGTTGTCTTGTTCATTTTACATAATTATATCACATTACTTCCTCTAATATAAATTTAAGTGATCAAGATCAACCACAACCATGGATAAAAGAAGCAAAGTTGTAATGTAGGCCCAAATTGTATCCATATCATCAACACCACCATAGTTTGACTTCACACTGTTGGGGAGATATCAAGAACACTATGTGGACCAAGATGTGAATAATGTATATAACCAAAAACATCTTTAAAACCTTCTTATGAAAGATCTGATCAACTTGTGCAACCACAACTAAAGATATTTACTGAATGTGCAAATATAGAGCATTCTAGACCATCTATAACAAATTGTAATATGGATATTAATCTTGTGGACCACCAAAACACTAGATATTGTCAGATAATATGCTTTGATCATTACTAAAATGTTACAAGTATGAAGTTGTTTCCAACATAAATGTGTTGTCATTGATGCTAATAGGTTTGTGTCACCATTAATGTTGATTGAGTAGTCTCAAAAAGAGATTTTTGTTTTGATAAGCTCATGGCTATGATTGTGGTAGTAATGAGGATTTTGAGGATATTGAGAAAATTGATAGATAAATGAAGCAAGATGTTGTAATGGTGTTCAATGTTGTAGAAGTATTTTGGTTTTTCTTTGCATTTATTTTGGGTTGAAGATCTAATTTTGTGGCTTGGATATGTTGGTTAGAGGTGTTTTGAGAATTTATATCCATAATTTGGGCTTCTAGTTTTAAGTACAATGAAAGATATGTTCATATGTGTATGAACTAGATTTGCAATGTTTTGTACAAAAGTGTCTAGGAGAAATGTTCTTGCTTTGTGTTTCTCTGAAGATTGGATTTAGGACTTGTGGTTCTATAGAAGAGTTTATGATGTTTTTCTCTTTCCCGTGTCAAGATAATTTTTGGTTTGATGTATCAAAAGGTCTTCCAAGTTGCGGAGTATTGTAGTGTCTGGCAGTGTTGTCTAGATAAATAGAATGTTTATAATCTTCAAGTGATATTTTTTGTGAAGGATTTTGTTGGTTTCTAGGATGTTCTTGGATCATGTTCACTTAAATCTTGTTGTCCGAAAGTTTTGGATTGTTCAAAGGAAGTGTGTACTCAAATTTTTAATGTGTTTTCATGGGTAATGATTGACCTAGTGATTACACTAAATTTGAATATGTTTAAAAATTAATAAAGGTGTAGTGTGGCATGTGAGAGTTATTTTGGCTCCCAATTAAAGGTTTATTTTGGTCCACTTTCATTCCTATCCACCGCAGGAATGCTTAGTGACAACCTAATTTGAATTTGTAAAATGAAGGGTGTTTATAGCCAACTTGAAGATATTTTTCAAATTGAGGATGGTATAAATGAAAGATGAGTTAATGTGAGATGGGTGTGAGAAAGGTGTGTGGAAGAGCTTGTAAGTGTGTGTTTGGTAGTATGAATTGTTGCAGAGCAGTGTGAGCTTTAAAGTGTTAGATTACTAGATGTAGTGAGGATAAGGTGTCTACAATCATTCATGCAAGGTTGTGAGTGTGTTGGAGCTATTGTAGTGGATTTCTTGTTGCATTGAGATCATATTCTCTATGTAACATTCTATGTTCTTTTCTTCTCTCTACTCCAACAGTGATCCTGGGTTGTGAGCCTTTCTGGACTATGTGTCCTGGTAGTGAGCCTTTTGTATCAGTTTTTGCAATTACTTATATTATGTGCTAATTCTCACCGTGGTTTTACCTTGTTTGATTTTCCACATAAAATCTAGTGTTCTCTTGTGTATGGTGTTGTTTTTTCAATTTTTGTTATTTGCATTTCATGATTAAACATTATAACATATTAAGGGTTTTATGAATGCATGTGGATCTGATTGTTGTTGAGGGTTTTATGTTTTAATTGGATACAATTGATTCACCCCCCTCTCAGGTTTTTTGTTCAATTCAACATAAACTTTTCTACAAAACTACAAGGTCACTCCTCTTCTAGAAGGATTTGGAGCATTCTATCATAACATTATTATATTAGGGCACATACCAGAGCACTATTAACTATAAATTTTATAGTGGAAGGTGTAGAGACTTGAAACATTGGATGCAATATCTTCATGACCTTAAAAACATATCATTTGAACTATAATATTGGTTCTTGCATATCCGAGGAATACAAACCAAAAATTCATGACTCTATTTTGGAGTCAACATTGTGAATGCCTTAGTGAACTTTTGTAACATATCTTCAAGTGTGGTACAAAAAATGAGAATGATGGTACTTTAGGTATGCAAAAAATATATTAGAATAGGTGTACCCATATCTACATCACATATAGACACCAAAAATATATCCATTCCTCCTTATACTATACTACATACTTGCAACAATAGATAACTCTATACAACACTTAACTCTAGAGTATGTACATTCTTCAGCATGCATATCTAACATTAATGGTAGCCCATATTGGGTTGACATCAATGAAAATACTTAGTGCCAACAATCCCCCCTTTTCATTAATGGAAACACATATGTATATCTCTCCCCCTTTCACATCATGGGAAAACGAAATGAGATCATTTGTTTATAGTATCTCCAAAACTATATAAACTCCCCTTTACTATGTACTCCCCTTGAGATGGAGTCTCAAAAATAGATACTATGTATAGAAATAAGTTCAATAAGAACTTAAAAAGATAATGTAGACTTCCGCATAAATTTACCAAGACAAAAATTGTCCTACTTACACATTTGTTCCTTTCTTCGAAGGTGGTGTTTTCTTGTGAGTTCCTTTGAGTTGTGTCAGGGTCGTAGAGAATTTTTCTTTTGTAGAGATAATAATATGATTCTAGCACACAAATTTTATGGATAGATCCTCTGCTTCTTCTACATTACATGGAGTCTTCACCATTAGCATAGTATTTTCTACTTCTATAAGTATCGAGAAAGTGGAGCCAGTTGCAAGATGACTAATTCCCTCAACTAACTTATTGTCTTTCTAATTGGTCTCTTTGATCTTGAAGCAAGGACCTTTGAACATTATTATTTTCCAAATCTTCTCTAGTAGAACCATCCTTATCTTTTGAAACTTCATACATCGCAAAAATTTGAGTGACTTGTGACTCAATGGAGTCAATCTGATTGGTGATACTCTTAGTGAAAATAGGCCATCTCAAATAGAACTAGTATAGAGTAGTATCTTCATCCATAACCTTTTTGAATATTTCCAAATTCTCTTGCAATTTTTTGTGTGCAATAGTACACTAGTCAGATACTTCAACCATTCTTTTATCATTTATTTTTTTCAAAGCATCTTGCTCTTTCTTGTGTTGTAAGTGAGAGGAGTGATCCTTAAAGGAATCCATTAAGAGCTTTAGATTTATGGTCCAGAGGTAGGGAGACATCAATGTTTACTTTTAGTAGTCCTTCGTGAATAATATTGACTACCTCATCAACTAATTCACTTTTCTTTCAATTTCTTGTAGTATTTCTTTTCTCGATGATGCATGTAAAGAATCACCAAGTTGTAGTTTATGCAAGGGAGAGATTTTTTCCAAGTCAACATATCCCTTATGTGTTGGAATTTATAAAATTTGGGATGTGACAATCGGTTGAAACTATATTTGCATCTCCAACAAATCCTTAAAATAATTTGTAGATGAAGAGCCCTGACCTCTTTCCATATAAGTATCTAGCTTCTTAGTTGTTTTTATATCCAAAACTTTCTTTTCCTTTTCTTTCCCAACTTCCTTTACTATCTCCATACTGGATTATTCCCCTTCTTTTTTCTAGAGGGTTCTTTCATTTATTTATCATATTCCTTTAGGGGAGATACATTATGTTCTTTGTCAGATTTAGTGTTCTTCGGAACAGCAGTTTCCTCATTTAGTTTGACATTTTCAACTACTTCAACATCTTTAGTCATATTATCCTCAGAAGCTAATGTATCTAAGTCATGAGTAGATATGCCAAGTATATTTGAAGTATCTAGTGGATCTTGATCACAAATGATTTCAATATTCTTTAGTTCTAATATTTTTGTTGTTATTTCTTCCTTATTTTTCTCCATCCTTCTTATTTCTTATTCATTCTTTTCCATCATGGTATTTATTCTCTATTTGGTCTTGAATTCTTGTCCCTGACATTGAGATAAATTTACCCTTTCTTCATGAGAAATTGATACACCAGCCTTTTCTAATGCATGTTTTCTCATTTTAGCTTATTTTAAAACAACTTCATTCCTTTTGTTGATGATTACATCTACAAGTATTTTCGGAAGTTGATCAGTGATTTCATTCAAATCCATATTGAAGCTGGACATATACATGATTATTTCTTTTTCAATTGTGGATTTATCTATAGGGGAAGCTTCATCATAAAGAGCAGCAACATCCTTCAAAGAATCATGTTGCATAATTGTATTGATAGTAGCTTCAAGTTGTAGAGGCTTATGTTTGTATGCTTTCATAGGGGTCTCCATTATTTCTTCTTCGATTTCTTTTTCCATAGATATTTCTTCTTCTTCTTGCTTTGGGTTCTTCTTCCTCCTTTTCAATACATAGGATTTCATTTCTTCTTCTTCTTCTCATCATCATTCACATTTACTAGAGTAAATTTTTCCCTTTTTTCTTTTTGTTTAGGTCTCGACTTCTTGCTCTTAGAGTTCTCTATCATTACCAAAAAATTAGTAGCAACTCTTTTTCTATTGTAGGTGTTTATCCAGATTTGGAGGCTATGGTAGTGGTAGAAACAGACCCACTTATCCTTCTAGGAATTTCCATTGTAGTGGTGGCATGAGACACTTTTGCAAAACCCTCAACAACCTCAAAGATATTTTTCAACTCAGACACCATCTTTCCCACATTCTTCTTTTTCATTTCTTCTGCCTTCTCCTTAATTTTTTTGTTGGATATTTCATCATATGTACCAAACCTTTCAACAAAAGGATCCTTGGGTTTACTGAGCAATATATCATCATATGTGTAATGTCATAAAATTGCACCCCTTGTAATTTCACATACATTATTGTATCCACTTTAGTGTCCATTCCCTTAGAACTTGTGTAGGCTTACTTTATCCCTTGCATTAGCTTTTTCCCCTCTCAAGATGCTTGATCAAGACCCCTTTTCAATAGCTACCCTTCGTGTGCCAGCTTTACGTCAAAATTTGTGATTTTCCCATTCATGTCATTTTGTAGTGTAATGTGTCTAGACATTGGCTTGTCGCATGGATGTTTGCATGTTGTGCTAGCATCCCATGACATTTCAATGTTCAAATGACCATTTTTGAGAATTTTTTCCATTTGTCATATTCTTTTGTCGATGGTAACATCTCAGGATGCCTTGTAACTGCTCGGGAAGCTTCTTTTCCCTCCTATTCTCTCTTTTTAATCCATTCCTTCAATTCAATTATCTCTTTGGACCTCTCTAGCTTTGGCTTTGGCCTCTTCCCTTTTTCTTGATATCTTTCAAAGCTCCATACAGCTTGCTACAACAACACTCTCAAGCTCTTATAGAATTCTTTGCAACTCCCTTGGCTCTTGCCATTGATATCTCTCTTACCTTGTGCTTGTGAGCATCTTGGGATTTCTCACATCCCCTATTAATTGCATCTCTATCTCATGATACGAGTTCTCCTCCTTGAGCGGGGATTGCTTTTATCACTTCATATTTGCTTACTTTGCTCACTCTCTCTATTTATCTAGCTTTCTGTGGAGGTAGGAACACCAAAACAGGGGTTTGACTAAGGAAAACCCCTATATAGCCCCAACATTTTCTCTCGATCTTATGTATGTAGGTATTAAGGATATTCATGTGTTGGAGGCTTCATTACTTGGATGGTTGTGATAAATTTCTATCTCTTATTCTCTTTATCATTTATACTTCATTTCATTTCAATTCTATTACTTTCCCACATTTTGGAGATTCTTAGTAATTTGATTGTCAGTAGGCACTATTATTTTTGTGATAAACTTGGTCTCTGGTCTATACAAGACACCAGCGTGCCTCTAGGACTACAATGTGTTGTGTTGTTGTCATTGTTCCACACTTCCATCCTTTGAGCGAGAGCTCGTAATTTTGTTTAGGAAACCTCTGTGGCCTGCTCTTTCTGATTCTGAAACTCTCTCTTTGTTCCTTGAGGTAGTTTAGGGAAGTTCACCCCTTGGGAATATCTTGAGAATAAAGAGACTCATGAGTAGCGAAGCCCCCTTCTCTACAGTATGCGATCCAGTTTTCTCTGAGAAGTTCATAAGGCATTCATATAATCCATGAGGTCCTAGGTTCAACCGCTTCCATGTAATAGTTATCCTTGTCCACCATAAAAGTTATTTCATTTTTGTACTTCTCCACAACATCTGAGGGAATTTTGTCTCTCTTTTTCATTTCACTCTAGAAGGTTTTAAAGAAACCCCAAAATGTTGTGTTGCATTGAGTGATGTCCAAAAAACTAAACATATGAGCCTTTTTTTGATGTGCAGGAAGAATATTATTTTTCTAGGCCATATTCTTAAATCCAACCATTTCTTTCATGAAATAGAACATAAAACAAATGATCAAGGTACCATACCAGAATTCATAGCAAGATTCCTTAGTTTTTTTTAGATTCTCCAATAGTTGTTACTACAAGAATTCATAGAGATCATAATATTTTCCTTCCTTGAAAATCTAACAAGTATAGATGATGGTGGTTGTAAATTATCCTTCTCTATTTGAGTAGTATATCTTGTATGCAATTCCCATTGTCGCATACTGGACCCTAAGTTAGATATGTCATTAAAAATGAGTGCCCTTTTATCAAATTTAGCTCTAGTAAGCCTCATAAATTCTTCATTCTTGACAGATTTTAGGGTTGGTACCATTCCAATGGATCATAATCCAATCACAACCCTAATAGATTCTTTTGAAATTTGATGAGTTTGATCAAGCCAGAAGATATCTTCATGAATTCCGCTTAAGGCATATATAACCCATTTTTCTTCAAAGAAAAAGTTGGGAAAACCCTTCCATACATCCAGTCCCTTTGTTTCCACACTTGCATATTCTAGTTTGAGTTGAAAATCATCACCCCAAAGATGATTGAACCTAAAATCTTCCATCTTTGAATGATTATACTCAATTAGTAGAGAGTGAATGTAGATATAGATATCTTCAAAGTGAATCACATTGATTAGAACATGAGAAAACATTGTCTGGGTTGCTTTTCATGGATTTGTATGAGTGCTTCTTAAATTTTGGTCTTGGCTTCTCAACAATATCAATGAAAATCGATGTAGATATGATAGGATTTTATAATGTTAGGGTTTATAAACAAAGATAGAGAAATACCTTTGAACATTGCTATTATGGTATCCATAAAAATTGTTGAAAGCTTTCTCCACTCTCTTAGCTCTTGCACTCACTTGAGATCATTTGAATGAAATTAATTTCATCAAAATGAGAT
This sequence comes from Sequoia sempervirens, assembly GCA_007258455.2. NCBI lineage: Eukaryota > Viridiplantae > Streptophyta > Pinopsida > Cupressales > Cupressaceae > Sequoia > Sequoia sempervirens. Next base: position 502,968,320 of record VDFB02058242.1, read on the forward strand.
AAATATATCTCACACTAACCCTATTTGTTTCACAATAAATGAATTTGTCTGTTTAGCAGCTTTTGTGATGGGTGATATTGCAACTATCCATAAATATTTAGGACACCTTTGTAGAAAGTGTATTTATTATAAAAACATGATCAACCAAACTCATATCACTATTTATCATTATGCTAAAGATTTCAACACTTCAAAAAATTTAGGGGTTTGACAGGATTTGTAATTGCAACTCCCCTTGAGTCAATGCTATCTCTCTTAGTTACTGAAAGATTCATCTACACCATATTGAAGTACAAATTTACTTTTTACTTCACATTATTTCTTCTTCCACCATACTTTTTTTAATTCCTTCTTTTTTTGACTAATGATAGATTTATTTTGAGGACTAGACGATGTTGTGCATTCTTTTTCCTCCCCTTAGTATTAGAGGTATGGTGTTTATTTAAGTCTTCATTTGCATGCCCAACCATGTTAAATTTGATTTTATCTCTAGATAGGGGGTCTAAGGAATGGTTTTTCAACTCTTTTCTCAAATTATCGATCCATCTTTGAATGTTATTTACAAAGTTGTTGGTGGGCTCTACTATTACCCCCATGGGTTGAGGTGGGGATCCTAACCCTTGAACAAGATCAAGGGTTCCTGTACAATTTTCTCACAATTTATTTCCATATTTATACGATCATTTACAATTTTCATGGTTATGTTTCGTTTAGGGTTCCTGGGTCCTTGTTTCCATTTAAGGTCTTTATATTTACCCTATTCTCTATTATATCAATTTCCTTATTTCTATTTAGGGTTTCAACATTCCTTTTCAAATTTAGGGTTCGTGAGTTCACATTATTTTCATGGGCTTCCAAGTTTGCAACTAAATTTAGGGTTCCATCTAAACCACTCCTCCCACCCTCTATAAAGTCACTCTTTCCTTGCATCTGTGTCAAAGGCATGAAGTGTGGATTTTTATTGGATATCAATAGGAAATTCTTCCTAATGTGCCCCTCCTTTCCATGGAGGTATCATGTGTTTATGCCACCAAGCACCTCTATGCTTCATTTAACATCCCTACCATCTAGTTTTACCAAAATCCATTCCATAATGTCTACTCTGAGCGTTAATGAAACAAGTGCCCTAGCATCCTCATGTGGTAAGGAGGATTTTGTCTCATCTATTCTGATAACCCTCTTGTATGATTCAAGCAAGAGGAGGATGAAATTCCAAATTCAAGGTGGAACATTCTTTACAAAAATCCATCTAGGGCTCAACAAAGCTAGGATTTCCTCGTTTAGGGCCTCTGATAACCAAGCTAGAGGCCAAAAAATATTTTTCCCAATGCTTCAGAATTATTTTTTAATTACTAGATCTTGTATTTCATGGTTTTAAAAAAAAAATAACAAATAAGCTTCTTTGAATAATCCAACAATAAGAGAAGTGAATCCCTAATTTCCTACCCCAAACACTACTAACCACTCATCCATATATTTTTTTCTAGGACCTTATTCAGGTCCACAACTGCCAAAAAAACTGACATTTTTTTAACTTTCTATCTTCTTCACAGATTGCATTATTTAATACATGGTTTAGAATTACAGTGTCTATTTTAGAGGAGGTAGAGAGACACTTTCCTTGCTCTTGGCCTCCCCCATCTTCTTCTTCATCATTTTTTTACACCACAAACTTGGCTCCCGATAGCAATTGAACCCTCTCACTAGCTACAGTCTCCTTGAAATTTCTAGCCCTCGTATCGTTGACATTTTTTATGTTCAACTCTTTAAAATGGTCATCAGGGGCTCTATATCATCCACCATGATTGTTTAGAACCCCCACTAGAAAACTCGCATGAGTGAGGGAAGAGAACCTCCCACCCTCACACTGGTGAAATCTCCACTTGTAATACAAAATTTGAGGGGTGTCAAATCCCAACGTGGCCCATACCACAATATGGAGATCTGTGTGGAGGAGGTCTGAGCCTCCCCCACAAGCACGTGTTAGGCCCTATCACTAGACACACATTCCAAATCCTCTACTTTCAAAGTGAACTTCCCTTTTTTCTTTTCCCCTAGCCTTGACTACTCCATTTTTATAAAAAAAAGGCTACTTTTTTATTTTTTTCATATGTAGAGTGCTACTCAATGAACCCATGGGAGAAAAATGGAATATAGAGCTAGAAAACTCTAATTTCAAAGAACCTATAGCAATGATATTTTCTAATTTAGGTAGGTTAAGGTTCTTGAATATATTTTAGGGTTATGATGAAATCGTATTCAAAGAGTTTTTCTACAATCTATAGTTGAAGCTCTCAAATATTAAGGGAATTTGTATAGAGGTCAACTCAACTATCATAATCCATATAGACAACATCAGTAAGATAGGAATTGACATTTTTAATTCTAAAAATTCCTATTAGGACTTATTTAGGACCTTTCATTCCAAACCTAAACCCCTACCCAAGTACATCACTAGAAAGGGTGTATTCAAATACATGGATATACTCAATCTTCCATGGTCTTAAGCCAATTTAATGTTATTTGTGATGAAATTCATTACTTATGATGGGAAGTATGGTATTGTTCTAATATTTTTCATGAAAATCATAAACCACCTCTACCATGGGACTACTCAATTGATTTTTTTTCTCAACCTCCCCTTTTCATGTATAATTACATTCAAAATATGGATAGAATTCATAAATTATTAGGTGGCCACTCATTTCACCATGACTTAATATATTTGATCATGAAACACCATTTTCTAACATAACTGTATGGTCAACTCAAATGAGAGGGGTTTTTACAAGGGAATCCTCTAAGAAAAAGATTCATCATGCAACCATTTCAAATCTTGATACTTCACAAATTTCCTCTATTTGAACTTCCAAGTGAGCTAAAATAGTTATGCTCACATCTCTAGAGTCACCTAGGGTTGCTGAAATTGAGGCCACACAAATTACATAGGTCATCCAAAAGTTGTAAATTGTTTGGACATGAAAGACCAAAAAGAAAGGAATAGGAACATGAGAAATCTTAGCCAATCCCCATTATTGCAACAAGGATCAAAAGTAGGGACCATTTAGCTAATAAGCCAACTACAAATCCTACATCTATTGATATGGAAGATGAAGATGAACCCTTTTTTAGAAGTTTGGGGAGATTGTTGAAGTTTGTCATTGATGATGTTGTTTGGAAACATGAGCATGGAAGGTACATAACAACATGGTACAATGTTATAAGGTACATAACAACATGATACAATGTTATAAGGTACATAACAACATGATAAAATGTTATAAGGTACATAACAACATGATACAATGTTGTAAGGTACATAAAAACAAGATACAATGTTGTCATTGATGTCAACATTGTTGTGGTTCATTCTCATCGAGTTCTAATAGGTGTTGAAATTGCTAAGGAAGAAATTTGTGCAAGATGTTTTGGTCTGGAAAGATTAGTTGAGTGGAAGTTTGATTGTGTCAAATTTTCTAGTTCAGTGTAACAGTGCATCAATTTTTACATCTACACCACTCCGTAAATGAAGATTTCACTTTGTGATTCTAACATTATTTTGGTGGATGTTAGATATACCTAATTCCAAGTTTCCATCATGTTTGGACAAGTGGATTGAGAGATATGAGCAACAGAGTTTGGCTTGGCATATTATAGTTGCTTTTTCTACAGTATGTTTGTGTGGGAGAATCTACACTTCTCTACAAATGAGCTTTTGGCCTTGCAATTTTGAATATAAGTTTCTAGATGTCACCAGAGCATGGATTCCAAATAACATTGATTTTTGGGGACCACGTGTCAAGATATGAATATGTGGATCAAGGTTCTTATTTTTAGGTCTTATACGAAGCTGACCTAATATGTTTGAATGTATGTGAAGGTTGAATAAGAATTAATATCTTATGTGGGATCAATTGTAGGTCCATTTTGACCTATTTCAAGATTTTTTGAGTTTTTGAATTATAGTGTTTTGTGTGGATGATAATTTTTTGGATCCAACAAGTTATATTTTTTGTATTATATCTAATTAGGCCGGCCTAATTAATGTTATGTTGATGTTGATATATATGTTGTATTTTTTTTATATTTTTGATGTATGGTATGTAGTATGTGTGATGAGATTATGTGAATTTGATCAGAGTAGTGTGAAGTTAAGTTGTGAATTTTAAGTTGAAGATCAGAATTGTGCAAATGAAGAGCAAGGCAAAGTGTTGAATTACAATCAGATAAATATTGTTATTGTGCTTCAATGGAATTGCAATTCATGCATACATAAGATGCAATTCTAATAGTTCAAATTAGCCTATGATCCACCATATCTCTTCTATCTTTTTCTTTGTGGACGAGTTCACCTACAGTGAGATTTTTTATAAATATACTATAACCGGTTATAATATATTGTGAGATAACCCTCACCTTGGTTTTTCCCGTTTTGGGTTTTCCACGTAAAAATCTTGGTGTTCATGTGTTATGTGATGTTGTGAATTTTTTATGATTTCTTTCCTTACTATAGCTGAATATGCATTAGTGATTAGATGTTTACTGTTTGAATGGTTTAAAAGAATATTGATTCACCCCCCTCTCAATATTTTGGGTGTTCAACACCATCTCCTCTACAAAAATAATTTATAACTCCTTTAAGAGATGTTTATAGGTCTCATCATAGAAATTTAATTATTCCATCTAAGGATGAAGAAGAAAACATTGACATTACTGAGATTCTAAGAAGCTTATATAAAATTCATTGAGACCACTTGTCACAAGAAGTGCTATAATTTAGAAGTAAACCCCAAATGCAAGGGAAACGAACATATGGAGGAGATTTTGAATAGAGAATAAATAGAGGATATTCCTATATAATAAATAGTTCCATTTGTTGATAAGGATGTGTAACAACCATTGGATGGCAATGAATTAGATAGTTACTTTCAGAAGAAAAAGTAGTTTTTGCATGCCATTGTCATTTCTAAATTAGATAATTTATGTCAACAATAGATCAAATATATTTAAATACACCTAGATGAATGAGAAATATCCCTAGGAGAAATTACTCAACAAGTTGCCAAGAAAAGGAAGATTAGAACCAAACTGTTCTTTTCCTTAAAAAAGATCTAGAACAAGAAAGGGCAAAGTCAACACAAAAGGATGCTAAGATATTGTTTCTCAAGTAGTAGGCACATGTTCCCAATTCTAATTCTAATGCAAATACTCATATGCATTTTCCATGCTGATAAATGACTCTTATTAAAGGCATGTCCTAGTTGATTAAAGTCTATCATGATTTAAATAGTGTTGAAGAATAGAACAACCAACTTAAAATTGAGATCACACAATAGAAGAATGAGAAGAAGAATAAATTATACAAGAAAAAAAATAGAATTGAAGCTCTTGTCTCTTTCCATACCTCATCAATAATTTATGCTCTTTTTTTACAAGAGTGATTTTTAAAATCAAAAAAATTATGAGGCTTTTACCTAATATTTGACCAAGACTTCTTAGAAGTATATTTTAAAATTATCCCTAAGAAACATGAAATTATATGTGAATATATCATCATGGTTTCCTATTAGAATATTGTAATACTTTTGTGCTCAATTTATATATTGGGGAAGTATAGCTAAAGTGTCTTCTTTCATTGTGAGACAATAGATCATATAGATAGAAAACTCATTTGATACTCATCAAGTAGAAAATATAGTAGGATTCCTCATGAGGCATGGCTATCCAAAGAGAAGAAACTATGCATGATTATTATCCTCCATGATCTATATAATTCAGGTTGTTTCCCAGTATGCTAGAAATCTACTCCAAAGCATAGATCAAGTGTAGTGGTGCAGGAGCACCATGTTGCATTCAATCCTCCATGAGGCCTATTTGTAAATGAGTGGTTAAGGGGTGCTTGGGGATAATTTAATAAGGTCTTTCAAGACCATTACAATGTGTTTAAGTCATTTCATGGGTGTTTGGATAGGTTGTGTAGTCATTGTATCCAATTTGTAAAAAGTGAAAATGTTGTCAATTGAGGTCCACAAGAGGTATTAGGTGTTTTTTCATTAGAATAAGGTAATAGTAGACCACTTATGATGTAAATTAAGTCTATTGGGTTCATTTTTTAAAATTTTTATAGACTGGTAAAAGTCTCAAATGCTGCAAAGTTGGAAAATTTCAAAAACTTGCAACAATAAAGATATGAAGGGTCAAAAGTCATGTAGAAGTTGTTGAGTCAGTTGTAGGTAGTTGAAACAAGTTGGAAAAGGAATAAATAGCCTCAATTCATCATTGTAAGTGGGTGGTGGAAGATGTATTTGAAGTTTGAAATGAAGAAACCATTATTTCCTTTATTTTCCATGCCTTCATCCCTATTTTGATGCTTTGTATGGAAGACATGGCCCTGATCATGGCCTGAGACTAAATGGATGTGTTAATGGTTGGATTTTTCTTTATTTTGTAACAATTTTCATTCATTTTTATTGAGAAATTAAGAGATATTGTGGTTTTTCTAAAAGATTCCTGAAACCCTACATTAGGGTAAATAGTGGATAAATTTAATTATGTTTCTATGATTTTAGCCAATGGAAATTGTTGACAATATGTGAAATGGTTATTCAATTTGTATATTTACATTTCCTAAGTTTTCAGGTTGTGGACTTATGGTTTTCTATTGAAATCATGATGCCCTAGGACTGTATTTATGCATGTTCAAGCTGGTACAGTAGAATATACAAAGGGTTTTGTTGTTTTACATTGTTGAATTTAACATCCTTCATAAGGGGAAGTGTTTGGTAAAAGTGTCAAGGTGTAATTGGGGGCACTTTTCAGTTTTTTCTGGTCAAATTAATCAAGATTGGAGTGTATATCCATTAAATGGTCATGATTGTGTTTCTTCTATGGCAAACTGGTAAATAGGGGACAGTGAAGCTTTTAGTGCTTTTGTTTGTGAAAATGGATATCCTTCTTGGTTATTATTGTTTGTAAAAAAAATTTAAATGTGTTGTGACCCCTGCCTAAGGAGGATTTGATGAACTATAATTATTTGAGTGCATTTTGCATACTGCTTTGTCAATACAAAATTGTGGCAGTCATGGTTAATGGTTGGACTTTATTCTAGAAGTGTTGATAAAGGATGGGAAATAGTATATAAAGCATAGGTAGTCATGTTTAAACATGTTTGTGGTGTTGGAGATGAGGAATGGGCTTAGGGTTATGGAATTTCAAAAAACCCTCATGATACAAACATGGAGTTGGCATAGTAAGGGTTTAGAGTTTTGATACTTTAAAGACGATTGCTACTAATGAAATTTGTTGTTTTTGATATTTTGTCACCTGTTGTCAGCACTCGAATGGAGTTTGAGGGTCTGTGTGAAGGATGTCTTGGAGTTGGTCATTGATGTGGCCTAATTTGTCCTAGCCATTGTAGGATAGTCATTATTTAGTGGTGTTGTTACAAAAAAAAGTTGTCCCAATTTTTGATATGTTTTAGAATCCGTTAAAAGGTGTCCAAAAAGCTCTTCATAGTTCTAAGTTGAGGTTTACAATAAAATTTATGGTTGAAATTTTCTTGTAGGATGGCTACTAGGAGTTTGACAGTTAGTGAAGAAATGATTAATAATATGAAGGGACAAAATTTGGTCAATATTTGTTTTGGTTGAGGTAGAGTTCATGAAGTGCAAGGACATTTGTGTCCTTTTTTGGGTCAATGAAGTTGAAAACTCAAGATAGTGCCTTTGTAGAGACCATTGACTAGAGAAGATTTCTTGTAAACTTGAAGAAGAAGAATGGATTGAGTCCATAGTTGAGGAATATGCATTCAAGTGATTGATGTGAACCCCTTAGCACTGCATCATGTAGATAGATGGAATAAAATCCCAAAATATCTCATGAGAAGGGAAACTATATCCCCCACCAACCCTAACTAGAGTCACAAACAAGCTCATTCACTCATTATGTATATCCAAATGCATAGACTTTCCTAGATAGGGTCAAGGTTTTGTCCTCATCTTATTTTCATGCTATCCCTTATTTAGACCACATAGGGACCAATTCTAGTACATGAATTTTAGAAATGGTACGATCAAATTAGTTATACTCAAGGTAATGAAATGCCAATAGCCTATTATTACTACAACGTAAAGGAAATTAATTGTGATAGGTTGCACGAGGAGAAGAACATGCTTAAAGATGAGGAGATATAATTTATACCATGAGGACATGGATCATATTTAAAAGAGGGGGTAAATGGTGATACAATGACAATGTCTCATAACTAATTAACTAATAAACTATTTAAAATATAATATAAGATATGTTTTCATGCTTATTTCTTCTTCATAGATGCATGTTCAAATAATTTTACAAATTTTATTTTCTCTATATATTCTTATGTATTATGTACATAGGAATAAAATGCAACCATATACTCAGTATCTACAAAAATGAACTATTTCTAAGCATTTTGGGACTGTTATGATCAAATTTGGAATGAACATAACTAGTTCTAGACTGAGTGTGGCAATTCTAAAACATGTAGCACCATGAACCTACCAATTTAAAGTAGATAATGGAAACATCATATTGAACACCTTGAATACTAAGAGGTGGGTGAATCAGTATTCCCTAAAACAACTTAAGCATTTAAACAGTCATTCCACATAGCATATTTAATTTGTAGTAAGAAAGGAAAGCATGAAAGCAACCATCAAAGCACATAACACATGAACTTTAAATTTTTATGTGGAAAACCCAAAATGGGAAAAACCATGGTGAGGATTAGCTCACAATATATTATAATTGGTTACAACATATTATAGAAAAGCTAATTTCCAGGTGGACTCATTGTCCAATGGACTCACTACCCATAGAATGAAAGAGAGATAGAAGAAGATAGGATGGAAAACTGCCAAAATTTTCACTACTACAAATGCATCTACAACATGTTGTAGTATAGTTCAACTGAAGCTCAGTACATAGAATCAACATACTTCATAATGATTTGTTCTAACACTGCTTTATTCTGCATTTGTATATTATTCACACTCTAATTATCAAATACATACCACAAAATTTTCTCATACCACTACTCTACTTCACCACAACATTGAAAATGAACTTACATATATACCCATCACATCCACAAACACTTACAACATCAATTAGGTTGACCTAATTAGATGTATCATGCAAAATAATAACTTGTCGGGTCAACATTCAAACATACACACTCTTCACCATAATTCAAAATTTATAAAGAATCAAATAGGTCAGGTGGACCTATAATAGCTCCCTCCTAACAGATCACCACTTACTTAAACTCTTCACAACTGAAATTATATTAGTTTGACTCCACTAGAGACCTAACACCAAAACAATCCAACTAAACAACCACAAACTGACATGAAAATCTCCAAAATTCACACCACTTGGACTACACACCCTTCTGACACCTATTAACTCTTCTTCAAATCCACATAACTAGAAATTATTTAGTAGAGGAATGCAGACCAATCAAACATACATTTTATGTTGGAAAAACATTGTCATTGGTAGTCTGATATTATCTTACTCATAACTTCTACACCAGAGGGAAAAATAATATGAAATTTTGTATTCAAAGTCCTCTTTCATCCAACAAAAAATCCTTAGAACTGTAGAGAAAAATATTTCAATGTGTACAAGCACGAAACAAAAAATTGATGCTTTGTACACTAAAAACTATATTTTGACACTTAGTCGATTATCCAACTCAACTATCTTCACTAGATCAAAAATTATTGTATCTATACATTGGATTATCATCTCCATGCTCTCCTATGTATCACAAATTATTCCACACAAAAATCTTCATACCAAACCACAATGTTGACATCAATGACAACGTTGTATTTGCACACTATGTAACTCATGCTCATGTTTCCAACAAGCATATCAATGAAAAACTTCTCAGACTTCCAAAAATTCCCCCTTTGTCATTGATGGCAACATGAATCTTCTCAAATTTTCTCCCCCTTTGACATCAAGGGAAAAGGGTGCACACAAACATTATGTTCTTTGCTCCCCCTTCGACTATATGCTTGCTTGTCTTTTATCTTCTCCCCCTTTTAGACATAAATGATTTTGCATTCGCAATCAACCTTTATTTTTATCGAACTAACTTCCATACTCCCCCTGACTGATATATGCATATATGTACATGACAGTACCAAACTTCAAAAAATATAACCAACTACCCCTAATTGTGCTAATTCATCAAACCATATCTAAATTGCACTAGAAAACTATCTTCTAACTTCCACATATGTACAAAGAAATTTGAATTGTATAAAATAAATACAAATAAATAAAAATTAATTGGTGGAGGGAACATTATTACTATTTGACACCTGCAATTTTGTAAGGTATGCCTCCCATCCTTCTTTCCATTTCCCCATTCTTTCTTGGCTATGCCAAACATGCAGCTCTAGGTCTCAAACTCCATGAGAAGTTCCTTTGCATCATTTGGATTGTTAGGTACCAAATTCATCTTTGTAGCCTTCTCCACATTTGTTAGAGCATTGGATATCGATCTATACTTTACATTTACTAGATCTCTAAGCTGTCCAAATTACACTACTATCTTCTCCTTATGTTCTTGTAGTTGGAAGAACCAATCATGCAAACTCTCAATTGCTATTCTTGTAATCCCATTTGCATTGTTTTCCAGATCATAGGCACTAGATTCATTGTCAATCTAGGACTCAATGGAGTCCATCTCATCCTTAATATTCTTTGTGGAGCTAGGCCACTTCATGCAAAATTAGAATAAAACCTTAGCTTCCACAACACAATTTTGCACATCATTAAGGTTTTCCTAAAAAAAATTATGTGCAATAGCACACTTCTCTGTTATATCCATCCACCTTTTATCATCCACTTTCTTATTGATCTCCTTCTCTAGTTTCTCTTCCAATCCACTAGAGTATTATTTAAAAGAATCAAGTAAAAGCTTTAAATTTTCCATACTAGATAATTAATTTTCAATGCTTCCACCAAGTATACTCTCCTATAGCACTTTCATTGCTTCATCTATTAGCTCCACACTCTTTTAATGTGTTTGCAAGATTTATTTCCTTGCAGAGGCACAAAATGATTCACCTAACTATAGCTTGTGCAAATATTTTATTCATATCAGCATGCCCTTGTTGCATTAGAAGTTGTAATAGCTGGGAAAATACAATAGGTTGAAATTGAAGTTGCATATTTAACAGTTTCTTCAATGAATCTCTGGAGGTAACAGAATATTCACCAACCGTCTTCACATTCTCTTATACATCCTTATTTTTTATTATCTAGAGGAGGCAATTTTTTGTGTTTTGTGCCTCACTGGTCTCTAGGTTGTCTTGTACCTCTATATTATGTATTCTTCTCTGGTTTCAAAGGAAGGGAGTTATGGCTTGTAGGTGCATCCTCCTTTTGTGTCTCTTCCACATTCTCTTCTACAATAATATTTTCTCCTACCAGAGGAGTCCCACCAATAACACCTTTTGCAATGTTCTCTTCCACATCTGAAAGGGTATCATTTTGCATATTTTCATCTTCTGCACTATGCTCAAGTTGAGCACCATCATTTTGTGCACTTTCTGGTACATTAGCTTCCATAATAGGCATATCATCATGGATGTGTTCTTCAGTTTCTGGGATCATGCCTAGCTCTTTAGCCAAGATGGAAACCTTGTCCATAGTTTCATTTTGGAGCCTCTCAAGGTCATTCTTATCTCTACTCATAAGGGTAGTTACCATTTGTTTGGTTCTAAACTCCTTATTGTCCAACTAAGATAATGTATCCTTTTTTATCTGAGAGAGGAGCATTGATATTCTCCAAGTCATATGATCTCAACTTAGCTTCTTCATGTATTGCCTCTTCTCTCCTTGCATATAATGCACTTGATAAATCCTCAGGCAATTGGCCTTCAATATTTTTCATATTTACCTCAATAGTAACAATATATTTGACAACTGCTTCTTCTATTGTAGCCTTATCAATATCATCTATAGTAGTATACAATTGCAACAACCTGCTCTAACATCTCATGTTCTACAATACTCATGGGGCCATGTTTCCTTATCGGAGGGGAAGACTTGTTTATCTTCTTCTTCTTCTTTGCTTTTGGGGATTTATTTCCCTTTACGGACTCTTCTTTCTTCTCCCTCACCTATATTATGTATCCTTGCTTTTCCTTTTCTACTTTAGCTTCAATGTTTGTGTCCACTATGTCAATTTTTTATTTCTTTCCATTGGACTCTTCTTCAAATGTGTTGAATTTTTTTGGATTAGAGGTTTTGTTTCTTCTTCTTCCTCCTCTTCCTCATCAACATTACCATTGATAAAATTTCCTCTCTTAGCTTTTTCTTTCATTCTCCTCTTTACAGGGCTTGTTTTTTGTTTTACCAAAGTGGCCTTCTCCTTCACTAACACCTTTTGCTACTTTTTTAGAGCACTTTTCTCTTTGATAGTGGCACTTGTATATTATTTTCTCTTCTCACATATGATAGGCTTAGTCTCAAAGGACTTGGGGGAAATCAAAGAGGGGGTAGTTGTTCTACCAAATCTTCTAACACTATGTTACGTCTCAAAAATGTAGGTTTGAACCACGAGAGATTTCCAAGCTCTCACAACGTTTTTGGCTAACGTACAAGGCCAAGTGATGAATTTGAACCTTCTTCTCTTCAGGCTCTGCCAGACCTAGGTAGGTGTACCTTTGTGAATGAGGGAGACTTAGACTATGTATATCCTACTTAAGAAATCTATCCACAATGGCAGTTGGAAGTGGAGAGATGCAAACTTATTTGGTGTAAAGTGTATAAGCAATATCAAGGTAAAATTTAATATGTTCAGTTAACAAATATGAAATTAAAATAAGGTGGATAAAACTAAACAATGAATTATACGAGACCAATTTCTTGTTGGGTATATGGAGTCATGAAAACCTAAGATGAGTGGCTTACTCCTGGCAAAAACTCAAACTGTTTGGCATATCAACATTAGTTTATAACTTGTATAAACATACAAGAATGTAATTACTAGTTTCCTCTTAATGATCCAAATGACACTTCCAAGTTACTCTGAATGAATAAAAGGATCTAATCTTTGCTTGAAAGAACCAATTAATCATACCACACAAATAAAAAAAATGTGCATTGATAAATTGAGTATATACTTGATATATCAATTTACATAACAGAGAAATATCGACCTTGGAGACAGCCTGATAATATCTTCAATTAACTCAACAAACAATTTATACCATTATAATGCCACCAAATCATATTTTTTCATTAACTTCTTCAAAATTTACACATGCATCTGAGTCTCTTCTAATAAAAACATTGTTGCTATTCCTATTCGCCTAATTTCTCCTTTCTAATATAATCTTCTAATCATTTCTTATGGTCTTGGTCTCTCTTATTTATACGAGAGGCAACAAGCTTTAGACCAAAGGACATGAATTTTGGTAAAAAAACATAATTAGAAGATAAAATGTAACTAAAACAACTAACAACTAACATGCACAAATCCATTAATCTTCGAGTAAAAGCTCGTGGTCATTGAAGACCTGTGCAAGACTTTTACTTTATGATGAACTTTTCCTGATGATGATTAATCTTCATCTGAACCCAAACACTTTTCCTGACATTTACTTATTTTCAAATCATTCGACCACTTGAATCCTTGTGCAGCAATGAAATTCGTAAGGTGGCCTCTCCATCTATTATCAAGCAAGTTTCTAACATCCACAAAAATTTTTGTGTATCCATTGTCCAACATTATAATCCCATCAAGCAAAGTATGAAACCCATCAAGACTAATATCACCATCACTCTATATGTGTGTCAAGCATTGAGGAGCCATTTGATCAAATTCATTCTTCCATTCATCCACATCTTTTAGTTGACCATCACCTTTAATAGTCAAAAGCATTCCTTCTACTCTCAACTTTATTCTTCATGTCAATTACATACTTGTTCTCCTCAATCATTCCCCTTTACCATTTCTTGAGTGGGCTTGAGTCTCGGAGGGGCATCTGGATCCCTTTGTGTTACTTTGCATAGAGTAGTAAGAATATGATAAGTGGGCTGCCACCTTTTCTGAAGTTTCTCTAGCATGTCTGATCCAATAGACAACTCCTTAAACATTGTTAAATCAGGAAAGAATGTGCATTTTCTCTTATTCCTCATTAGGTCATGCTCCATCCAGAGCATCTGCCACATAAATTCCAAAAAGTAAATTCTCGTAGGCACAAATTTTGGAAAAATGTGTGGTGCCTGCTCACAACCATACACCTTGAGTATAGTATGTTGTGGCATTAAGAACCAATCAACATAATTGTGTGTGAAACCCTGGTCTGGTTTGTATTGCATTGGTCTCATGACATCCATTAAAGACTGTGGCAATCTTGATGTTGAAAAACCAAGGGCAACAATTATTCTGACTACAAAATCATCTCTAAACACAACAAAATCACTTTCATTGCACCTACTATCCCAAATATAGCACCAATTTTGTACAGGGAGTCTAAATCAATTTTCTTGTGTGCATAGTTTCATCCTCTAGGTCCATTTTGTTTCATTTTGATACAAAATCAAATGACATAATAAAGAATATTTCATGAAAGACATAGGAGCCTTAGCCTCTTTGACTTGCAACAAGCCTTCATGAATTTGTTCTTCAACTACAAATGAAAAATCAAATTCAACATTTAATTTTGGATGTTGAATGATCATAGCCATCCTCATCAACCCTATTGACATGTTGTCTTTTGCATCTATCCCAAGAATCTAACATAATGCATGATATGTATTCTTGAAATAAAACTAAAAATCAGATACTAGAAAAAGGCTCTACTTTCGAGGAAGGGATAGAAGTTTAATTAGAGAAATTTTCAAGTTAGATTGCAAGTAGCATAAAACTAAATCCCCAATTAACAATAGAGCACAATGAAAACAAGAAGCATAAAAAGAATGAAACAACATCACCTAGTCTTCAAGCCTCCATTGATTCACCTCCATTGGCCTTCTCCATCTTGCTGAAAACTTCTATAATTTCCCTCAAAATTGAAGTGCAACTATAACCTATGCCAAAGAGAAGAAAAATATTGAAGTAATATGTATGCTCAAGTGCTCAAAAGCTCTCAAGCATGTTGTGTATAACTTGTGTTTGTTCAAAATGACTTGAAAGAGGGCCTTTTAAAGAACTCCAAATTGAGAATGGATGGCCAGGATTAAAATTTGGTGAAGCCCTAAGATCAAAGGCCAAGAATCAATGTCATAAGGAGGATTAGGGTTAGGGAAACATTAGGTCAAAGTTAGGGCAATCCTTGAAATGAAGGGTTGAGATTTAATTGAAGATAATCAAATAAATGGTGGAGAAAATAAGGTAGTTGGAATAATAGAAATTATTTAATTTATGGAGGAATGTTGACCTATGAATTAGATAATGGTTTAATTCATAAATGGGAATGAGACAAAAGAAAATAAATAATTGTTTTAATTATTTATTTGGTGGGATGTTATGTGGGATAAATAAATGAGTTTATTTGATAAATGATAATGTTATGGAGGAAATAAGGATTGATCAGTGACGCATTTAAATAAATAAACATAATTTATTTATTTAAATAATAATGGAGGAATTAACATGATTAGATAATTGAATTATGTGAGGGAGAAGTGTGGTCATCATAGAAAAATATGGTTTAGAAGTTGAGGCCATTTTTATGTGTCTATAGGAAGTACTTTGTTGTTATCACCCCTCTTCATGTGCAAGGGAAGCTCATCACTCCTATAGGTTCTCCTTAACCTTTTGTATTCTTTCTCCAATTTCCCCAAATCTACTTCTATAATAGCTTGTTTGTTTAGGTTAAAACACTCAATAATGGCTTCCCTTGAAACATCTACTAAACACCTACCATCTGGGAGCCTGACAATCTTTGTTGGGGCATGGTATCTATTGGCCAAGGCTTTAATTAGTTCAATATCAATGAAAACATTCAGAACTATCAATTTGGCTAAGTCAAGAGTCCACAAGTTTGATACTGGGACCATCTCATTTCTATTCCTATAGAAATACCAATATAAATTTCACCCAGACTGAGGAATAATAGGATCCCTACACCCCTGAGCTAGATCTTTGAAGACCTTTTTTGGACCCTTATCAACTGAACTAGGTAACAAGGAAAGTAATGGCAACTACAAAGAAGTTTTACTAGGTTTTTCTTCTCTCATAGCTCCAACTTTTTTTTTCTTTGGCACCATTGTTTAAAATTCAATAAGTAGTGAGTAAGCTTACCCAAAACACAACTTGCCTTGAAGGACTCCTTTCACTATCTCACCTTGAGCTCACCTGTACTTAGCTTTTGCTACCATGAACGAAAAAATTCTCAATCTTCCTTGTTTATTTTCACATCATACTGCATTAATTCCCAAATCATAAACTCTTCATTATTGAAATCCTTCATATTGAGCTCAATTTCATATTTCAAAGCTGATTGATGTGGCTAGCCTACATTAAACGTTCCAATGGCTGATTACCGCATTACCTCGCATCACCTTTTATCCTCCCACGGTACCATGGTACATAGTATTACCCTGTCTTATCATACTGCTCTATCGCACACCCCTTTGGTCTTCCTTACAGTATTGTGGTGTCTCCTTAGTGTTTTTCTTTGTATACTTCTCTACCGCAGGCTTTGTTCTAACCCTTCACGGTATAGCGGTTCCCATTATTATCACTATTCCTTACTACACTACTCTACCACATGCTGCATTACAATCCTTTGCAGTACAATGATCTCCCTTGTTAATATTGATTATTACACTGCTCTACCATGGGCTAGGTTTTAACCTTTATCAGTATAGCGATAAAAGAATACAGTGTTATCCCTTTTATCGTGCTACTGCAGGTCACTTTGCAAAAGGTCGCGATAAGGAGGTATGATGTAAGAGCTATATAGAACAACCAATATGGTAGCGGTATGGTTGTAAACGGCTGTATTGACTTTATGGATGGTAAAAACATGATTTTAATGAAAATATTAAGGGAATTTTTTTATTTCACATGATAAAAACCTTAAATTTTTGAATGAAAATTATGGTTCCAACACACTAGATGTACCTTCCAAAGAGACAGATAAGTTGTTATATTTCTCCACTTGCTCATTATTGATTCCCATAACCTCTACAACTTGTGCAGTTACTCTCTCAATAGTTATCTTAATATGTTTCTACTTTGATCCATGTGCACTTGTATGGATTCCTCTTCATATCTTCCATATCTCTCCTCAAAGTTTTCCTCAGGTTTTCTCAGTAGAAAGTATGCCGAAGATATGATTTCTTCTTCTCTAATTTCATATCCCATCTTTGGGATCCAAATAGTCCTAGGCTCAACATCTTGTATGATACATTAGTCTTTTAGGACAAGGAAAGTAATGTCATTTTTATATTTCTCCGCCATGCTCTGAGGAATCCTTTCTTTGGCTTGCATGTTCTTCTAAAAGGTTTTAAAGAATCCTCATAATTCTTGATCCTATGCATCTACATCACCCAAACTCCTTAGGTGATCTCTAATTTGCAAAGCCACAAGTCTTTCCTTCATCCATATTATATTCTTAGTTCCGCGAATCTCTTCAAGAAAGTAAAATAATAGGAAAATGATCAAAGTACCAAATTTGAAAGGGAACTTAAATTCCTTAGTCTTTTGTGGGTTTTCAATCATTGTTGCTCTCAAAAATTTGCGTAAGTCAAAATCTACACCATTCACAACCTTATCATATATTGTATTAATGGTGGTTACAGACACTGAGTTCTCCCTATTAATGAAAAATATTTTGTATCCAATCATCATAAAGCAATATTTAACTATTAGATTATCAATATCCTTTATTTTTAGTAACCTTTTGTCAAACTTTGCTCCATTCAACTTCATAACTACCTTGTTCTTAACTAATTTAAGCGTTGAAACTAGTCTAATTGATCCTAAACTAGTAATATCCCTAATTTCCTCCTTAGTGGTCATGCAAGGTATAACCAACCAGATGAATCTATCATTGATTATGCTCAAAACATACCTTACCCACACATCATTGTGATAAAAATTAGGGAACAGGTTCCATACATTAAGCTTCTTCTCTACCAAGCTCTCAAATTTTAGTTTTAGCTCAAATTCATCTTCTGTGAGTTCCTTAACCCACACATCACCTAATTTAGAGTGATCATATTCTTCAAAATTTGCATATATGTAAATCCTTACATCTTTAGTATGAAGCACACTATATGGAATCCTTGAGAATGCACCATCCAGATTTATCTCTATTGATTTTTCAAGGTGTCACGGGAATTTGGACGGGGTCAGTCTATAAGCTCAACAACATGTGGAGTAGCCATTTTCCAACACTTTAACAAGCCTCTAAAAACTTAGAGCAATATAGAACTGTAAATAACTTTTGAATGATTTTTTGTTAGGGTTTTGTGTGCAAGAAATCTAAACCACTTTCCCTTGCTCTTTCTCTGCTCTTCACTTCTCAATTGCTCATTTATAAATGACTTAGGTTAAACATGAAATTACTTATAAACCCATTTTGAACTGACCTAATTAGCATTGATTTCTCAAATTGATAAAGTTTTCAAACCATAACTATAGTGTAAAGTCGCCTTCAAATGCTATGTAAACTTTTGCATCTTTATATTTTCCACTGATGTCTTCTCCAATAGGTCAACCATGGCAACCTACACCTTATTCCAACATTCTGAAATATCAACACCATTTCTCTAGCATGGGATAAAATATCTTTTTTTAATGCTCACCCTAAGCCAAAGCTCTATTCATCTCTTTCTTTATCTCTACTAGATCGACCTTTTTCACTGGATCATTCTTCTTTATCAAATTATCCTTCTTCACATTCTTTCTTCTACAAAACTTGGAAACATGTCCTAGTCTATTGTAATTATAACATATGAAATTATTTTGAACAAGCTTACTTCCATTCATCCTAAATCTATATTGATTATCCTTATGCTCAAACCCATTACATGTAAAACAATAACTTTTGAAATATTGAACCTCCATACCATTATGATAACCACTCATAATCTGATTTATGCATTCACTAGCCTTATGACCAAATCTATTGCATGTAAAGCATTGACCAGGAAAAGATGGAATGTCCTTATTCATTTTGCTTCTAAATTTTATAGCCTTATTTCCATATTTATTATAAGAATAATAGTAACCATTAAAAGATGGGTACCTTTGTGCATTTGGTTGTCTGATTGGTGGCCTCTTGATTCCTTTATGTTGATTACATACCTTTTTGCGATTTTCCTTCTTGTCATTCTTCTTTTCAGCCTAGTTTGGAGTTTGATTTATCTTTGAGCTTCACCTTTCTCAAACCCTAATCCTTCTTTGTCCTTAGATACTTTTTGATTCACAATCATCTCATCAAGCTTTAAAGTACTCTTCTTGAATTTGTCTTCTTGAGTCATTGCTTTTTCTAGATCTGATCTCAGATTCACAACCTCTTGTTCCATCTTTGAACATTCTTCAGAATTTCTTCTCACCTTAACATTTAAGCATTCTTCAACTTACACTTTCAGACTTGTAATTGTTTCACTTTCTTGCTTTACCTTCTCATTAACTTTCTTATGCCTTTCTCTGAACTTCTTGATTTTCTCCCTTAACTTTCTAATGCAATCATTATCTTCCTTGATATTTTCCTTTAGGACTCTATTCTCACATTTAGTCTTTTCCAAATCTTCAAGAGCTATTCAAGTTTCTCCATTCATATCAACCATACAATCTTCTTTTGTGAATCCAACTATACAAATTTATTTTGAAGGAGTAGGATATATCCTGAGAGCCATGTGTTCAACCTCCAAGATCTTTCCCAAGCAATTAAGCTTCTTCCATGGAACCAAGCTCTAATACCAATTATTGAACACCTAGAATACTAAGAGGGGGGATGAATCAGTATTCCCTGAAACCATTTAAGAATTTGAAGATTCATTCCACATAGCACATTCAATTTATAGTAAGAAAGTAAAGAATGAAAGAAACTATCAAAGCACATAACACATGAACTCCAATTTTTACATGGAAAACCAAAAATGGGAAAAACCACAATGAGGATTAGCTCACAATATATTATAACCAGGTATAACATATTATAGAAAGGCTCACTACTAGGTGGAATCATTTTCCATTGGACTCACTACCCATAGAATGAAAGAGAGATAGAAGAAGAGAGGATGACACATTGCCAAAATTTGAAATACTATAAATGCATCTACAACATACTAAAGTACAATTCCATTGAATCTCAATATATAGAATCAACACACTTCATAATAATATGTTCTACCACTTTACTTCGTTCTACATTTTCATTTTATTCAAACTCTAATTATCAAATATTCACATACATATCACAAAATTCACTCATACCACTACTCTACTTCACAACACCAAAAATAAACTTACATATATACCCATCACATCCATAAATACTTACAACATTATTTAGGTCTACCTAATTAGATGTATCATACAAAATAATAAATTTTTGGCTCACCATTCAAACATACACACTTCATGCCATTATTCAAACTTTGTAAAACATCAAATAGGTCAAACTCTTTACAACTTAAATTATATTAGGTCAGCTCTACTAGAGACCTAACATCAAAACAATCCAACTGAACAACCACAAACTAAAATGTAGACCTCCAAACTTCACACCATTTGGACCACACACCCTTCTGCCACCTGTTAACTCTTCCTAAAATCCACATAAGCAAAAATTATTCCATAGAAGAATGCAAACCAATCAAACAAACATTTTGCACTAGAAAAACACTATCACTAACAATCCAATATTTTGTTGCTCATAACTTTTGCACTAGAGGGAAAAATTGGATTTAGAGTCCTCTATCATCCAACAAAACTGAATTATAACCACAGAGAAAAATAATTCAATGTAGACCAACATGGACTAAAAAAATGATGCTTTGTAAACTAAAAACTATGTTTTGACACTTAGCTAATTATCCAACTCAACTGCCTTCACTAGATCAAAACTTCTTGCATCTATACAGTGGATTATCATCACCATTCTAACCTATGTATCACTAATCTATGTGCACAATAATCTTCATACCAAACCATAATGTTGACATCAATGACATCACTATATTTGCACATTGTGTAAATATTTTCACATTACAATAATCTTCATACCAAACCATAATGTTGACATCAATGACATCACTATATTTGCACATTGTGTAACTCCTGCTCATGTTTCCAACAAGCATATCAATGAAAAATTTCTCATATTTCCAACATATCACTTGTTCTAGGCATTTGTACTCAAAATTTTCATGTTGTTTTTACTTGAGTCCCTTCCTTTTTTAGCCTTTTGGTGTAGGTTTATAACCAATATGAGATAACTTATGCAAGCCATTATTTTTGTTCCCTTTTCCCTTGTGTTACCTTCCATTTTTTCTTTAGTAAATTAACTAAGTGTAAAAAATCCAAAATTGAATAAGTTTCTTTGATTGTCAACATTTTTTTGAGGTTACAAAACCTTTGTTGAGGGCCAAAAAGGTTGTCAAAACCTTGTCGGGGCCCCATGTAGGTTTTCTAACATATTCAATTTTGGTTATAAAATATGTTAATTCATTGTTCTCTTATGAATTTGAAAGCTTCTAAAATATTTGTAAGCTCTCAACATCATTTTCACAACTTTATCAGAGGTTGAAAAAATATTATTTTTTCAAAAGTGGCCAAGTTTAATGTTTTTCCAAGTTTTGAGGAGGTTTTGAAACCTTTCTTTGCTTCTAATAAGGTTCTCACAACTTTGTTAGAGCTTGAAAAGGTTTTCATAACCTTTTGAAAGGCGAAGGATGGAAATTTTTTTATATGTTTGTTGGTGCTTGGAATAAGTTTTGAAACCTATATCATCTTTGGAGAAGGTTCTCACAACCTTGACGAAGCCTAAAATGGTTTTCATGACCTTTGAAGTGTGAAGGATGTTTACATTTTGAAAGAGCTTGTTGGGAAATGGAGGAGTTTCAAGAATGGTTGCACAATAGATAAGGCATTGTTCTAGAACCATTGTGGCCAATCTCAAATTAAAAAAAAATTAATTAGTAGTTTAGTAGTAAGTCCTTCATTTGTACCCATGACTATTAATATAACAAGGAAATTATTCTTAGGTGAAATTTTAGTAGATACATTTCATTTTGGTCATGCTTGCATATTTATATCAACTATATAGTGGTTTTATATAAACAATATTCCTTGACCTATTGACAATATTAAGGGTCAAGAGCGCAATTGGGTTTGGATATAGCTTTTTTGTTCTTTTTTTTTATTCAAATACCTATTAGGGAATACCCCTAGGAACACCCTCTTGATTATTTAATATGATCTTGAAGTGTAGGTGAGATAACTCACTCTCATTAAGTTGGTCTTAAATCCTCCATAGTTTTGTGGATGAACTAATTTCACTCAGATAATGACAAACCTAACCTTTTGAGTGATATTTTGTTCTAGGAAGTGGAGCAATGTTTTTGTGACCTAACATAATGACATTGTTGTCAAAGATATGATTAAATCGACCATTTTTGGTGAAGTGAGTATGTTGTGTATCATAAAAAACCTCTGCAACTTATTTTATAATTGTAATCAATGGGATTGAGTTAGGGTAAGTTTAGCATCTTGTCAACTCATGCCAATAAAATGGTGTTGTTTTTGAGGATATAAAGATAAAAATATATTCTTAGAACCTTGGTGTAGTATCATAAATTTCATACCCTTGAAAATTTCCACTATGTTTTATGCCCACTTTGGTGTCCATTCCCTTAGTATTTGTGTAAGCTCATTTCAGCCCTTGCATCAGCCTTTTTCCCTCTCAAAGTGGTTGAGCCTTTTTTTCAAGATCACTTCTTTATGTCATCTTTGTGTTTCCCTCAAGTTCTTCTTGTCTCCTATCATTTTTTAGTGTAAATTGTCTAGATACTAGTGCCTAGTGTGAATTTTCATGTGTAATGCTATCATCCTACAAAAAAATGTTATTTAAAGGTCATTTATGAGTGTTTTCCACTTTTCACCTTCCCACATTAGTGGAAATGGCTCAAAATGATTTGTAATGACTCATCAACCTAATATTCTACCATCCTTTTCTCTTTTTTGAATATAATCTGTTATTTTGGGTAAATCTTTCTCTCTTATCTCTCTTGCACTCTTAAGCTTACACATATCTCTCTTCAAATTGTTACAACTCTCTATAGTTTTCTCACAACAATATTTCTAGCTCTCTTATTCTCTTTTGCTTTCTCAATCCTATCAGGTAGCATTGTTATTTTTATCTTATGTCTCTAAAAATCTTGGGGCTAATTACATCCCTTATAAAATAATTTTTCTTTTTATCTATCTATCTATTTATATTTTATCTATTTTAGTTATTGTGGAGGTGAAAACACCAAAGCGGGGATTTGATTCAGGAAAATCCTCAAACAACCCAAAACATTTTTCCTTTTCTTTTGCATGTTGGTATGCTGAAGGTATTCAACCACATGGAGGTTTGAATATATTTATTTATTGTTTATTTCTATCACTTATATCATTTACATCTTATTTCTAGTTTATTTGTATATATTTATATTGTATAGAATTTGTTAGTGTTTTCTTGTTTCTAGGTTTTATAGGTTAGTTGAATCATGAAGTTGGATCGTTACTATTTTTGAGCATTTTGTGTTCATTATCTATACAATAAAATAGTTTTGCATGCACATGCATCCACACAACACACCGGTGTCCTTGTCCAAGACTAAGATTTGAATCATGGGTTCTCTATTGTCTGTATTTTCTATTTTTAATATAAAAAATCATGTTTATCTATTTTATATTGTTAGAGTAAAAGGTATTTCCTAATTAATTATTTATTTAATTATTAGGTTCCTTTTTCCGCTAATTCCTTAAGCTTCCTTATAGGTCATGTTCTTTTTATATATCATGTCATAAGATGGCACATGTCATGATCTTGTTTTATCCTCACCTAGGATTTCTAGGTTTATCATCCTTTTATAAGGATTCTTTTGTATAATCATAAGAATATGCACATTAATTAATGATTCATGTTTTTTGGATCAAAAGCTCTTAACCTCCATAGCTTTTTTATTCTTTTTCTATGACAAGTGTTTGATTGCAAGTGATCCTTAGGAACTATGGAGTTGATTTTTCCCAACTTCAATAGGGTGTCAAATTTCTAAACCTACAATCCCCTCTCCTCTTCTTAAGAGATTCCATGCCTTGATCTATCATTTGGTGCATCCTGGAGCAAACTAGTGTTTTCTATTAGATTAAAATTTGTTAGGAAATTCAAATTTGTATTTTGTTTGGCCTAATTTGGACTCTAGAGGTCAAATCTACAAGGGTTTGAAGCAGATTTTTTTTCTAGATCTGAGTGTAGCTGTAATTTTGGTACATTTTGAGCCAAAATGAGCATTGTCATCATGCTCAAAAGACCCAAAAACCTTAAGATCACCTATCAAATTTCCAAAATCCATGTCAAGATCATCTGAGGCAAAAAAATTGGCAGGGAGGTCGTACGGCCTCCCTAACACACAAATCGAGGAAAAAAATTTCAAAAGAAAAATTTTTCTTGCAACTTTTTTCAAAAAAATATTAATATACAGGTTTTTTATTTTTGAAAAATTATATAAAAAAATTATCTAGTATAGGGGGTACCCAAGGGTCCCACCGCTTGCCACTATGTGGCAAAGCAACAACCCTCAAGCCTCATCCCTCTACAGGGCGAGTATCGTGGGGTTATCACCCCTGCTACTTTGGTAGGCAACGACCCCCTCAAGCCTCGTGCTAGGCTAGCATGGCCGCCCTTATTTTTTTATATAATTTTTTTTTAAAATAATTTTTTAATATATTTTTTATAAAAAGAAATATAATAGTTTTTTCTTTTACTATTTTTTTAACTTAAAATAAAAATAATTATTTTTTAAAATATTGCTAACTGTACTTGCATTGTAGGAATTTTTTTCTCAACACACTAAATTTGGCATACCTCTATATTTGGAGGTGTTTTTGACAATTTTGGTGGAGTCTCTTTTTTCCTAACCCAACCCCTCTTCATTGGGCTTTTCAGTTCTGCACCTCATCTTCTAGCGGTCATATCTCAGTCATACAGTGGTATTTTCTAGTGAAATTTCTTTTGAAATGGGATAGAATTTTGTGCTCCTTGCAGTGGTGTAGGTGGTTTGCAGTTTGAAAGTTTTTTTTTCCAAAAATCTATTTTCTCATTGTTTTTGTTGTTCAATTCTCATTTTAGAGACTTTGATGAGCCATATCTTCTACATCTGAACTCCTTTTTATTGAATGCTCAACACAACAAGGGTTGAATTAGTTGTACATTAAAACTTCTAAACCCTCATTAACATTCAAATCCTTATTATCCATTAATTTTTTAAACAGATTTAGTATAAGAGTAAATAATAGAAACATAAACACATCAACAGGTCATATGTTGCATAGACGGTTGTCGTTGCACCAAAAGATCAACCTATTATTTCCTGATAAAATCGCCAAAGTTAATGAATCCATGAGAGGAAATTAAGCCATGTCATGAACCCAAGCACAACATTGCACAACACATGGAGACTAGGGGTGTAAATTTTTCAACAATCCCCCTAGCACAAGTGAGGGGTTCAAACCCATGACCCAGGCTCTAATACCAATTGTTGCACAGACGATTATTGTTGCACCAAATGATTAACCTATTAATTCCCAATACAACCACCATAGTTAATGAATCCACGAGAGGTAGTTAAGTCATGTCACAAACCCAAGTGTTGCACTGTACAACAAAAGGAGACTAAGGGCGCACACCTTGCAACACCATACATAGCAGAACACCAGATTTACATAGAAAACCCAAGAAGGGAAAAACCACTGTGAGGATTAGCTCACAATATAAATTAATGCAACATCGAATACAATAGGCTCACTGTCGAAGGCCTCACTACCCAAAAGAAAGAAGAGATTACTACCAGATTAGAAAGAAGAAGATAGAATATTGTTATAATGATAAATTCATCTCAAAGCAAAAAAAAGATCCACCAGTGCATCACCAGATTATCTGCAACCCCGTTGAATAATGTAGACACCTTCTTCTCATTGTTCCCAAAAGTCTTAATCATTAAATCTCATATTACATTTCATACTTTCACGCTTCACAACTCACACACTACTCACCCATCCTTCATCAATTCATCACACATATATACCATCTGCAACCTTGAAAAAGGTCAACTATGCACCTCAAACATGCAAATTAAAAATAGGTCAGCACCAAAACATTCTTGTGGTGGAAAGGAATGAAGGTAGATCACATCACTCCTTAACTCAGACCCAAATCTATGTACACATGCCACACCATGCTTCCAAAAACACTGAAGCACATCTGCAATTAGTGTAAACACCCAAGGTTGACCAAACTTGTGTTAATACCATTAAACATTTTAAGTACATGCTTCCTTTGATCCAAAGATGACTTGTGGACCACACACAACACTCAAACATGATCTAGAATATTCTATCAACACCCTAAAATATAAAAAAAAATTCACAACAACATACACTTGAAAAATGTATTCATTATGTACAACCAATTGACCTTCCACACACTATAACACATGAATCCAATATTGCAAAGCACCAAAATCCAAAAAACTCTAAAGGAAGATAAATTCAACCAATATAAGCACACTTCCAATTTTGCAAGACTAGAAACCATAGCATGGAGAAATACGAAGCAAAACCATTTATCCCAAACAACACTACTTCATAATTCAAACACTAGTGAGCACAACTTATTCTTCTGAACAATCTAGAATAGGAAATTTTTGATATAACACCTATGAAGACCTTGTTTTTAAGACGAGGGTAGACAACTAAGAGGGGGGTGAATCGGTTGTCACAAAATTCAGACTTATTAACCCTTATTCTCAAATCTGATGAATAAAAATGAAAGCATAAATAATCAACACATCAAAAACACACATAACACCAAGATTTTTTACCTGGAAACCCTGTTAGGGGAAAAACCATGGTGGAGGTAAGTTCACAAGATTATACCCTATTAAAAGTATAAGCAATGAAATGGAGAATGCACATGCATTCAGACACACTACGTAGAGCTCACTACTCAATTACAACAAGACTCACTACCCAAAAGAAGACACATTGTCTTACAAAAACATTCGGATTACATCCATAGGATTTTGAACTAAGAAAATAGCATCTACTAATGCCTAATTACAGTTTCGGTTAAGCACATGAACATTTCTTCACTCTTCTTCACACTCTGATCTACCTTAAAATGATTTAGAACATTATTCGTGCACACCATACACAAAGCACACCTTCAAATGGAATAAAAAATCACTTATATATATCTACAACAAGAAATTAAATTGTTACATGTCGGCTTTAACAAAATAATAAAATGAATACAAACTATCGACCCAAATCAATAACAATTATTAATTTGAATCAACTAAGGTCAGCCAAACCATAATGAAGACCCAAAATAACATCCTCAAACATGAACCTCCTTCAAAAATTATGCCATGAAGATCCACAACGCGCTACCATCACCCTGTCGGCTAGGAACATGAACATGCAAGAGAAAATCACGAATCGCGAGCACAACGATCAATGCAGACATGCAACAAAGATAGAGAAAGATCTAGAAATATACAAAAACATCATGAATCACTAGAGAAGCATTCGTAACAACTGAACTTATTGAAATCACATTATCTTCAATCAGGAACACCAACTGAGGCAACAAAAAAACTGTCAGAATACAAGTCTTCATAACTCGATCAAATCTTCATGCAGATCTCTAAAACTCAACGTGGATGAACTAGATATACTAAAAAAGAAACCCTTTAGTCCACAACCTATGATCATCAACATGTTGATCTCACCGATAGATTGAACTTCACTTCAACACTGTCAACCTGCAACTCATTTCATTACACTTTTCTCAAAATCCTCGACATATACAACTTCTAAAAACATTAATTCCAATAGTGTTTACATCAATGAAAACCACATATTAGTAACACAACCACAACATCCAACAATCTCCCCCTTTGGCATTGATGGCAACACATGATGTGAAAAACATGATCAACGCAACTATCTCTTAGCACTTACTCCCACTTAGGTTTTGATTCTTCTCTTCAACTCTTTTATGTGACTCTTCTCCCTACAAGGTTCTTCTCCCCCAAAAAAAAATTCACATTACTCTTCTCCCCCTTTGACATCAATGACAAATATATCTTCTATACAAGCTTTGAACCACATATATGAAATTTTGAACATCTGACTACTCCCCTTGAGTAGAAGCCACCACAACATCAATCCAAATCAAGATACGACTATGAAAAGCATGGATTGATGCAAACAATGAATCTTAGTTCTGATTAGGAGGGGTAATCACCCCTATCTTCCCTCTATGATACTCAAAAGTATCCTTAGGAAATGGCTTGATAAAGATGTCTGCAATTTGCTCCTTACTAGGCACATACTCCAATCTGACTTCCTTTTCACTCACCTTCTCTCCAAAAATTGAAACTTGATAAATATATGCTTGGTCTTTGAATGCAACACCGGATTCTTAGAAATGTTAATTGCACTTGAATTATCACAAAATATAGCAATAGGCTCATCATAAACAACTCTGATATCTTTCAACATCTGCTTCATGCACAATACTTCAATACAATTGTTAGCAACAACAATGTAGTTTTCCTCTATAGTAGATAAAGAAATGGCATTTTTCTTTTTACTTAACCATGAAATCAACTTCTTACTCAAGAAAAATACACCACCACTAGTACTTTTCTTGTCATTCACATCTCCTACCCAATCAACATCAGTAAAGGCACTCAAAGTAAGATCATCATCTTTAGAATACCATAGACCAAAATCAATTGTTCCCTTCAAGTATCTAAAAATCTTCTTCACAGCAGTCACATGAGATTCCTTAGGATCAGCTTGAAATCTTGCAACAATAAATACAACATTCATGATATCAAGCCTAGTTTGAATCAAATATAGCAATCCACCAATCATTGATTTGTATCTAGTCTTCTTTGCCTTCGATGAATCATCATTTGTTATCAACTTACATTTGGTCACCATGGGTGTACCAACTGGCTTTGAATCTTCCATACCAAACTTCTTCAACAATTCTTTCACATACTTGGACTAAGATATAAAGTTCCTTTTATCTAATTGAGTAATTTTCAATCCCAAAATGAATTTCATCTCTCTAATCATAGACATTTCAAATTCACTCTACATCTCATCAAAAAACTTGATGCACAAACTATCATCTCCTCCAAAAATGATATCATCAACAAAGACTTCCACAATCAAATCTTTATTATGATCAATCATGAAATATAATTACTGTCAGCAGTACCTTTGTTAAATCCAAGCTTCAGTGAGTACTTCTCCAATCTGGCATACCATGATCTAGGGGCTTGCTTGATTCCATACAATGCTTTCTTCAACTAACAAACCATATCTCCTTTATCAGTCAGCTGAAATCCATCAGGTTGCTCAACATACACTTCTTCCAATTCTCCATTTAGAAATGCTGACTTGACATCCATCTGGTAAAATTTGTAGTTTTTGTAAGCAGCATAAGCAAGAAACAGTCTCATAGCTTCAATCCTAGCGACAGGGGAAAAAGTATCTTCAAATTCAATTCCTTCCATCTGAGAGTATCCTTTACACACCAATCTTGTTGTGTTTCTAACCACTTCACCTTGCTCATTCAGTTTGTTTCTAAAGACCCATTTAGTTCCAATTACATTTTTTTCCTTAGGTCTAGGAACAAGAATCCATGTATCATTCTATTCAATTTGTTGTAGTTCCTCCTTCAT
Organism: Sequoia sempervirens; assembly: GCA_007258455.2. Lineage (NCBI taxonomy): Eukaryota > Viridiplantae > Streptophyta > Pinopsida > Cupressales > Cupressaceae > Sequoia > Sequoia sempervirens. The sequence goes on from VDFB02058242.1 coordinate 502,998,323, forward strand.
TTCGTCAACCTAATGTTCATCTTTGCATGCTTCATTCACACTATTAGGCTCAATCTTTGAAATCAAATAGTATTCTTCTGCAATTTTTCTCCTAGTTTGGACACCTTTGTTCTTATCACCAATAATTTGATCTTCTAAATGATTTAATCTTGCATACCTTGGAGTCTTAGAATGTTCTTGAAATTCTAGCTCTTGTGATCTCTCTTATGCACTTCCACTAGTTTCTTCTTCTTCTTGATTTTCTTGATTCACCAGAATGATTTGAACTTGATTTGAAGTCTGAACTTTCTTTCCTTTATTTGTACTATCATTCTGATCATCTGAATCATATCCATAGGTTTTGGATGGTCTAGCTATGTCTTCATCAACCTTAACATTTTCACTTTCAACCATTTTCCTCAATCTCTTATTGTAACACCGGTAGGCCTTGCTTTTAGTAGAATAACCCAAAAAGATTCCTTCATCACTCCTAGCATCAAAATTTCCTATATCTTCATCTCTTTTGATATAGCATTTACTTCCAAGATTTTGAAATATCTAGCAGTAGGTTTGTAACCATACCATAGCTCATAAGGGGTCTTACAAATATCACCTTTGACTTGTACTTGGTTGAGAGTGTAAACAACAGTACTCACAGCTTCTCTCTAGTAGATATGAGGGACATTTCCTTCCAGCATCATAGTTCTAGCAGCTTCTTCAATTGTTGGTGCAAGGGCACCTAGCATGTCATTACTAGCCAAATTTTAAGTTATGTTTTGTTTCATGTCAAATAAGGTCTTAAAGACCATTTCGGATGGGGTTGTAGTAATTCTATACATTTGAGAATCATTTGGAATCCATAATGTAAAGTTAAATAAAAAATTGCTAAGTTATCATACAAATTGCAATGTTGTCATAGGATGGAAAAAGTTGTAAATGTGCCCTCCATCGAATATTTGATGTATTCAGGCTTATTTGTCCTTAGTTAGGCATGTGTAGGTAATTACAAGTCATTTAGGAGGTTTTTGCAATGTTTGGAATCATCAAGCCAAATTTGTCGAAGTTGTCATAATGCACAATGCAAAAAATGTTGTCACATTATCCCAATGGTCAAATCAGTTCAAAAGGTGGTTATCATCAGTTGGAAGAGATGGAAGGGGTTAAATACCTATGTATAAGTCATTTATGGGAGATAAATAGTATATGGATGGAAGAATGTATAGAGGTTTGGAAGGAAATTAATAAAAATCAGTTTTATCTCTATTTTCTTCATGTTTCTATGACAAATCAGTGGTTTGTACGTTCAGATGGTTTATCATTTTGATCCATAACCAATTGGATATGTTGGAAAAGGTTGTAAGCTTCCATTTAAACCAGGTCTCAATGAATTCCATGTTATATTTTGAAAGATATGATGTTTTCTTTACAACAAGCCTGGAACCCTACCAAGGGTTACCCGTTTTGGTAAAACCCTCATAACTTTTGTTTTAACCATTGGACCTGGCTAAAAATTGGAAAAAACAATTTGTAACTAGGTAATCTACAAACTGATTGGAGAGATCGGCTTCATGATTATTTGTGTGAAAGTTATTAATGACAGTTTGTTGCTCTTTATAGTGAAGATTAGACCATGTATTCCTAGGATAGCAAGGACAGTCAATTTTTGGAATTGATGTTTGGTGTGAGTGGAATTGTTTATGGTAGGAGATTTGGACCCTCTTACGAGTTAGAATGTTGAAAAATACAATGGTGATGAAGACCAAATTTAAGGAAGACAGGAAGGGCAGGATGTTGATAGTCTAGTCCAGACTGTAACTTTTAATTTGATTTTTTCTCCATTTGATATTATGTATTTCAGTTTAAGATCATTCAGGAGAATATAATGAATGTTCCAATTTGTGTTGGTGATAAATAGGGTTTTTGATGTTGTATGTTGAGTATATGGAAGGAGGGCAGTCCATGAAGGTCTAGTTAGGCCTAATCTAGTATTGAGAATTCATTGTTTGGTGTTGTTAAAAAACAAAGTTGTTTCTTTATTTGGCATGTTTCAAAATGATCTAAAAGGTGTCTCAAAATCTTCTTATAGTATGGAGTTAGGGCTGGAATGGTATAGCTATGATTTGATGGAGCCTAAAAGGGCCTAATTACTATTTTGGACAGTCAACATTGTAAATGCACATGTTTGAGAGTTTGTGTTGGGAATAGAGTTTGAGTCTATTGTTTTGGTGATGTCAAGTGTGTTTTGAGGAACCTACAAGTAGTTGTATGCCTTAATCTTAGATTGGTAGTGTGGAATCAATTGATGTTTGTGAAATGAATGATAAGTTGAGTTTTGGTCCTTGTAACTCTACATCAATTGTCTTGTTCTTCCTTTCCACAACTCCATTTTGTTGGGGGTTCTGCTGTGCAGATAATTGTGTCCTTATTACATGTTCTTCACAAAAATAATTAAACTCATTGGAAGTGAATTCACCGCCTCCATATGATCTCATACATTTAATCTTCAAACCTATCTTTGTCTCAACCATAACCTTAAAGATCTTGAACTTCTCCAGTGCTTTAGATTTATCCCTTAAGAAAGTAACCCACATCATTCTAGAATAATCATCAATGAGTAACATGAAATACCTATAGCCTTGCAAACTTCTGAATTTAGAGGCACCACACAAATCAGTATGCACAAGCTCCAACAATTCATTTGAACAATGTTGTTTGCTCCGAAATGAAATTCTGGTTTGCTTCCCTAACTAACATTACTTGCATATGGCATTAGTAGGTTTCATCAACTTAGGAAGATCTCTCACAACCTTAGTAGAACTTATCTTGATAATGTTGTCAAAGTTTACATGACACATTCTCCTATGCCACAACCAACTTTCATCAACTTGAGCAATCAAACAAATTTTACTAGCAACACTCATGTGAAAGATATTACCTTATTTTTGTACCTGATGCAATCATAGTTTCAGAACTTCCCAATATTCTACACTTTCCATCCTTGAACTAAAGATTGTATCCCTTCTCAACCAAATGTCCAACACTTAAAAGATTATGCTTCATACCTTCCACATATAGGACATCATCAATATTATGCTTACCATCAAGAGAAATGCATCCTCTGCCATGGATTACACCAACTTTGTCATCTCCAAATCTTACAACACCACCATCATACTTTTCCAAGCTCACAAATTTACTTTTATCTCCTAACATGTGATGTGAACATCCACTATCAATCACCCATTCATCATTTTCTTCAACTCGAGCAGCTAGGGCTTTCTCCACATTTGTACAACTAGCAGATTCAGTAGATACAAGATTATTTTCCTTCATAGAAATAAATACCCATTCATCCTCACTTACATTTCCTTTATCAAATTCATCATCTAACATACCTTCATCAGCAGTATAATAGCATTTTCTTTGAAATCTAGGCTTGTTAGGTCTGGACTTAGTAACTCTTTTCGGACACCTTGCCGCAACATGACCTATCTTATTGCAAGAAAAACATTTAATAGGAAACTTTCCTTTATACTTACCTTGTCCTCTGGCTTCTCTTTTGACAATCAATGCTTCAAGCTCATACAGTTCTCTTTCTTCTTCTTCAATCTATCTCATTTCTTCATCATACTTGAATACCTTTCTAGAAGAACTTTCTCCCAAATCATATCTCTGTTTATCTCTTCTGGAAGTAGTAGCCTTTAATGCAGATTCTACCTTAGGAAGGGCATCACCAAATTCACTCAACTCAAAAGCAGTAAGCTTACCAATCAACATATCTCTGGTAACATTTGTCAGAGTCTGGAGCTCTTCAATAGCTATAGCTTTGACTTTGTAAGTAGTAAGCAAGGATCTAAGCACTTTAGCAACAATTTTTTATTCTTCCACCTGTCCACCAACACATCTGATACCACACACAATTTCATTCACTCTTTGCATGAAATTAGTAATGTTCTCATCATCACCCATTTTCAACATTTCATATTTCCCTTTTAGACTTTGCAACTTAGCAATATTCACATTAGCATCACCTTCATACAATGTTTCCAACTTCTTTTAGATCTCATAAGTAGTCTTCAAATCCATAACACTAGTCATCTCAAAATCATCAAAGCACTCAACAATGCTTCCTTATCCCTGATATTATACTCAGCATCTCTAATCTCAGCAGTAGTAGTAGGACCATTCTGAGGAATAGCATACCTATTACATGTAATGTTCCAAAAGGGTTCACCAATGCATCTCAAATGACACTCCATTTGAGTCTTCCACAAAGAATAATTTGTTCCATCAAATCTTGGACTATCCTTCTTGTATGTCGCCATCCCATATCACCTCAAGTTGTTAAACTTCTTTCAAGGAACCTGCTCTGATACCAATTGTTGACGACACAAGGGCAGACAACTGAGAGGGGGGTTGAATCAATTCTCATAGAAATTCAAACTTATTAAACTTATTAACCCTTATTCTCAGATCTAATTAATAACCATGAAATTCAGAAACAAACATAACACCAAGATTTTTTACATGGAAACCCTGTTAGGGGAAAAACCACGGTGGAGGTCAATCCACAAGATTATACCCTGTTAAAAGTATAAAGAATGAAATAGAGAATGCAAATGCATTCAGGCACACTATCTAGAGTACATTTCTCAATTAAAACAAGGATCACTTCCCAAAGGAAGACACACTGTCTTACAAAAACATTCGGATTACATCCACATGATTTTGAACTGAGAAAGTAGCATCTACTAATGCCTAATTACAGTTCCAGTCAAGCACATGAACACTTCTTCACTCTTCTTCACACTTTTCTCTACCTTAAAATGATTTAGAACATTATTTTTGCACACCATACACAAAGCACACCTTCAAATGGAATAAAAAATCGCTTATATATATCCACAACAAGAAATCAAATCGTTACATGTCGGCTTGAACAAAATAATAAAATGAATACAAACTGTCGGCCCAAATCAATAACAATTATTAATGTGAATCAACCAAGGTTAGCCACAACATAATGAAGACCCAAAATAACATCCTCAAACATGAAACACCTTCAAAAATTATGCCACGAAGATGCACAACACGCTACCATCATCCTATCGGCCAAGGACATGAAAAACATGAACACACAAGAGAAAATCACCAATCACAAGTACAACGATCAATATAGACATGCAACAGAGATAGATCATGATCTAGAAACATCCACAAACATCATGAATCACCAAAGAAGCATCTGTAACAACTAAACTCACTGAAATCACATTATCTTCAATCAGGAACACCAACTGAGGCAATAGAAAAAATGTCAGAATACAATTCTTCATAACTCGATCAAATCTTCATGCGGATCTCTGAAACTCGACGTGGATAAACTAGATATACTCGACAACAAAAAATTTAGTCCACAACCTGTGATCATCAATATATTTATCTCACCAACATATTGAACTTCACTTCAACACTATCAACCTGCAACTCCTTTCATTACACTTTATCAATATCCTCGACATATACAGCTTCTAAAAACATTAATGCCAATAGTGTTGAAATCAATGACAATCACATATCAGCAACACAACCACAACATCCAACACACCTTTGATCAAAATATTTGAACCACACAAGCATAGCTTCAATAGAAAAGAAATGTGGAGCAAGAACCAAAAAAACCACCACTCTATCACACTGAACACCTTCCTAACACATTGTTTCCTCTTTTATTCAAATTTTCTCAAAAGCACTTGGAAACAAAGCACTAAAAACACCATCTCATCATCTACAACACTTTTTTAGCATCTCAACCATACTAAATATTGAACATCAACAAAAACATGCTCATCAAAGAAACACTAGAGGTTGGCATCAATGAAACTACTGATGACATCATAGTGCAATTAATCAAAGGATCTCCATAGGTTGACATCAATACAACATAGATCTGTTGAAATCAATGAAAACACAAACTTCCAAAAATATCCCCCTTTTCATTGATGGAAACACATGATATGAAAACCATCAATAACAAAACAAAATCTCTAATCATCAACATACTACACATTTGTGCACACTGCCCCCCTTACACAAGCATCTATTCTTTCGAACTCTTTTTCTTTTACCAACACTCTATCTTATAGACATACATGATTATCCACACCAACAACCAATTTTTTCTTCATGATCTTTCACCGAACTTCTCTTCCCCTTTCTCCATATGGTTTTTAAGTTAGATCTCTTCCCCTTTGATATCAATGGTAAAGAGAAACACATATTTTATTTTATTTTCTTCCCCTTTGACATCAATCTCACATATATCTGCTCTCCCCAAAGGTAACACCTATAAGAGACAACTATTACTTTCCATTATTCTGCAAATTTCATTTCTTTCACATCTTTTTTGTCCACTCGACCCCCTTAAGGACACATAACATGCAACAACCATTGTTACCTACTCTTTTCATTTTTCTGCTCATATCCTTTGATACAATTGACGAAGGAAAACATATAGATGGTTCACATTTACTCTCTTGCAACACAATGAAAACACTTACTCCCCTTGACTGCAACAACCAACAATGCCACTACTTGCTCCCCCTAAGACATAGCCACCAACATCAATGTAGAACAAAGAATTAGTCTTGAAATCCACTAGATTGATGCATAAACTTATGCATCTAATTGAAAGGAAGGGAAATAGCCCATAACTTCTCTCAGAGATACTCAAATGTATCTTTAGGAAGAGCCTTTGTGAAAATATTTGCAACTTGATCTTTAGTAGGCACATACTCCAACTTCACCTCATTCTCTGCAACTTTCTCTCTCAAGAAGTGATACTTGATTGAAATATATTTTGTCTTTGAATGCATTACTGGATTCTTTGAAATGTTGATAACACTTGTATTGTCACATAAGATATAAATTGGTTATCATATAATACTTTGATATACTTTAATGTTTGCTTCATCCACTATACCTATGTGCAACATGATGCTGCAACAACAGACTCTACTTCTACAGTAGATAGTGACATTGAATCTTGATTTTTTCTTAGCCAAGACACCAAGCTAATTCCAAGAAAGAATACACTACCACTTGTACTTCTTCTACCATCAAGACAACTTGCCCAATCTGAATTTGTATAAGCACTAAGAGAGAAATCAATATCTTTTGGATACCACAAATCATATTTCGGAGTGCCCTTCAAGTATCTAAATATTATTTTTACTACTACCATATATGAATCTTTGGGATCTTCTTAAAATCTATCCAAATGATAAACTACATGCATGATATTTGGTCTAGTAGTGGTTAGGTATAATAGTCCACCAATCATTGATATATACTTGCTCTGATCAGCCTTAGGAGATTCATCATTCCTTCTCAAATTGCAACCAGTAACCATAGGAGTACATACCAGTTTAGAGTCTTCCATTCCATACTTCTTCAACATTTCCTTGGCATACTTTCATTTTGAAATGAAAATATCTTTTTCTATCTGATTGATTTGTAGCCCAACCTAAGGAAATTCATCTCCCCAAACATTGATATTTCAAACTCATTTGCATTTGCTCTACAAATCTCTTGCACATTGCTTCATTACCTCCAAAGATTATATATCATTAGCATACACAACCACAATCAAGATTTGATCTTTCTTAATTCTAAAATAAAGATTTCTATCTATAGTACCTTTATTGAATCCCTCGTACAACAAGTACTTTTCCAACCTTGCATACCAAGCTCTAGGAGCTTGCTTGAATCCATATAATGCCTTTTCAATTTGAAAACCATATTAGGATTATCTAATAACTAAAATCCTTTCGGTTGTTCAATGTATACCTCTTTCTCCAACTCACCATTCAAGAATGCAGACTTCACATCCATCTAATAACCTTTGAAATCTGTATGTACTATAAAATCCAAAAACATCCTAATATCTTCCATTCTTTCCATCAGAGAAAATATTTCCTCAAAGTATATTCCTTCTACTTGTGAGTATCATTTATACATAAGCCTTGCCTTGTTTTTAACAACTCCATTCTCATTCAGTTTGTTATGAAATACCCATTTGGTTCCAATCACATTCTTTTTTGTCGATCTTGGGAAAAGTTCCCAAGTATGATTCTTCTCAATCTGCATTAATTCATCTTCCATAACCTTGATCCAATATACATCTTTGCATGACTCAATCATAGTTTTAGGTTCAAATTTTGAAAGTAAACATAAATTTAGTTGTTCTTCTATCATAGTAGCTTTTCTTCTTGTCAATACACCTCTTCTTTTTTCACCAATGATCTAATCTTAAGAATGATTCTTCTACACATACTTAGGAGTCTTAGGGATCCTTTCTCGAGAATCTTCCTCTTCAACCTGCATCTATTTTTCCTTTTCTATTTCTTTTTCATCTTCTCTGCAAGAGGAATCATCTGGCTTACATCCTTCTATCAACACTAAACTTTTATGTAAGTCTTCATCCACTTTGACACTTGCACTTTCAATAATCCTTTATAGCCTCTTATTGTAGCACTAGTGAGCCTTGCTTCTTGTAGAGTATCCAAGGAAGATTCCTTCATCAAATCTTGCATCAAAATTTCCTAAGATTTCTTTATCTCTCTTGATATATAATTTTCTTCCAAATACTTTGAAATATTTGACATTACGAGTTCTTCCATACCATAACTCATAGAGAGTCTTTGAACTCTATTTTCTTGCTTGCACTCTGCTAAGTATGTAAATTGTAGTATGGATTTCTTCTCTCTAGTATACTTATGGTATATTTTCTTCTCTCATCATTGTAATTGCTACTTCTTGAACAGCTATATTCTTTCTTTCCACAACTCCATTCTACTAAGGAGTCCTAAGGGTTGACAAATGCCTCTTTATTCCATGATCTTCACAAAAATTGTTAAACTAATTAGAGGTGAACTCTCCATCTCTTTCAGATCTCAAACATTTATTTTCATGTCCATTTCATTTTCAACCATAGCTTTAAATTCCTCAAACTTATCTAGAGCTTCTAATTTTTCTTTGAGAAAAGTTACCCAAGTCATTCTAGAATAATCATCAATCAATAACATTAAATACATGTCACCTTGAAAAATTATTGTTTCAGTAGGTCCAAAAAGGTTTGTATGCACCAACTCCAAATTTCCTATGGTAAAATGTTCTTTGATTTTAAAACTCTTTCTAGCTTGCTTCCCAATTTGACATTCCTTGTAGACTGCATTGATAGGCTTTGTAATCTTTGGCATATCTCTCACAACTTGAACTGAGTTGATCCTCACTAGGCTATCAAAATTGATGTGACACATTCTTCTATTCCATAGCCAACTTTAATTAACTTGAGTCATAAAGTACTGAACATTAGCGCCCTTGAGCTGATAAGCATTCCATCTACGTTTCTTCCTGTAGCAACCAAAGTTCTAGAGCCTTTTTTGATCTCACAACCATTATCTTGAAACATAAGATTATATCCTTTGCTACACATTTGTCCAACACTTAGAAGGTTTTGTCAGAGAATTTTAACATAAATAACATCATCTATATTATGCTTACCATCAAAACTAATTGAAAATTTTCCATAGATCTTAGTAGATGTATCATCACCAAACTTAACAAGACCTTCAAAATTATCAAGTTTAAAAAACTTACTTTTATCACCTATCATATGATTTGAGCATTCCTTATCAATAATATAATGGTTCTTGTCCTCTCTTTCATGAAAATAATTCACCATAGTTCCTTTGATATTATGACCTTTTGGAACAATTTATTTCATACATCTCTCAGAGTTAACAAAATTAGTTCCAACATTTAGAGCCATGAACAAGCATTCATCATTTGAATAATCAAATTCATCATCAAATATAATTTCATCTTTTTTAACATAATAACTTCTCTTAACATATTTACCTTTTGTTCTCCTTATATTTATCTTTTGAAACTTTGGCAAGGCATCTTGAAGCATAATGACCTATCTTTCCACAATTGAAATATTTGAAAGGTGACCTACCTCTGTATTTTCCAATTCCCTTTTTCAATCTCACAAAATTTACTTTTATCTCATCAAAATCATCTCGATTTTATTCCTCATTCTTTTCTACTTTGCCAACTTTGAAAGCAGTCTCTTTTCTTGAATTACTTCGACCAAAATCTCTAATTCAAAATTAGTTAAAGCACCAAAAAACTAATCTCTAGAATAATGATCTAAATTTTGAGCTTCCTCAATAGCAAAAAGTTTAGAGCTATATGATTTGTTGACGGGTGTTTTTGCACCTTCTCAACACAGGAAGCGCACAATTGCAATACCTCTCTTGAAAGGCCATCTCCAACAACTAGTTGTTGAAAATTACCCCAAGGTCTCTTGAGTGTCAAGTCATGACAATGCTTGGAATATCTTAGTTAGTTTTGATGTGATCTTCTTGGTGACCATAGGGCAGCATTACATGAGTTAAACTAGAGGGTAATTGGATCCTTGGGTGGAGTTCATAAAATTTTCTTAAGGGTTGCTCTATCATTGTAAGTTCAAGACAACAACCTTAAACTCCACTTTAATCTTTGGATTTGGCTTTATAATGTGCAATGAACTTCATCTAAAGCACCTATTAAAAAAAAAGGAAAAAAGGGAAGGGAAAGGGAGAAGTTCCTAGACCTGAAACTACTAATGAACAGTGACAATGGACGATGCTATAGTGGATATCCTTCCTAAAACTTAGTCCCACTTCACCAGATTAGTTCATAGTCTCATGAAACAAGTGCAATCTTCTAAGATCTGTAGATTTCAATCATTCATCCACCATAAAGCATGAATAAAAGATACAATTTAAGTGCAACATTCAAACAATGTTCAAACTAGCTTTACATTGTAGTTTATCATCAATAAACAAGAAAAAGCATGAACAAAAGGAAGGAATCAACACAAAAGAATCATTCACCATCAATGAAAAACACTAACTAATCTACCAAAGCATGCTAATACATAGAACATCAAAGTTAATCTACTCTGATTCATGAACTAGGAGGAGAAGAATCATGAAACAAAAAGTTGGAACTCAAGAATTCACCAAAATCAGTGAACTTTTATTAAAATTTGAACATGTCTATACAACTCAACCCTCCCTTTGAAAATGAGAGGAGACCCCCTATTTATAGTGTCCAAAAAGAAAAATGAATGGCCAAGATTTAATTCCATTGTGTGGCCAAGATTCACTACAAATTAGGGTTTCACCTACCCCCAAATATTTTACAATATAAAATTACATTTTTCCTTTTAGCCTATTTTGTCTTCTTGTGGGCAGCTCTATAGCTCTTTTGTCCTTTAGTTGATTGCCTTGGTGTAGCTACTTTATGAGGAATTCATCATCAATTATTGGATTTCCTTCGTGCTTCTTCACAGGAGCATATTCCACAAACTTTCCGATCAATGTCTGAAGTGTTCTCCACTCCAAAATATCATATTGAAGCAACTAAAAATTCAATTTCTTGGATTAGTCAGTAATTGCATCCTAGTACTTATCGAATTTGGGAGTATTCTTTATTACTTGCTAGGATTGAGTGAAAGCTCGCGCAACAAAACCCATGAAATTTGGCGTAAGTGCTTTTTTGGTTTCGTTCTCCATCTTCTTATGGAAGTATGGATTTATCTTCTCAAGGTCCAGCTCAACGGCGAGCATGTCATAATATGTCATTAATTTAAAATACTCCTCACAAGCTATCCTGATTTCCTTGGCCCAATCAATATCAAGCTCCACTTCATGGAACACCTATTCCAATATTTCCTTCCTATGGTCAAGGCCTAGCTTCCATGTATTGATGAGCTAATGATCATCTTTTACCAACACTAGCTCCTTTTTCCATGTTCTTTCGAGCATCCCGAGGATTGCCTCAATTTTAGGATATGTAATCATATATAGATCGGGGAAGTCGGTGCAAAACTTTCTCGTGCCCTCAAGCTATTTTTGCACCTTGAAGAACTTGTTTGTTGTCCTAACAGTGTGACCAATGCCCATATTTCCATTGTAGAGGACCTATTGTAACCAATCCTCTATGGCCTTCATCCAATTCTTTTTCCTTTCTAGCTTGTCAATGTGGTCCTTGGATAGTAGCTATGGTGGTGCGGATGACATGGTGGGAAGCTCCTCAACAGAAGACCATTGTTGAATATAAGTTGTTAAGTCTACCACTTGTGCCTTTAGCTCCTCCTTAGAGATCTTTTCCTTATGCATTTTATGCACAATGGTGGTGACAGATCCTTGAAGATGGTCAATTTTCTTCTCTCTTGTTGCTATCCCCAAGTCAATGGCAGAAATATTATAGGTGACCCCTTCTTCTCCCATCACTAGAGTAGCTATATGTACTATCCTCGATCCTAATGCATCCATTGTCAGATGAGATCTAACCTTTGGTTTCTTTTCCTTCTTAGTGCTTATTTTTGCTCAAGCCAAGATAGCTTCAGGTCTTGCCTTTGGATCCATTGGGGTTGGGGTTTTCTTCTCTAATTTCTTTTCAAACCATTTAGCCACCTAGGATTCCCTTTTTGGTGATTTGTGATCACCTTCTTCCTCGTAGGTACATTGAATTTTCATTGCTTTGCTACCTGGAGTCTCTTACTCTATCTTTTCTTCTTCTTCCTCATCTGAATCCCAATTAAATATTGTTTCTTTTCCTATGGATTCAGTGGTTGTATGTTCCTTAGGGATTCCCTCCCCCTCAAAGGTTTTCTTTTCTTCCTCTTGCTCATGCTCATGCTCTTCATAATTCCCTACTTCAGTCTCTTCTTCAAGTTTTTCCTCTTCTTTCTCCTCCCTTTCCTTTTCTTTGTGTTCTCCTGAAAGAGGCATCTCTTCATCATGTCCGGGGCTCTTACCTCACCCCCCTATTGGAGGTTTTTTTCCTATCCCCATTTCTTGGTCTATCTCCTTCTCTTCTTCAGAGGGTTGTTTTTCTACTTCTTCTCCAACATCCCTGAGTTGTGTGGTAAGTTCCTCTTCCAATTCTTGGTCAGAGGTTTCCATGATATATTTTGTGCCTTCCTCCTCAACATCTTCTTCAGAGGATTGTGATTCCTCCTCTTCTTCCTCATACACCACTTTAGCAATTACAAGGTTTTGATAGTCAAGGTGCTCATGATAATAATCTTCTTCTTCTTCCATATCTTTGGTTGCTTCCCTCTCTTTCCTTTCTAACTCCTCAGATATCTGCATTTTTGCCTCCATCATAGGTGGTTCAATTTGAGGATGAGGGACAAGGAGGTTAGCAACAACCTAATCCAGGTAAACTTGTACCGTAGGGTTCATTAACACCCCAAACAACTCTGTCGATATGTTTTGCATGTGTCGAGAAAAAGCTTCTAGGAGTGAGATAGTGGGCATTGGCATTGTTGTAGTAGCTAATAGGAGAGCTAATGATGGAGACATGGAGTAGGAAGAGAGTGGAGAAGTGTTGGTAGAAGATGAATCTATAACCATAACTTGTGTTGTAGGGGAAGTAGAGGCAAGGTGAAGTGAAATGTCCACCGCGGGTGGAGAAGAGATCACCATGGCCTGACAAGCAGGTGAAGGAGCAACAATAGTGGTAGCAGCAGCAGCAGTGATTGCAAGAGTGGAGGCAACAAGTGGGGACTTTGGTTGCTCAGTCTCTTCTTCCTCTACTTCATGGAGTGTGTCCTCCTATATAGTGGGCATCTTTGTGAAACTGACTGACTTATTTGGTTTCTTGGAAGGTTCACCTTTCGATGCTTTCCTTAAGTACACCCTAGGTTTGGGTTGATGCTCAGTCATTTATTTCCTCTTTTTGGACCATGTAGTAGGAGACACTAAAGTCTCTTTGATTGGAGCAGCAGTGGTAGAGGCATTGTCAGTTTTGCTCTCTGGTTCATCCTCAAGCTTGCCATGTGTTAGATTAACCACTTGCAGCTTCAATTGTGCAATATCAGATCGATCATCGTATTCCATCTTCAACAATCTAATCATGCACTAGAAATAGCTTGACCATTTTAACAAAGTACCTCATCATTTGCATGTAGTGCCTCATCCACACTTCTTTATTGTCTCTACAATTGACCCAAAAATATTCAACATAATGCAGATGGGCATACTCTATCCTAACCACCTTCTTCAACTTGCCATACTAATCCATTTGCGGTGGGACAATGTAGAGTTCTAGGTTATATTCAACTAACTCCTTATGAGAATACTCTGCACATTGAGATGCAAGAAGAGCATACATACCCTTACCAGATGTGATGGGATAGGGGATCCTCACCTTATGCTTGTCGCTCAAAAGGGTGTGTGCACATTGCAACTATTAGGAGAGTTCTAGTAATATCAACTGGTCATTTGGGTTTTGGGGCAGCTTATATGGTTTCTCTAAGAAACCCTCAGCTCAGATGTATGTGAATTTGGGAAATTAAATGAACAAAAATCCAAAATAGTGGATATAAGCATTGGCACTGTGGGTAACCCTTCTTTCAAAGTCACCTCCAAGTAACTTGATGATACACCCAATGAAGGCATCATTGACTCTGCAATAGTCTTTCTTAAAGTTCTAGTACTAGAGCTACAGATATTTATCATATACCTTTAATTCCCTTCTCAGAGTCAGGCTTGGGGTTACAAATAATCCCCTATATTGGGCACATTCGGCAAGCAAATAAACCAAGTATGACATCATGTAGAACTGTGATGTTTTCTTCACAGCCACAAATTGCTCGTGCAGGCAGTTGCTAATCATTCTTTCCCAATGAAATTGGGTCTTTCATCTGATGATATCTTCAATAAAGTATAACATCCATTCCTAGAAGAAGGCTACAGTTGGAAGACCCATGACCCTGCTGAATAAGGTGACCAAATCATGATTGTCTTCATGAAAATCACTCTTGTAGAGCTCCTAGGGCACCTTATTTGCACTTCCCCTCTTCTCCTTTAACCAATATTGATTGATAAGCTACTTACACTTCAGGGGGTCAACATCCCATGTCGTCTTGGCATATTCTTTAGAGGCTTCTTCCATTTCATCAAAGGTTGGTATGTGGAAGGTTTGTCTAATAGACTTGGCAGAGAAATCAACCAATATGTTTCCATCCCTGTCTACTATTCTCTTAGTGTCTTCTTGATAGGCCTCTCTGTAGGCCATTACATGTTTGAGAGAAATGAGGGCAGGTGGGAAACTGGCAGCCTTGACCAACCCACTTATTTTGATTCTCTTGGCATTTTTTGTGGTGGGATTGATAATGACCCACTGCTTGAACTCATCAATGTCAATATGCCCTAAGTTGGTATTTGAGATCTCTTTCCAGTTTGTAGTGACCTTTGACTTGAGGGACTCCCCTTGAAACTTGTATTTCATTTGATCTTTATCTTCTTTACCCCTAGGTTCCAAGGCAACTTTCTTTCCTTTTTCCTTCTCTATGACCACCTTCGAAGGTCCTGCAGCTGGTTCAATATATCTTGTAGGCAAAAGAGTAGGAAGCACATTCAATTGTTAAAACATGACAAGCGTTAGCCAAAATCTAGCAAAAACAAGGTTCGATTAGGTAACTCATCATTCAAAGATCCTAACATCTCTTTCGGATCCACATTGGTTGTTCATTTGGGGAAGCTATGGCCATGCGGTCCCAATGGTGCAAACTTCCCTGCGCTGGCAGTCATTTTGGGGATCGGCTGCAAAAGGGATGATAACCAGGACACAACGGCCTACAGGGTTATACCCGCATGAGTTTTTGGTGATGAAATGGGGTCCACTAAGGAGATCAAGCTATTTTAGCAAGTGGTTCAAAATCATTTTGAATTTTTAGGGTTATCAAATGGGTCATTTAAGTGTGTGGGCTTGAGGTATGTGGGTGCAGGAGGTCTGTTGGTTGTTTGGTGCTTCGTTGTTTGAAATGGCATTGGAAAGATAGCAACCTAAGAGCAAAATCCTGCCATGTGGGGCCCAAGATATCCAAGGAAGGTATTGCTTTATCATTGAAGTCCAAGTTGTTTGGAAGAGTGTGGGCTGGGAGGTGCGGGAAGGCACTAGATGTTGACTTTTTGGAATGGCGGAGGCGGGACAGAAGTCTGCCACATAAAGCTCGCATCATCGGGTCCACAGAAAGCTTAGGCATCAAGAGCTTGTTCATAGGCAGACAGTCAAAAGGAAATAGTGGGGTTGAGTCCCACGTAGTGGGCTAATGGGAGTCTATAGATTTTTTAGCACAGTGATGATAAAATGGCCACCCGCTAGCGGCTACCCACATGGGGCAGCCCGCAAAGTCCCTTTTACTTAGGCATTTTTTGTTTCTTTGAGCTCAGACGATAATCACAAGCGTGAGTTCCATAGGGATGAAATATAGGAATTCGCGACCATTTGAAATGGCAGACTCATGACGGTGGCCCGCTAATAGAAGTCTGCAAGGAGAGGCCTATGCAAGGGCCAACACTTGGTCATTTTCTGTGCAAGGGAAATTGGACGGTAATAGTGGGATCAGAACCTGCCCGTCAGAAGGACTCTATGGTTTAGTCATTTTAAGGGGTTGTTTATGAGGTGGCAAATGGTTAACATAGACCTGCATTGGATGGTCTGCATCACATAATTTTCCTTGGTTTTGAGCTCGAACGACAAACAAGAAAGCGACACCCGCCTAGAGGAAGGGTGCGATCAAATGGCCATTTGAAACGGTGGAGCGCAAAGGGAATTTCGCAAGCGGAGGCTCGTGCTTGCAGACCCGAGAGGGTCGAAGCATCCCTCTCTTAGGCTCATGAATTATGGTTAAGTCAAAGACAAACGATGGACTAGGTGGGTATTCCCGCGAGGGTGGGCCCAATGAACACGTTGGCCAATTTTGAATTTTGGTGCTTAGGGGAAAGCCAACAGTGGCAGGCACCTTGCGGACCCACAAGGCATGAATGCCCTGGTTCAAGAATAGCCGCAAGAGGTCCAAGCTCTGCATGCGGCCTATGGGATATTTTTGAAGGTTATGAAAATTTTGACTTGTGGGTTTTGTTCGCCAGGGTCTCATCTAATGAGCTCTTCATTTTCTTCTTCAAAATTTAACAACTTTCACAGAATTTTAAAGAAAACTCAAAATATGGCTTGCAGCGGAGGACAACCCTAAAGAACCCGATGAAGATGATCAAAAGAATCACAAACAATCGATGCATGAGCGGTGACACAGTCTTGCGGGCGCAAGGGTGGCATTGGCAGGAGGCTCTGACACATCTTTCTAAAATTTTTGAAGGTGAAAATGATAGGTCAAGCCTGCTATTTATAGAAATTGTAGCATTTAATGCCCACCATAAAATGGCAGCAAGAACAACTGAGCCCGCTAAGCGGACAACCTTCATGTGTTGGTTGTCCAACGAGTCAATGGTAAAAAGGGAAAACAATGTTGTGGGTCCTGTGGGGTAGGAAGACGTCAAGAGTTGGCTGCTCAAAGCAGTGAAGGTGTAGGGGAATCCCGCATGGGGTGGCCCACCAGGGCAGACCCACATTGCCTGGAGGATGTCAATTTTAAAGTTTGAAGGAAAACTACTAGGGGAAACCCACAAAGGTAAACGTCTTGGAATATTTGAGGGTGGAAAAATTTGTTCAACTCAAGATAATTCTTCTAAGACTCCTTGACCACTTAGGACTCAAAAATAGGGGGCATGTAAAATGAAACAATGACAAAGGTGACCCGACAAAGTGAAAAGAGAGGGTCCCCATTCCGAACAGGGCATGTGTGTTATAGGCACAACAAATGGTGACTCTGCTGGGGAATGCTCTTGAGCGTTCTAAGGATAAATGTTCATTATGAACCCAGAATCTCTAGTTTCGTAGACCAGGGGCTAGTTTCAAAGATCGAACAGTGAGACTCCAAGGAGAACGAGATCCTTGGTTGAATTAAATCATGAAAGCATCCCGGAAGTGTGTGTAAGTAGTGAATTCATTTCCTCTTGTTTAGAGACCATAGCAGATGGTAGTTAATCAACTAAACAAGTTATGACTTGTCTAACTCCAAAAGTAACTTGGACATTGGTCCACTGCTAGTCAGGCATCCATAGCCCTGACAGAGTTGCCGTTGTGACCCCACGAACATTGCTCTACTGTCAGCAAGGTTTCCATAGCCCCGGTAGAGTTTTCCACACATCCATGTGGTTGCCTGATTTGAACATTTCTTTCTTTTCTTTCCTTTTGATATCCTTTTGATACTATTTCTTTCACTCAACCATGCAGGGATTGAAGCTTACAATGGGCTTGAACCATAGTGGTCACTGAAGCAAATTTGTGATTTTCGCTTGTGAGGTCATCATAACAACCAATGCACAGCTCTTTAGAAGAAGTTAATGTTTATCTCGTGCAGGATCTGAGATAGTATCTGATAAGATTCAACTAAGGGTCACATTCTAGGTTAAGTCAAACTTCAATGAAGGAGACCATTCCATAGCAATGATCAAAGATCATGAGTTTAGAGTGAATAGTTATCCAAAGAACACTAAGAATGGGTAGCGAAGCAAACCGTTCGTCAAGTTAAGCATGGCCAACACAATAGAAATAGAGAACATCCTCTCTATGGAACAAAGCTACTAGAAAATGGGCAAAACAAAAGCGACGTGAAGTAGCGCAGCAGGAAAGAAGAGAAACCAAAAGTAGGTATTTATAGGAATAGCTCGGGGGAGCTCAAGCATGGAAATAATGCTTGAGGTCTTGCATGTTGACAGGAAATGGAACATCTTCACTGGTTAATGTCTTGAGGTGAAAAGCATTATCTCTAAGGATTTTAACAATTTGAAAGGGGTCAAGCCAGAGCTTGTCAAATTTGTCACATCCCCCTTTCTTCTCATGGGCCTTGTCCCAACATAGGACCAGATCAACAATTCTAAAGGCCTTTACTTTGGCTCATTGGTCGAACCATCTTTTGACCATGCCTTGATGTTTAGCAAAAATTTCAATGGCACAGACACTTCTTCTAAGTGAAGTAACTTAGCTAAACAGGCTTCTCGTTGATCCCCTTCTTCGTAGAAAGTGTTGATGAACTGGAGGGTTGGGATCCGAAGGTGAACTGAGAATACAGGCTCCATGCCATAGACGAGGTGGAATGGGGAATCACCCAAGGTAGCCTTGTGACATGTACAATCTTCCCAAAGGGCGAAATGAAGTTGGGTGTGCCAATCTTTGGGATTCCTATCAAGCAGCCTTTTCATGACAGTGATCAAGTTTTTGTTTGTGGATTCAGCTAGGCCGTTTCCCTGGGGGTAGTAGTTGGAAAAGATTTTGAAAGCAATACCATAATCAAAGGCCCAACTAGAAAATTTAAGTGAGGCAAAGGAAGGACAATTATCGCAAACTAATGCATATAGGAAACTAAAATGATTTAAAATGAAAGTTTCAAGGAAATTATTAACTAACTCTATAGTACATTGCCTACATGCAATAACTTCTATCCATCTAGTACAATAATCAGAGGTGATTAGAATGTACCTATGACCTGAAAATGATGGTGGGCTTACCAAACCAATGAAGTCGAGACCCCATTGTGCAAATGGCCTTACCTCCAGGACTGGTTGCAATGGGACAGCGGCATTTCTTTCTCTGGTTGCGGAAATTTGGAAAACGTGGCACATACAAACATGGCTATGAGCATCCTTGAAGACAGTTGGCCAATAATATCGTACTCGTAGGATTTGATGAGAAGTAGAAGGACCAAACCCATGACCAGTACCAAAATTGTCATGAAATTCTTTCAGCACTCACACTGCTTCTTCTTTTCCAAGGCATCGAAGGTGAACCCCTTCATGATTTATTTTGTAAAGAATAGATCCTTGCAGCATATAGATGCTACTTTTTAGTCTAAGGGCATGATTTTGGACACCCTATAGATGAGGTGTGTCCTTGTTGTTCATCAAGTAATAGACAATATCATCGTACCATTATCTAGGAGAAACATCTTCGAGTTGATACTGTTGAACTGTAAGCTCGGGTCCTGCCTCAGCTGTTGTCTTAGCTATTGTTCGGGTGAGGGCTTGTCCTCTTACAACCTTCATTGGCTGAATTTCAATGTCATATTCTTGTAGCAGGGTGATCCACTTTTCTCTTCATTCTCCTAACTCATTTTGCATTAGCAATGTTTTCACTGTCGGGTCTGGAACAATGGCGAACACCTTATTCATTAAGATGTAATGTCTAAATTTCTTGACTCCCCTGACAAGAGCATATGCTTGTTTTTCCACATTGTGATACCTTAGTCCAACATCCTTTAAGGGAGCACTCATGAAGGCAATTGGATGCTCACTCCCTTCATCATCCTTTTGGGTCAAAATGTTGGCACACAAATGGTCTGAAGCAAATGAGTAAATATAGAAGGGATTCAAATAATCCAGGCTGACTAACACTGCTGCATTAGTGATGCATTTCTTGATTTCTTTGAAGGCCTAATTTTCCTCCAGAGTCCACTCAATTTTGGCATCTTGCTTCAGCATTACGTTGAGTAGCTTAATGATTTCAGCAAAGCCTGTAATGAATTTTTTGATGAATTTTATCTTTCCGAAGAAATATTTCAACTCTTTCTTGTTGTCTGGTAGTTGAATCTTCAAAAGGGATTGGATGCACTAGGGTTATATGGAGATTTCAAGCTCTAAAATAGTATTCCTAAGCAACTTACCTTTCGTGACCTCGAAGATGAACTTCTTTGGATTAAGAAAAATCCCAAGTTCTCATTATCTTTGAAAAACTTTGCACATATCAAAAACATGATCACTTCACTTTTTTGAGAACACTGTGAGATCATCCATGTAGATGATGATGCACTTCTCGATTAGATCCTTAAATTCTATGTTGATTGCATGTTGGAAGGTGGCATTGGCATTGATAAGTCTGAATGGCATTCTCCTATACTCAAAGGTCCCCCACTTGATGGTGAACATTGTCTTATGCTTGTCTTTGTATTACACCATCACTTGACTATACCCAGAGTATTCATCTAGAAAGGACATCATCTATGAACCATTAACAATCTACAACACCTGATCTAATGAAGGCACATGATAATTATCCTTTTTTGAGGCTCTGTTCAAATTACAAAAGTTCACACACAATCTGATTTTTTTGTTCTTCTTCCTAACCGAGACCAAGCTGACCACCCATGTAGAGTGCCTAATAGGGAAGATGATCTTGGCTGACAAAATATTTTTCACTTCCTTGCAAATGATAGGCTCTAGCAATGCATTCATGGGATGATGTCATTGTCGGAATAGTGTAACATCCGACTTAAGGGGAATAGTGTGTGTAATAATGGAGGTGTCATACGTCTTTAAATCTTCATAACTCCATTCTACCACATCAAGATACTTATGTAGAGCATTAATGATTCATTTCTTCTCCTCTAGCATGCATACCTTGCCAATGAATACATTCTTAACTTCCTCAGTTGTTCCGAGGTTGTGGGTGTCACACTGGTTATTTATGGAATCCTTCTTTGCTTGTTGATCTTGGTCTCGAATCTGATCCAAGTCAAATATCTGTTCAAGCTAAACCATGCCTCTGGGAATTGTGTTTTTTTTATATTGATGACCCCTTATGTATCCAATTTAGCTTCCTTAGGTTCAGTTTGATCAATTATCAGAGTTGCAAAGACATCGAAGCTAGTGATAAACTCCAAGATGTGTTTTTCATCATTAAACATCTAGAAATGTGTGGCATTGTCTAGCAAGGATGGGGTGGAGGTCAACTAAATCATAAACCTTTTGAGGCCTAACAAAGAGAGGGTTTGTAGTGTGTTGTATGCTTGAGCCAAGGTGTTAGCAATATGGTTTTGGGAATGAGGGATCAACTATATATTGAAGGCATCTAGACTCTCTAACAAGTCCCAAACCCTATGCCTATATTTTGCTAATCTTCGGTCATGGTACGAATATAGTTTTCTGAATTGTTTTATTACCAACTCTGAATCATCAAATACTTGCAACATTTTGACTTTCTTTCTTAGAGCCACTAAGAGACCATGAACTAGCACTTCATACTCTGCTACGTTATTGGTGCAATAGAATTGAAGCCTATGGGAAGCGAAGTAAATCTTACCTGTGGAGATGATGAGTTCAAATCCGGCTTCATATCCTTGCTTGGACTTGGATCCATCGAAGTGCAGTGTCCAAAACTTCGAGGGCTCTTTGACTTCGGGACCAATCATGCATTCATTCTTTCTTGGTTGCACATTTGCATCTGCCATTCCTGGAATGAAGACTAGCTCATCATGGTTGGTGGCAAGCTGTCCAGTCGGCAGCTCATTTTGAGATGTGGTTTGTGCTTTTATGTGCTCTACTATTGTCTGACACAAGCAGCACTCAAATTCAAAGTGTGCAGCATTATGAAATTTGCACCAGCTAGGTTGCAAAATCTCTTGTAAGTCCATTCTTGCTCCCAAACTAAGTTGATCTTGTATGCATTTTCCCACAAAATCTTGGAAGCCATCTAAAATTCCTAAATTACCATCATCATAAGATTCATCATCGTCTAATTCTACCAAAATTTATGTACTTTGAGGTGCACAGGCTAGATTAGCAAGATGGCTACATAGCACCAAGAATACCTCTTCAGCTGCTCGCTCTTCTAGAAACTCTAATTCTTCTTGATAAGTCATGGGGAAATAATTTCCCAATTTTGTTTCAGCAAACAATACCTCATTGGTATTATTATATTTTGTGATCATGAACTTCATGCAGGGTTCTCGTTCTATGCAAATATAGTTTGGTAGCCCCTTCCATGGCAAACACGTGTGAAAGAAATCAGTTGCAACATACCCATTCAATACTCGAGTGAATTCGTATCCCAAGATTATTTTGTATGTGTCAAGAATATCCGCAACCTAGATTTCAATAAGCTACTGCACCCTCAGGTCTGCAACAATCTACATGGGGATACGATTGATTTCTCGAACAATGTTCACTTTAGTTTTGTCCAGTTGAGTTACTTTTCTTCTTGAAGGTGTGGGGACAATCCCAAGGGCCTTGCATACATCCAAAGGCATGGCATTGGTTGATGCTCTAGAGTCAATCAAACAATTGTGTAAATTCTTCCCAAATATTCTAATTGTTGTGAGGAATGGTAGCATTTCTATCTTTCCTTGGAATAACCCCACAAGCATGTCATCCTGGGCTACCTAGTTCTTATCCTTCTCATTGAAATTTTCCTTGGTTTGCACTGGATTTTTCTCTTTAGCAGGTTGCTTTCCTATTTGCTGATTGGTAGGTACATCTTTCTTTTTACCTATGATCTCTTGAATTACAGGTTCGTGTGGGGGCTCTTTGAATGAGACTCTCTTGGTTGGTGTTTCTTGTGTCACTTTGGAGGAGGGGGTCCCATTAATCACCCTAAAGAAGTCGTGTCTAACTGTAGGAACCTTAAGTAACTCAAAAGCAGACAGGCTGATTTTTACCTACTTGAATTCTTCAACAACGTACTCCCCCATTTGCTCAATTTCAGCCTCAAAGAATCTACCTATGGAAGAGCTAGCTTGTCGGTTTTGTGTTTGGTTTGTTTGTTTGTTTGTGTTCAAAAACTGTGTAGGTACATGGGGATAGCCTGGGTTGTTTCTAGCATTGGGGTCAAGTGGAGTGTAGAAGTTATTAGGTGGAGTGGAAGTGGTGAAAGGTCCTCCCACTTGCCTATTTCTTAGATTATATGGAGAGGCTCTCTAATGGAACATTTGAACTTCATCTTCACAAGACTCTTCTTCATCCACTTGACCATTATCTGCTGAAGTAAAGAGCTAGGATAAAGTGTCTTTGTTACTTACCTCTTTTACTTCTTTATTCTTTGGGGAGGCAGCCTCACTTTCTAGCTCATTACTCTCACTTCGTAGAAATTGAGCTTGATTAACTATGATCACGAAAGAGTCATATGGTTCTGATGGGACTATGTCTTTCTAGCCTACACTATCAACAATGTTTTGGACCTCCACTTGAAATATCTTTGCAGCTGTGAAGAACTCAGGGCAGTCCAACTCAGAGTGTTTATTCATCTTATAGATTTGGCACCATTCAGATAAAGCAGCTTCAACAAGATACACTCCACTGGTTGTTTTCTCCGTATTAACAGGCTGATCAAGAGGAGTGGGAACACCTCCATTTTTTGGTCTTATATTCCACGTCTGATTCTTCCTCTGAGAAGGTCTCCTCTTAAAATTCTAATTGGATCCCTGCCCTCATTCATAATTCTGCATAGGCAAGGTAACCATTTCACTGTTGTCCATGTTGTCTCAATTAAGGTTATCCTGAATGCTGTGTTGAGAAGATTGTAGCTAATTATTTTAGTTCCTGAGATGGGTCATCTTCATGGACCTCTTTCTAATCATCTTTTTCAACTCATCTAACTGATCTTTCTTAGCATTGTTTGGTTGTGACATTTGGTTTTGGAGAAAGACAGGTTCTATTGTCAGTTTATTATGCTAAGTGGGTAGGAATTTAGGCCCTTTTAGATATAGTGGCACTAAAGTTTGTTGCGGGTAGGTCTACTGCTACTAAGGTTGCAAATAATGGGGCACTGGAGGTGCTTGGTTCACAAACTACCCTGGATGAGGCACTATGGGCAGCTGCAGAACTAGATTCATGAGGGGTATCTGGTGTTGTAGAGCTTGAGTGAGCCCTTGAATCTGCATAGGATGAGCAATCTTCCCTAAGGAGGGCAGCGTATAGGAGATGTTTTGTCCCAAATTGGTGCTAGCTATAACTGCCTTAGCATAAGCATCCACCAATTTGGCTATCGATGGGTTCATCCTTTTCACCAAAACTATAGTAAGATTGTCCAAGGCAGCAAAGTAGATAGGTAGGACAGTAGCATCGTTGAGCACATATGGAGCTTGTAACCTTGTGTATGCTCGATGAAATTGATCATTGAAGGAATTGATTGGTTTATTAACCTCCCTACGAATTGCCATGAATTATTGATATAGTTCTGAGGGGCTGATCGCAATCTTATATTTCCTTACGAATGCATTCTTCAAGAGTTCCCAAGTAGTAATCGATCCCATTGGCAAATTGATGTACTAGTAGAAGGCTTCCTCTCCCAAAGAATAAGCAAAAAGTTTGCATGCCACATCACCATGGTCGATCTACATATCTTTTAGTGTTGTTTGGAATGTCTTAATATGTTCTTCAACTATACCTTGTCGATCTTGGGGGTTGAACTTCGTGCAAAAGCTCTCTGAGTTCTTGGGAATGTCATGGTAAGCATTTAACAGCAATGGAGAGGATTTTTTCCCCAACCAAGCCATGAGGGGAGGCTAAGGTGGTATCTACTATTGAATAGGAAATTGGGACTGCACAGGGGTAGTGACAGTTGGGACTGTGCCTTGGACTTGGCAAGAAAGAACAGGGGTAGAACCCCGGCTGTGGGAAGTGAGTCGTTGAAAAGCAGTTTGGGGCGGTTGAGTGGAAGACGTGGAGGTGGAAGAAGAAGCGTGAGTGTGTGGTGGATGGAAGGAGGATGGGGGCGAATTAGATGAAGTGGATGAGGAGGATGAGGTTGAGTCTGATCTTTGAGTCCTTCTAGCCCTTGTAAGGGGTTGTAGTTCCTAGAATTCCCCTTTGTTGGGTGTGGATCTTAGAACTCTATGGAACCTTTCAGGGGAAAATGATTCAATTCGATCCAACTTAACTCTAAAAGTGCCCTCCTTCTAGTGTCAGTTTTTTTGATGGGTGTTTTTGCACCTTCTCAACACAGGCAACACAAAAGTGCACTACCTCTCTTGAAAGGAAATCTCCAACAACTAGTTGCTAAAAATTACCCCAAGGTCTCTTGGGTGTCAAGTCATGACAATGCTTGGAATATATCAGTTGTTTTGATGCCATATTTCTAGTGACCATAGGGCAGCCTTACATGAGTTAAACTGGAGGGTAATTGGATCCTTGGGTGGAGTTCATAAAATTTTCTTAAGGGTTGCTCTATCGCTGTAAGTTCAGGACAACAGTCTCAAACTCCACTTAAATCTTCAGATTTGGCTTTACAATGTGCAATGAACTTTATCTAAAGCACCTATTAAAAAAAGGAAAAAGGGTAGTGAAAGGGAGAAGTTCCTAGACCTGAAACTACTGATGAATAGTGACAATGGAGGATGTTACAGTGGATAGCCTTCCTAAAACTTAGTCCCACTTAACCAGATTAGTTCATAGTCTCATGAAACAAGTGCAATCTTCTAAGGTCTATAGATTTCAATCATTCATCCACCATAAAGCTTGAATAAAACATAGAATTTAAGTGTAGCATTCAAACAATGTTCAGACTAGCTTTACACTGTAGTTTATCATTAATAAATAGCAAAAATTATGAACAAAAGGAAGGCATCAACACAGAAAAATCATTCACCATCAATGAAAGACACTAACTAATCTACCAAAGCATACTAATACATAGAACAGTAAAGTTAATCTACTCTGATTCACAAACTAGGAGGAGAAGAATCATGAAACATAAAGATGGAACTCAAGAATTCACCAAAATCAATGAACTTCTATTAAAATTCTAGCAACACATATTTACAACTCAACCCTCCCTTTGAAAATGAAAGGAGACCCCTTATTTATAGTTTCCAAAAATAAAAATGAATGGCCAAGATTTAATTCCATTATGTGGCCAAGATTCACTACAAATTAGGGTTTCACCTACCCCAAAATATTTTACAATATAAAATTACATTTTGAATTTTAGCCTATTTTGTCTTCTTATGGGAAGCACTGTAGCTCCTTTTATCCTTTAGTTGATTGCCTCATTGCAGCTACTTGGTGAGGAATTCATCATCAATTACTGGATTTTCTTTGTGCTTCTTCACAGTAGCATATTCCACAAACTTTTTGATCAATGTCTAAAGTTTTCTCCACTCCAAAATATCAGATTGAAGCACCTGAAAGTTCAATTTCTTGGATCGGACGGTAATCACATCTTAGTCCTTGTCGCATTTGGGAGTATTCTTTATTACTTGCTCAGATTGAGTGAAAGCTCATGCAACAAAACCCTTGAAATTCAGCGTAAGTGCACCTGTGGTTTCGTTCTCCATCTTCTTATGGAAGTATGGCTTTATCTTCTCAGGTTCCAACTCAATGACAGGCATGTCATAATCTGTATTAATTTCAAATACTCCCCACAATTTGTCCCAATTTCCTTGGCCCAATCAATATCAAGCTCCACTTCATGGAGCACCTGTTCCAATATTTCCTTCCTGTGGTCAAGGCCTAGCTTCCATGTCTTGATGAGCCAATGATCATCTTTTACCAACGCTAATACATTTTCCCATGTTCTTTCGGGCATCCTGAGGATTGCCTCAATTTTATGATATGTAATCCTATATAGCTTGGGGAAGTCAGTGTAGAACTTTCTCATGCCCTCAAGCTATTTTCCACCTCTGAGAACTTATTTGTTGTCCTGACAGCATGTCCATTTCCCATATTTCCATTGTAGAGGACCTATTGGAACCAATCCTTTGTGGCTTTCATCCAATTCTTTCACCTTTCCAGCTTTTCAATGTGGTCCTTGTATAGTAGTTGTGGTAGTGCAAATGATGTGGTGGGAAGCTCCTCATCAAAAGACCATTGCTAAATATAAGTTGTTAAGTCCACCACTTGTTCCTTTAGCTCCTCCTTAGAGGTCTTTTCCTTATGCATTTGATGCATAATGGTGACAACAGATGCTTGAAGATGGTCAATTTTCTTCTTTCTAGTTGTTGACCCCAAGTCAATGGTAGAAATGTTATACCTGTCCCCTTCTTCTCCCATCACCAGAGTAGCTATATGTACTCTCCTGGATCCTAATCCATCCATTGTCAGATGAGATCTTACCTTTGGTTTCTTTTCCTTCTCATTGATTATTTTTCCTCGAGCCAAGATGGCTTCAAGTCTTTCCTTTGCATCCATTAGGGTCAGGGTTTTCATCTCTAATTACTTTTCAAGCCATTCAGGTACTTGGGATTCCCTTTTTGGTGATTTGTGATCACCTTCTTCCTCGCGGGTATTTTGAATTTACATTGCTTTGCTACCAAGAGTCTCCTGCTTAGTCTTTTCTTCTTCCTCATTTGAATCCCAAATAAATATTGTTTTTTTTTTGGGGATTCAGTGGGTGTATGCTCCTTGTGCCTGCCCTCCCCCTCAAAGGTTTTCTTTTCTTCCTCTTGCTCATGCTCATGTTCTTCATAATGCACTGCTTCTAGGCCTTTCCTTGTTTCAGTCACTTCTTTAGGTTTTTCTTCTTCTTTCTCCTCCCTTTCCTTTTCTTCTTGTTCTCCTAAAAGAGGCATCTCTTCATCATGTTCAGGGTTCTTACCTCACTCCCTTGTTGGAGGTTTTGTGCCTACCTCCATTTCTTGGTCTATCTCCTTCTCTTCATCAAAGGGTTGTTTTTCTACTTCTTCTCCAATGTCCTTGAGTTGTTTGGCAAGTTCCTCTTCCAATTCCTGGTCAGAGGTTTCCATGATATATTTTATGCTCGGCTCCTCAACATCTTCTTCAGAGGATTGTGTTTCCTCCTCTTCTTCCTCAAACACAACTTAATCAATTACAAGGTGTTGATATTCAAGGTGCTCGTGATAATCATCTGCTTCTTCTTCCATCTCTTTAGTTGCTTCCTAGTGCAGGAGCACCTAATCACCAAGTTGAAAATTTCCATGTTTGAAGGTCAAGGAAATTCATTGATGGGTGTCTCAGTTGGTATAAGGGTGTTTTTTGTTTTTTAGGTTTAATAAGGTCTAATAGGACCAATCATAATGTACTTGGAAGAATCTTGATTCATTAAGGGTGAAATGTTAATCTTGCACTTAAAGTGTCCTTGTAGCCTTTGAAGGAAAATTCTTGAGTTTGTATAGGGAGCTACAAGATTTGAGTTTTTTTGAGGTAATAGGCTATTCCCAATCCATTGGTGTCATAAGGTGCAATATTAAGTTTTGTATAGGGTCATAAGGTGCAACCATTGCAATATATTTGTAAATGTGATAAATTGTGTAAAAGGGTGTAATTAGGCCTCCAACAGTCATTAGGAGTTAAAAATTGGTTGAGAGGCATTTGGTCAGTTGATTGAAGTGGGGGAACCTTCAAAAAGGCATGATAACATTGTTTGTAATGTGGTCTTAAATCTTTGAGATATTCACAATAAGAAAAGATCTGCATTTGCATTCATTTTTCTGAGTTCTTTCACATTTTGTGGATCTGTACAAGTCCCTAGACCTAGATTTTGCAATGTAATTCTTCATTTTCTTATGGCAGCCTATATTAGCATACTCTTGTTTTAAGTTGAAGGAATTTGATAGTGTTTTGTGTTAGTAATTATTGTTTCTTGAAAGCAGACCAGAACACCCTATTTGGGGTTTTGTGACCACACACCATGTCTTAAGGGCCCTTACACCAACTGTATCCACTGTGACAAGTGTAAAGGGACCTAATAATTTTATGTAGTATGTAGGATTACATGGTTAGAGTGTTGTAAAGGAATAAAGGAGATGCACCTATTGTTCTTGTTGTTTTTGTTAAGGGAAGCATATGAAAATGGAGGTTTTGTGATAGGTTTTTGAGAACTAATGACGCAATCAAGTTTGTAATGATGTGGAAGGTCTATGTAGACCTAAATATAGGTGTTTGGTACTTTGGTTTAGTTGTTGAAGCTTGAAATTGTGGGAATATAGAAAACCCTAGGGTTTTGGGTGTGTTTTGAAGGATTTGTTGGACTAGTACCCTAGAGGCCTTGAATATAGAAACAAATTGTGAAATTTGGAGAAATGAAACATGAATTTTGATTGTTTGATGTGATTTTGTAAAGGGGAGGTGTTTGAGAGGTAGTTACAGGGCTAATTCTAGTAGCCCTTCCATAGGTCGGTTTGATGATTCTCCATAATGTTGTAAAGAAATCTTGTGTAATTGGTTTGGGAATTGTATTGGGGTATGAAAGGATGCTTAGATGATGTTGAGTTGGTCTTTTTGTGGCCTTCTCTAAAAGATAAGCCTATTTGGTGAGATTTGGAGTCTATAACCTTGTTGGTGTTAGTTGATTCAATGTGGTCGATTCTGATTTCAAAGGTTGATTTTTTATTGAGGTCTTATCAATTTTGAGTCTTCCCCACCTTGGCTCTGCATCATTTCCCTCTCTTGCCTTTCTAACTCCTCAAATATCTGCATTGTCACCTCCATCATAGGTGGTTCAATTTGAGGAGGGATAGGGAGGTTAGCAACAACGAGTGCCAGGGCAACTTGTACCACAGGGTTCATTAGCACCCCAAACAACTTTGTTAGTATGTTTTGCATTTGTCGAGAAAAATCTTTTGGGAGTGAGAGTAGGAATTGGCATTGTTGCACTAGCTAATAGGAGAATTGATGATGGAGACATGGAGGATGAAGAGAGTGAAGAAGTGGTGCTAGAAGAGGAATCTATAACCATAACTTGTGTTGCAAGAGAAGTAGAGGCAAGGTGAACTAAAATTTCCACCACAAGCAAAGAAGAGGTCACCATCACTTGAGATGCAAGCGGAGGAGCAACGATAGTGGCGGCAGTAGCAATGGTGATTGTGAGAGTGGAGGTAGCAAGTGGGGACTTTGGTTGCTCGGTCTCTTCTTCCTCTCCTTCGTGGAGCGAGTCCTCCTGTATAGTGGGCATCTCTATGAAACTGCTTGAATTCTTTGGTTTCTTGGAAGTTTCACCTTTGATGCTTTCCTTGAGTACACCGTAGGTTTAGGCTAATGCCCAGCCATTTCTTTCCTCTTTCTAGACCATGTAGTAGGAGGAGACATCGAAGTCTCTCCGGTTGGAGCAGTAGTGGTAGAGGCATTGTTAGTTTCGCTCTCTAGTTCATTCTCGAGCTTGCCATATGTTAGAGTAACCCCTTGCAACTTCACTTGTGCAATCTCAGATCAATCATCATATTTTCATCTTCAACAATTTGATCAGGCACTGGAAACAACTTGACCATTTAACAAAGTAAGTTGTAATGCGCATGTAGTGCCTCATCCGCACTTCTTTATCATCTCTACAATTGGACCAAAAATATTCAACATTATGCAAATGGGTATTTTCTATCCCAACCACCTTCTTCAACTTGCCATACGGATCCATCCATCATCGAGCAATGTAGAGTTCCAAGTTATATTCAACTAACTCCTTATTAGAATACTCCACGCACTAAGATGTGGGAAGAGCAAACATACCCTGACCAAATGTGAGGGGATAGGGGATCCCCACCCTATGCTTGTTGCTAAGAAGGGTTTTTGCACGCTGCAGCTGTTGGGAGAGTTCCAGTAATATCAACTAGTCATTTGGGTACCGAGGCGGCTTATATGGTTTCTCTGAGAAACCCTCAACTCGAATGTATGTGAATTTGGGAAATTGAATAAACAAAAATCCAAAAGGGTGGATATAAGCATTGGCACTATGGATAACCCTTCTTTCAAAGTCACCTCAAGTAACCTGATGATATGCCTGATGAAGGCATCATTGACTCTGCAAGTCTTTCTTAAAGTTCTAGTACTGGAGCTGCAGATATTTATCATATACCTTTAATTCCCTTCCTGGATTCAAGCTTGGGGCTACAAATAATACCCTTTATTGGGCACAATTAGCGATCAAATAATCTAGGTATGACATCATGTAGAACTGTGATGTTTTCTTCACAGCCACAAATTGCTCGTGTAGGAAGTTGCTACTCATTCCTGCCCAATGAAATTGGGTCTTTCCCCTGATGATTTCTTCAATAAAGTACAACATCCATTCCTGGAACCAAGTTGTAGTTGGAAGACCCATGACCCTGCTCAATAAGGTAACCAAATCATGATAGTCTTTGTGAAAATCGCTTCTGAAGAGCTCCTGGGGCACCTTATTTGCACTGCCCCTCTTCTCCTCTAACCAATATTGATTGATAAGCTTCTTAAACTTGAGGGGGTTAGCATCCCATGTGGTCTTGGAATAATCTTTAGAGGCTTCTTCCATTTCATCAAAGGTTGGTATGTGGAAGGTTTGTCTGATAGACTTGGCAAAGAAATCAGCCAATATGTTTCCATCTTGTCTACTATTCTCTTAGTGTCTTCTTGATAGGCCTCTCTATAGGCCATTACAAGTTCGGGAGAAATGAAGGAAGGTGGGAAACCGGAAGCCTTGGCCAACCCACTTCTTCTAATTCTCTTGCAATTTTTTGTGGTGGGATTGATAATGACCCATTGCTTGAACTCATCAATGTTGATATGCCCTAAGTTGGTATTTGAGATCTCTTTCCAATCCATGGTGACCTTTGACTTGAGGGGCTCCCCTTGAAACTTGTATTTCATTTTATCTTTATCTTCTTTACCCTTGGGTGCCTTGGCAACTTCTTTCCTTTTTCCTTCTCTATTGCCACCTCTGAAGGTTCTGGAGCTGGTTCCATATATCCTACAGGCAAGAGAGCATTCAACACATTCAATTGTAAAAACATGAGAAGTGTTAGCGAAAATCCAAAAAAAATGATGTTAGATTAGGTAACTCATCATTCAAATATCCTAATATCTCTTTTGGATCAGGATTGGTCATTCATTTGGGGAAGCTATGGACATGTTGGCCTAGGGGTGCAAACTTCCCTAGGTTGGCAACCATTTTGGGGAGCGGTTGTAAAAGGGACAACAATCAGGGCATCGCGACCCGCAGGGTTATACCTGCATGAGTTTTTGGCCATGAAATGGGGACCACTAAGGAGATCAAGCTATTTTAGTACGTGGGTCAAAATTATTTTGAAGCTTTGAGGTCATCAAATGGGTCGTTTAAGTGTGTGGGCCTGAGGTACGCAGGTGCAGGGGATTTGTTGGCTATTTGGTGCTCTATTGTTTGAAACAACATTGGCAAGACAATGACCCGTGAGCAGCATGCCGCCATGTGGGGCCTGAGGTCTCCAAGGGAGGTATTACTTTCTCATTGAAATCCAAGCCATTTGGAAGAGTGTGGGTTTGGAGCTGAGGGAAGGCGCTAGATGTTGACCGTTTGGAACAGTGGAGGTGTGGTGGAAGTCCGCCATAGGAAGCCCGCACCATTGGGTCCACCGATAGTTCAGGCATCAAGTACTTGTTCATTGGCGGAATGTCAAAAGGAAATAGCGGGGTCGGGTCCTGCATAGCGGGCCGACAAGAGTCTTGAAGCATTTTAGCATGGTGATTATAAGATGGCCACCCACTCACAGCTAATCGCATGGGGTAGCCTGCAAAGTCCCTTTTACTTAGGCATTTTTTGTTTCTTTGAGCTTGGATGATGATCACATGCATAGTGGTTCACGGTCATTTGAAATAGCAGACTCACCATAGCGGTTCGTGAATGGAAGTCCATGAGGAGAGGCCTGCACAAGGGCCAACACTTGGTTGTTTTCGGCGCAGGATCAAAATTCGCTCGTCAAAAGGACTCTATGGTTTTGTCATTTTAAAGGGCCATTTATGTAGTGGCGAATGGTTAACGAAGACCCACATTGGATGGGCCACATCACATAATTTTCCTTGGCTTTGAGCTCAAATGGCAAATAGGAAGGCGAGACCCGCCTAGCGGAAGCATGTGATCAGATGGTCGTTTGGAACGGTGGAGCTCAAATGCCATTCCGCAGGTGGAGGCTTGTGCTTGCAGACCTAAGAGGGTCGGAGGATCCCTCTCTTAGGATCATGAATTCTGGTTAAGTCAAAGACAGATAGCGGACTAGGTGGGTCTTCCTGTGAGGGTAGGCCTAATCAACGCGTTGGGTGATTTTGAATTTTGGCAATTAGGGGAAACGCAACAGTGATGGGCACCTTGCAAACCCACAGGGCATGAACGCTGTGATTCAAGAATGGTTGCGGAAGGTCCAAGCTCTGCACGCGACCCGTGGGAGATTTTCGAAGGTTATGAAAATTTTGACTTGTGGATTTTGTCCGCTCAAGTCTCATCTAACTAGTTCTTGGTTTTCTTCTTCAAAATTTAACAACTTTCACCGAATTTTAAAGAAAACTCAAAATATGGCTCGTGGCAGAGGACCAACCTGAAGAACCCAATGAAGATGGTCAAAAGAACCACAAATAGTCGATGCACGAGCGGCGACGTGGTCCTGGAAACACGAGGGTGGCGTTGGCAGGAGGCTCTGACAAGCTTTATGAAACTTTTGACGATGAAAATGATGGGTCAAGTCTGCTATTTATAGAAATTGTAGCATTTAATGCCCACCATAAATACTAGTACAATGGAGTTCAAGGTTAGTGAGAAAAAATTTCAAAAAATGGACATGGGAACGGCTGAGTCAGTCAGGCAGATGACCTTCATGTGCTAGCCGTCTGGCAAGCCGGCAGTAAAAAGGGCAAACAAGGTTGCAGGTACCGTGGGGCGGGAAGACATCAAGAGTTGGCTGCTCAAAGTGGTGAAGGTGCACAAGAATCCTGCATGGGGTGGCCCGCCAGGGTGGACCTGCATTTCCCAGAGGATGTCAATTTTAAAGTTTGAAGGCAAACTGCTAGGGGAAACCCACAAAGGCCAACAAATCTAAAAATTTGAGGGTGGAAAAACTTGGTCAACTCAAGATAATTCTTCTAAGACTCCTTGACCACTTAAGACTCAAAAATAAGGGGCACACAAAATGAAACGATGATAAAAGTGACCTAGCAAAGCGAAAAGAGAGGGTCCCCATTCTAAACGAGGCGTGTGTGCTATAGGAACAACAGGATTTCGGAAGAGTTCTCAATACCTTCTTTACCACCTCATTTTCTTCAAGTTTTCCACCAAGGCCTCTAATGGAATTAACGACTCCATCCACTCTTTGCATGTATCTTGCAATATCTTCACCCTATGACATCTAAAGGCTTTCAAACTTAGTCTTTAGATTTTACATCTTTGCATTCTTGACTTTATCATATCCTTCATAGATACTTTCCAACTTTTTCAAGATCTCACCAATAGTTTTATAGCTCATAACTTTCACAAGTTTTGAATTAGCAAGAGCACTCAAGAGAGAATAAATACTTTTCCATTGTTCTCATAAGCTTTGATCTCATCATTAGTAAATGGGCCATTTGCAAGCATGGTATATCTAGCTTCAACTGACTTCCAAACTCCAAACCCTAGGTAGGCAAGAAAACCTTCCATCCTAGTCTTCTAGAATGTATAATCTATTTCATTAAACAGAGGAACCTCCTTCTTGTGTCCCATCCAAATCAACCTCAAGTGGTTAAGCTTTCTTCTAAGGAAACAATATTTGATACCAATAGTTGGATGCACAAGACAAATAAGAGGGGGGTGAATCAATTGTACATTAAAACTTCTAAACCCTCATCAACATTTAGATCCTTATTAGCCCTTGTAATGTCATAGAATTGCACCTAGGCACAATTCCACATTTTTGTACTTTGCCTAGCATTTATGACGCCTAAGAGCATTAATGAAAAAAATCTCATGGGTCAAAATTTCACAATTCTAGCTCCATGTGGACCAGCGGCAAAGCAACAAAATCCTAATAACATGTTTCCCAAAAAATGATGCGTTGGACACCTGCACGACATGCGGATGTTTGTGTGGTGCACTAGTGTCCTGCCAGTTTTTGGGTTTAAAACAGAGAATCTCAAATCTTGACTCTTGACATGTGTCTTGGAAGTCAATATTTGGGGTGTAATAGCTCTTTTCTGCCCTTGCATACAACAAAACCTCATTTACTCTCATTTTGGGGGTCTAACTCCATTCACTCAAGCTCTCTCAAATTTCTCTCATTCTCAACAAGCAACACTACAAGCGAAGCTCTATCAAACTGAGGTCCCTCCAACAGCTAAAACTCTCAAGAAATCATTCAACGATGTGTCTATGTGCTCTGGAGAGGACCTAGGCCCATGGGTAATGCTCTCTCTCACTCTTTTCTATTTACTTGTTCATTTTCTATCTTGCGGTGTAGGTTCTACTCCTGAAGAGGGTTTTTCTTTCACCACATGCTTTGTCCATTTCAGTTATACTCCTTTCCTATCTGGATATCGATGGAGGTGGGAACACCAAAACTAGAGTCTAACTAAGGAAAACCCATATACAACCCCAACACTTTCCCCACATTCTTCTGTGTGTAGGTTTTGAAATAGATCTTAGAGTGAAGGCTCAAATGTCTGTATTCGGGTAAGTTTTCTCAAAGTTCTCCTTGTACTTTTCTTGAAACTTATGTTCTATGTTTGATTATTTTGTTCAGTAGACCTCAAATCTAAGTTAGGAAGTGAGACCTCATTTTTCCCATTTGAGTTCTTGATCTTTTTATTGCTCAGGATGCCAACATGCCATTTGGACGATAGTGCGCCACACTGGCAACCTAAATCTGCGTTGTCATCCTTTGGTCGAGAGCTCCTCAGTCAAAGGAAAAAATCTAGAATTTTTATTCTCTCAGGATATGAAGTCTTCTCTAAAAGTTAGCTTGAGTACATTTCCTTTGCAATTTCTCCATTATGCTTATGTTGAGGTGGATAAGGGCAGTTCATTCCTTGGTAATCTCTTGAGAACGAAGAGACCCATGTGCAATGAATCCATCTTATCTCACATTTTAATGAACCCAACATGAAGCATGTCGGATCTATTTTCACAATGATTTCATGTCTACAACGATGCTTTCTCTAAGGAATATTTTGATATGTTGGACAATGCTATAAATGATTTCATAGAAGCATCCTCCTCTATCCATAAATCTTCTAAGCAAACTTCTTCTCTGCAAGTTGAGTCAATAAATGTAGTAGTGGTCTTTGTGGCTCCTCCAAGCCCTAAGAAACCCATCATTTATGTGACCCTGACTAGCCCTTCTCTAAGGGAGGATCATTCCATCTATGGAATTTCATATTACGATGATTCACCTGATTTATATTCAAGGTTCATAAAATCTATGGACTCTACTTCTTATAATGTTGTTGGGCGCACATATAATACAAGAAGAAACAAATAGAATATGGATCAAAAACCTTATCTTCCTACATCTCAACCTATTCATGTTCCTACTTCTTTACCGCCTTTTCAACCAAGTCTTCCTTTAGCACCTAAACCTGCGATCAAAGTACCAGGTGATTATGATCTCGTCGAACAACTCTGTGTTACTCCGGCTAAGATCTCACTATGGGATTTTCTTTAGACCACTTTGGTTTATCAAGAAATGCTTCAAGAAGCCTTGCAGAAGATCCTCTTGCCTGCCTCCACTTGGCCTACAAATTTTAATGCGTTGTTGTATCACATTTATGTGGATTCACCGAATATTACGTTCCACCTGCAAGAACTCCCACCTCTGGATGTGCAGAAGCAAGTGAACCCTTTGATGATTATAATTAGCATTAATAACATTGGCATTAGTCGTACTCTCATTGACACCGACTCGGATCTCAATGTTTGTGGTATTGACCTACTGCTTAATATTAGAGTCGATTCATCTTCTTTAGCTGCTTCTTTGTACATTTGTGGATTTGATAATGTCGAACGCCAAGCTCTAGCCATGATAATATTGCCTTTGTAGCTAGGCCTCGTTACCTTACCTACTTTGGTTTATGTGATGCCTAGCCCTTTACCTTACAATATTCTTTTGGGGAGACCCTAGATTCATGCTATGGGTGGTGTAACCTCTACTTTACATCATTCTTTGAAGTTTGTTGCAAATAATCAGGTGGTCACAGTTAAAGCTAATCTAGAAGCGGTTCACCTTTGTTAGTTAGCAACTAATGGTTGGGCTTCAGTTGTTTCAACTCTTAAGAATTGTATTCCATCTTTAACTGATGATGCTATGGTGTGTTCCTCATCGATACCCTCTATAGAGGTTGTCCCTAAAGTGAACGCCATTAAAATTGAATCACCTAAGGTAGAAATTCCTAATTCCTCCTTGAATGCTTCTTCTTCTAAATCAAACACATTCTTCGGTGATGATTGGGGGTCCTTCGAATTCTATGAATTATTCATTGCAGAATACAAAGCGAGCCCCACTCATCTAGAATTTTTGAATTCTTCCAACAAAAGAAGGGACAATACTCTCATTGGGGTGGAGATTTGTGATCCTATCCATGAGACTAGTCCTTCTCCTACTGAGGAGAGTAGTCTTGTTCTTGTAAAAGAATTTAATGTTTTTGAATCAGGTAAAGGAGATGCTTGTGCTCTCGTAGATGTGTTTGATGTTCATTGGTGGAATGAATCCCTCTATGTAGAGACACCGCCTCCCAAAGTTTTACAAAATCGCTATAGTTTAGGGTATCAACTTGTTTCTCGGTATGGCTATGGGTAGAAAGGCCTAGGGTTTATTGAGAAAGGAATCCAAGTCCCCATTAAGTTTAAGTTGTGGAAGCACTATCTAGGTTTGGGGTTCTCTATCAAACAATCTAAATAGAAACCTTGGTGGAGCATTAATATGATTTTGGTTGAACCACTGAGTTTGGTCCATCCTGAATTGATAGATGATAGGGGGAAAGCCAAGAAGGTCCCTTTAGATGTCTTCTCTTCAGATGAAGTGCTTGAGGAATTCCTAGGCACCTACTCCCCTTTGCCTCCCTTACATCACAAAAGACAATTCCTATATCGCTTGCACAAATAAGCATACTTTACAGAATTTATCCTATGTGTTGACAAGGAGGACCCTCTATCTAATGTTAGTGATTATGTTCCAATGTCGCATCCTAGAGATCATATTTCTCTCCTTAAAGGGGATACTACTGAAATCTCTATGGATCCTAAGTCTTCTGAAAAAGTAATTAAGATTGGGAAGTGTCTTTCTTCAAGAGAAGCAAGCGAGCATTCTAATCTCCTACATTCTCAACTTGACATCTTTGTTTGGATGTATGAGAACATGTCTGGCATTGATGACTCTATGTGGTTCACAATATCATCCTATGTCCCAATGCCAAGCTAGGCAAGCAAAAAAATTGAAAGATCGATCCCAAGGTGGCATTGATGGTTAAGACTAAGATAAAGAAGTTATTGAAAGCATGCTTTATCTGTCCAATCGACTACTCCCATTGGATCTCAAATATTGTTGTTGTTAGCAAGCTTCATGGCCATATTTGCATATGCATTGACTTTCATGATCTCAATAAGGCTTCTCTCAAGGATGATTTTCCATTACCTAATATAGATATTATTGTGGACTCAATTGCGGGCCATGTATTGTTATCTTTTATGGATGGTTTCTCAGGTTACAATCAGATCCATATTAATCTAGAAGATCAGTACAAGACAACCTTCACTACCCCTTGGGGTAATTTCTATTATGTGGTCATGCCCTTTGGATTGAAGAACACACG
The DNA here is from genome assembly GCA_007258455.2 of Sequoia sempervirens. Classification (NCBI taxonomy): domain Eukaryota; kingdom Viridiplantae; phylum Streptophyta; class Pinopsida; order Cupressales; family Cupressaceae; genus Sequoia; species Sequoia sempervirens. The sequence continues at coordinate 503,037,481 of VDFB02058242.1, forward strand.
AGATACCTACCAATAGTCAATAACTCTAATTTTTCATGATTTCATTCATAAGATTTTAGAAGATTATGTTGACGATATCTTGGTGAGATCTATAACTCGTCAAGATCATGTGAAGAACCTTCATCTTATTTTTGAGAGGCTTTGGGTCTATAAGATGAGATTCAATCCTCTTAAGTGTGTCTTTGATGTAGACACAAGAAAACTTTTGGGATTTATAGTCTCTCATCATGGAATTGAGTTGATACAACTAAGATCGATGATATTGTTAACATGCCTCCACCCAAGAATATAACTAAATTGCAAATTTTATAAGGGAAGATTCAAGAAATCCATAGATTCATATCTCAACTGGCTGATTGCACCCTTCCTTTTACCCACTTGTTAAAGAAAGATGTTTGTTTCATATGGGATGAAGAGTGCTAGAAGGATTTTGAGTCAATCAAAGCCTACTTGGCCAATCCTCATGTATTGATGTCGGCTATGCAGGATAGACCCTTTTTGCTTTACCTCGCAGCATCACCATATGCTTTGGCAGCCTTGCTAGCTCAATATGATGATGTCAAGAGAGAGAGAGCAGTCTACTACATTAGTCGCATCCTAGTTGATTATGAAACCCATTCTTCCCCCATGGAGAACCAATGCCTTGCTCTTATTTTTGCCACATAGAAGCTAAGGCACTATCTTCTCCATATTGAAATGCATGTTATCATGAAAAGTGACCTTCTAAAGCATTTTTTCTCTAGTGTCAACTTTGCTGGGAGATTAGCAAAATGGGTAATGTTACTCTCTAATTTTGACATAAAATTTATTACTCAGAAGTCAATAAAGGGTCAAGCAGTTGTCAATCAATTGGAAAATGCTCCCTCATTTTCTCCTTCTCAGGTTTCTATTTGTTTCTTGATGAGAACATCTTTGTGATTAATTATGACCTTGAATGGAAGATGTACTTTGATGGGTCAAGATGTCAGACCAGTTTCGAAGTGGGTATGGTTCTAATGTCGCTCGAAGGTAAGTCGGTCCCTCTCTCCTTTCAATTGGACTTTCCTTGCACTAATAACACTGTTGAAAAAAAATCCCTCATTATTTGCTTGTGTGTCACAATTGCACTAAAAATAAGACATCTTCGCATACTGGGAAATTTTGAGCTTATAGTGAATCAGATTATGGGAGCCTATCAAGCTCAACAAAGTAATTTGTCTTGATATTGATACCTCGCTTTTTCCTTACTCAAACGTTTCTCCTCTTTCACAATAGACAATGACCCTAGGAGAGCGAATAGACATGCAGATGCCATGGCAAGTGCTGCTTCCTTGGTACCTTTGAATGAGGATATGAAAGAATACCACTTCATGGTTCAGGTCCTTCAGACCCCAACTATTTCCAATCAACTTGAATTTGATGCCTTTGTGTGTTCTCACGTAGACTCAGGAGAATGGTTTTCTAAAATTTACAACTACCTAAAGACTAGAAGCTTTCCCGATTATGTGACGAAAAATGATCACACTCACATACCAAAGATTTTAGCCCATTGTGTTATTTTATTTGATGTTCTCTATTGAAAGTCCTATAACGACTTGCTTCTTCAATGTCTCACTAAAGCAAAAATACCCCTTACCCTTAAAGAAGCCCATTCAAGCTTTGGGGGTGAACACTTTGGTGGTAAATCCATGGTGAGGAAATTGATACACATGGGATATTTTTGGAAAAAAATGGAACAAGATTCCTTTGATTTTGTTAAGAACTACCTACAATTTCAATAGCATAGTCATCTTATTCATGCATCTACACAAGAGTTATAAAATCAGACCTCTCCTTGGTCGTTCACAAAGTGGGGATTGGATATTATTGTAAAGATATCACCTCCTTCTTCTAAGGGACACACATTTATCATTACTACTATAGATTACTTCATGAAATGGGTCGAAGCTATTCCACTTAATCCATGAATGTTGAAGTTATTTGTAGCTTTCTTCTAAATAACATTATCTCTCATTTTGGATTGCCTACTACACTTGTTTCTGACAATGGTATACCATTGAAGAACAAGGAAGTGAAGCAATTCTTAGAAAGAATTTGCATTCAACATATATTTTTTGCACCTTACTATACTCAATCTAATGGTCAAGCAGAATCATCAAATAAGACTCTTGAGCTCATACTTTGTAATATAGTTAACAAAAATTGTAAGGATTGGGACATTTAGTTAACGTATGCTTTGTGGGCCTATCACATGAGTGTTCATAGAATGACGGGGACAATGCCTTACAACCTCATATATGGTGCCAAAGTTATCATGCCTTTAGATTTGGAGATTTTGTCTTTATGGATTTCCCTTAAAGGGTTAATTGATGATGAAACTAATCGAGCTAATCATTTACATTAGCTAGAGATGCTTGATGAGCACCAACTATAGGCCCTCGATCATCTTAGAACTTATCAACGATCATTATCAAGATAGTATAATCAAAGTGTGCATCCTAGAAATTTTAAGTTGGGATACTTGGTTCTTTATGAGAATCAGAGAAATGGGAATGCGTTGCCTAATCAAAGAGGTAAATTCAGTCTTAACTAGTCAGGCCCTTACATTTTCGTCTTTGTGTATGGTTTGGGTGCTTATGGATTATCCTCTATGGATGGAACACCTCTAAAAGATCTTGTTAATGCAATGCATCTCCATCAGTACTATGTGTAGTGTCTAATGTGTCATGTGTGTGGTGTTCACTCCTTACGAGTAGTAGCACTACATATGTTGACATTATTCATTAACACATTATGAAAAAAATTTATGTTATGATGTGACTCTGTGTGTTTGTGTGATATACATACATGTGTTTTACTATATTATGTATCCATGCATTACATTACATCTTTTAAGGTAGTTAGATCATCATTGCATTTAATTAACATGATCCATGTGTGTTCATTAAATTATGATAGAATCTAATGTAAACATACATCCATAGCATCAACATACATGAAAATAATGAAGCATATACATCAAGATACACAATGTCATGATATTATAACCAATATCTTGTATATATATACCAAATGTCAAATACATGTATCGAGCCACTATCATCAAAAAATGAGTGGCCACTAAATATGTGTCAATGTTTATACAAAAAGATCTAAAAAATATATGTATATCTCGCTACAAAACTGATGTACAAAAATAGGAGGTCCCTATGGCTGCGACATTTGGCTCCCAGAGCCCTCCAGCTTTGGCTGCTGCTGTTGTAGTTTGGGGAGGAGCTACATGGTGGTCATAGATCTGGATCAGTGTAACGTAGACAAGGCTACTTGTATCCCTATGATCTCCCCTTAAAGGGAGCATTCGGTTGCCTGTTGAGGTCATCAAGGCGGCTCTAAATAGTGTCACATGCCTACTCAACAACATCATCCCCTGTCACAGCCACATCTCACTCTACAAGCATCATCCATAGCTCCTCTGACAACTGGTCACGCTGCCCTTGGAGTGTGGTTGACTCTATAGCCAGCTACACTATCTCCACTCCCCATTCCTCATAAACGGTCCTCAAACGTGCTACCAACTCGAACAGATGGGCATGTTGCCCCATGGGAACTGGTCGATATGCCTCAAGGACCATCCCTTGGATGGGAACGTTAGGATCCACTTCTGATATACATTAGGCCATCAACCCAGTCCATCCATGTGCATTATCTACAACCACAAAGAGAAAGAATAAGATCAATATCACATGGAGTATATGTGTAATCATAAATAAAGAAAATTAAAAGTACTGAAATATAAAAAACATGCTCAGTATACTTGGTTCTACTAGTTGCCAAGTAGGGTTGGGGTGAGGAGCGACACTGGGACCCACACCACTAGTATTGGTAGTCACTTTTGGTTCTGCTAAGCTTGTCGCTACTGTAACAATGGGTGTTGGTGGTGCTGATGAGACAGGGGTAGCTGGTGGAGGGTTTGACCTCCTTCACCACTGCCTTGGCCTCCGCAATGTTTCCTCCTCCTGCGGCCTCTCTTCCTCCTCGGCCTACTGCCACCCTCTTTTCTTATCTTGTGGTGCCTATGGTGGTACATCCCCATGTAGGCTAGGATCCCCTCTGGGGGCATCATCTAAGAACACAAGATGAGGATGGTGCCTCTACCACCACCATCTAAAATTTGTATCAATGTTGATATTATCTACCAGTGCTATCAGCAACAAATCCTGGTCAAGCTTATCATCATCAGAGGGAAGAAAGTCTATGATGGAGGGACATTGAATGTCCTCGGGTCTCACTGCACTCTTGAAGGCTCATGTATATGTGGGCACATCAGGAGGGATAGTTTGTACACATCCATGTTGTTGCATGAACCTACTCCAATAATATGGCATGATAATATGGTCGTGGCAACCTCCGATAAAATCGTCCCACTGTAGGTTCCTAAGATACCTATTATCATCTACCCATCTAAAAAAATGATAGGGTCTCCATCTAACTCAATTTGGTATAAGAGTATCAAACTGTAATCTCCAAAATTATAGGTCTTCATGTCTCCACTATCCTATGGCCTCGTACCAATGGACCATGGGGACATGGTACAGTTGTCGCTAAGGGAAATTGATCAGCCTCTTGCACATAATTTGATCAAATGCCCACACCCGCAGTAGTGTGCATGCTATAAGGTTGTGGTACTCATAGTGTATGTACCACCCTAGCTCCTAGTACAGGTGTGCCAGTATGATGTGCCCCCAGGCAAAAACTTTATGATGCTCGACCATCTCGTGAATGAAATGGATGAGGCCCCCGTACAAGTGAGATCCTCACCCAAATATCGTGATGTGAAAGGCCACAGTCACGACCATCACGTGACATAGCAGAGGTGTAGTGATCTGCAACTGGTCATACCAATGTGTGTAGATGTGCCTCATGTTGTTGCCACTGTCAGTCCACCCCGACCAGTAAAGGACACCCTCCAACCGCTCTGATGTTGACCGGGTTTTTTCAATTGCCACCCACTACCTGCGGATGAGTAGTCTAAGAATCCAATTGACATCCTCCAAAGTAATCATCATCTCCCCAATAGGCAACTAGAAAGATGATGTGGTGGCATCCCACCTCTCCATCAAGGTCGTCAGCATTCGTTCATGATAATGAATCTTTGGCATAGTGAATACATGCTAGAGACCAACCTACTGCAGATGTGTGACCTCATCATCACTGAGACGGTCCCTCTGCTTGTGAACTAACCAATATGGTCACCCGCCAGGATAATCCTGAATATTAGAATAGTCCTACAGGAAGTGAAAAAAATTTAAGTCTGAGCGTGGGATTTTAAATATGAAAGCAAAGGCCGATAAGGGTGTGATTCGGTGGTCAAGTCACTTGGTTGTAGTGATGGCCACCAGGGTTCAAACCCTCGTTGGTCCAAAGTGCTTGTAGGCCTTATGCCTTCGTTGGGCCAATGCACTCGCAGGTTTGGTAGTATCTTGTGGTTTCTTGTACCTAGTTCATAGCTCCAGTCAAAAGTGTTTACTCATAATAATATGGGTGTGTTGCACCTTTTAAAAAAATCTAAAAGCAAAAAAATTACTAAAGACTTTTGCACACTACGTAGACGTATGTGTGTTGTGCATAGGTCCCAGTCTGCCATTGATGCCCCGAGGACACCAGCACATACTCAAGATGACAACACAAAGATAGGACACAAGTGTGAAAGCTAGATGACAATGCATTTTTTAGATGGTGGCATCAAAAAAAGATGCTTGCATAGCTCGAAGTGGAAAAAATTGCCTAAAACATGCTAAAATTCACTAAAAATGAGGTTTTGAGACCTACCTGGTCCACCTCGTGGCCCTCGATGATGTCCTCCCTTAGATGCTCTAGTCTCGGGGCCTCGCACTCTCTCCTGCTTGACATTTTTCTGACTTTCCTCTCACAAAATTCAACAATTTCCTCACAATGAATAGTGAAAATGACCCTTCTTGGGGCCCACCTAGGTATATATAGGCCCCCTGGGGCCCATTTTTCCTAGATTTTGTGGCTCCCCGGTTTCTCCTGAATTTACCCCACCTAGCTAGGGGAAAACTTAGGAGGGGGCATATAGTCACCTTTGACCATATTTTTCTTTTGAATCACCAAATTTTTCTTGATCATTCTGGTCACCATTGTAGCTTCTTTCAATTTTTGAAACTAACCTAAAATTTAAGTTTTGTAGATCAATATTTTGTGTGATTTTTCACAACCACACTATTGTTGTTTATTGAGCTCAGTTGTTGGGGGAACCTTCGATATCGGTTAGCTTGACCTTGGTAGCCTCTGAGGCCCCTTTTCTTGACACACAAAACTATAAAATTCAAATTTGGGGTAAAATTTGTCTTCTCTACTTTAGTGTGGTTGATTTTTCCCAAAATTGAGCCCACTAAAGTGGGGAAAAATGTAATGTTGTAGAATTGCACCTAGGTGCAATTCCATATTTTTTCACTTTACCTAGCATTTATGATGCCTAAGAGCATTAATGACAAAAATCCCATGGGTCAGAATTTCACAATTCTAGCTCTATGTGGACCAGTGGTGAAGCAACAAAAGCCTAACGACACGTTTATTTAAAATTGATGTGTTGGATGTCTGTGTGACGCACTGACATCAATGCGGTGTGCTAGCATCCTATCAGTTTTGAGTCTGAATCAAAGAATCTCAAATATTGACTCTTGACATGTGTCTTGGTAGTCAAGATTTCGGGTGTAACGAATTTTTGTTGCCCTTGCATGCAACAAAACCCCTCATTCGCTCTCATTTTGGGGGTCTAACTTCATTCACTCAAGCTCTCTTAAACTTCACTCTCAGATTTCTCTCATTCTCAACAAGCAACACTACTACAAGTGAAGCTCTATCAGACTAAGGTCCCTCCAACAACTACAACTCTCAAGAAAGCATTCAACGGTGCATTTGTGTGCTCTAGAGAGGGCCTAGGCCTGTGGGTAATGCTCTCTCTCACTCTTTTATATTTACTTGTTCATTTTCTATCTCATGGTGTGGGTTCTACTCTTGAAGTGGGTTTTTCTTTCACCACATGCTTTTTCCATTTCGGTTATACTCCTTTCCTATCTAGCTATCCGTGGAGGTGGAAACACCAAAATGGGGGTCTGACTGATGTAGACCCCTATACAACCCCAACACTTTCCCCACATTATTCTATGTGTATGTTTCGAAACAAAGCTTGGATTGAAGGCTCAAACATCCGCTTGAGGGTAAGTTTTATCCAAGTTCTCCTTGTGTTTTTCTTGAAATTTATGTTCTTTGTTTGATTATTTTATTCAGCAAACCTCAGATCCGGGTTAGGAAATGATACCTCATTTCACCCATCTAAGCTCCTGAGCTTTCTATTGCTCAAGATGTCAGCGCACCATTTGGATGACAGCGCATTGCATTGGCATCTTGAATCTTTGTTGCCATCCTTTGGCTGAGAGCTCCTTAGTCGAAGGCAAAAATCTAGAAGTTTCATTCTCTCGAGATTTGAAGTAATCTTCTCTAAAATTTGGCTTGAGTATATTTCCTTTGCAGTTTCTCCATTTCGCTTATGTTGAGGTGGATAGGGGCAATTTGTTTCTTGGTGATCTCTTGAGAACAAAGAGACTCGTGTGTAGTGAATCCCCCTTATCTCATAGCCCTTAATATGTTAAACTAGTTTAGCATAAAAGTAAATAATAGAAATAGAAACACATCAACACCATACACAATAGAACGCCATATTTATGTGGAACACCTAAGGGAAAAACCACATCGATGATTATTAGCTCACAGTATAAAGTAATTGCAACACCAAATACAATAGGATCACTATCAGAGGGCTCACTACCCAAAATAAAGAGGGGATCAAATTGCCAAAGACTCACTACCATATTAAAAAGAAGATAGAAGATTGTTACAATGAGAAATCCATCTCAGAGCAACATAAAAGATCCACCACTACATCACCAAATCATCTGCAACCTCACTGAAGAATGTATACAACTTTTTCTTACTACTTCCAGTAGTCATAATCATTAAAGATCGCACTGCATTTCACAGTTTCACACTTCACATCACAAACAATTGCAACTCACAAACTACTCACCAATCCTTCATCAATTCATCACACATATATACAATCTGCAACCTTGAAAACAATCTACAAGGTCGGCTATGCACCTCAAACGTGAAAATTCAAAATAGGTCAACACCAAAACATTCTCACGATGGAAAGGAATGAAGATAGACCACACCACTCCTTCACTCAGACCCAAATCTACATATGCACACCACACAATGCTTCTAAAAGACCGAAGCACATTTTCACTTAATGTAAACACCCAAGGTCGATCGATCATGTGCTAACACCATTAAACATTTAAGTACATGCTTTGTTTGATCCAAAGACAACTATGAACTACACACAACACTTAAACACAGTCTAGAATATTCTATCAACACCCTAAAATCCAAGAAAACTTTGAAACAACACACATGAAAAATATATTCATTATGTAAAACAAATTAATATTCCACACATTGTAACACATGAATCCAACCTTATGGAGCACCAAAATTCAAAAAACTTTGAAGGAAGATAGATATAACTAATATAAGCACATGACCAAAATTGGAAGACCAGAAACCACAATGTAGAGAAATGTAGATCAAAACCATTTCTCACAGACAACATTGCTTCACAGTTCACATACTGGTAACCACAACTTCTATCGAACAATCTAGAACAGGAAAATTTGGATATAACACCTCTAAATATCTTTGATCAACATATATGAACCACACAAGCATAGATTCAATACAGAGGAAGAACCAAAACACCACTTTGTCGCACTGAACACCTTCTTGCACACTGTTTCCTCTTTTATTCATTTTTTCTCAAAAGCAATTGGAAACCAAACGCCATAAACACCATCTCATCATTTGCAACACTTTCTCAACATCACAACCACATTGAAGGATGAACATCCACAAACACATGCTCATCAAAGCAACACTAGAGATTGACATTAATGAGACTATTGATGACAAAATAATGCAAGTAATCAAAGCATCTCCATAGATTGACATCAATACAACAACGTAGATCTGTTGACATCAATGAAAACACAAACTTCCCACACTTTTTGGGTGTCTTTTTTTTAAAGTGCATGTTTTCTCTTGTACTTCATCATGGTGCTATCATTTTCTTTATTTTCTATCAAAGAATTGTATTTTTAGCACTAGTCCTTTTGGACATTTTGGGATTCCACTATATGCACTTCTTATTATGTAAATACACTCAACTAAGGTGCCTTTGTATTGCACATGATTATGGATATCTTACACATCACTTTATGCCTTATTGTATTTGCACTATGATATAAAGTGAAATGGGGTGTTTGACATTTTTCCCTTGTTTTCCAGCATACCTTTGTCACGTGAGTGTCCCTTCCATGACAATAGCCTCATGTGTGTGTGTCTTTTGTTTACACACCTTTTATATGTGTTGGTACTTTCATGTTAGCACTTTCAAATTTTCTCAATTCTTCTACATGCACTTATTTCTGACATTTAGTTTTAGGGTACCTGTCAAGGCTCTCCCTTGTCAATACTATGGGGTGGTTTCTACTATTGGTGCTAATGCTTTCTTGCGTTCGCATTAGAGTGAGCTATGTATACATTATTTTTTCCTATGTACTTTTGGATGCAATGTACATCATTGGCTAGTTACCTTTGCATTTCAGTGAGATGGAGCATTTACCATATGGACACTCTTGCATTCATGTTTTTGGAGGCAACCTTCCCTTTTCATTTGATCAATTCTTTAAACTTTTGGTACCTTTTCTATCTATATCTTCAAGTTCCAAATGTTTTCCTTTGTTTTCCATCTGATTCAAGTAGTGTCGTTGGGGGCACTCATGCATATTTTTGTCTTCTTGATCTTGATCATCATCTATTTCAGCAAAGGTTTTTCTTTCATCACTATATTAGTCATTCTTTGATAGCGTTTGTAGCTTCTTCATGCTTTAGTGGTGTTCTTCATGTTCATCCTTTATTCCTATCTTTTGGGAAAATCTTGGTTAGAGGCTTTTTTAGTCCTTCACTCTTGTTTGGAGGTTTCTTTGGTCCTTCACTTGTCTTTCTCTCTTTTGGAGAGGATTTTTCTCCCATAGGGTTTTTCTCCTTTTTCTCTAGTTTTGAGAGATCTTTTGTTTGTACATGGTTACCTTATTTGGCCATGTTTGTTGGGACCCATCATGCATTCATCTTTAGAGGTTTGAGCTTATCCCTAAGTTTCACTTAAGGGGGGTGTTAGAGTAAAAGGTATTTCCTAATTAATTATTTATATAATTATTAGGTTTCTTTTCCTCTAATTACTTAAGCTTAGTTAGGTTATGTTCTTTTTATGTCTCATGCCATAGGATGAGGACACATGTCATGATATTTTTTTACCCTCACCTAGGGTTTCTAGGTATATTATCCTTTCATAAGGATTCTTTTGTATAATGATAAGAAGATGCACATTAATCAATAATTCATGTTTTTTTGGATCAATAGCTCTTAGCATCCATAGCTTTGCTATTATCTTTTTATGTGACAGGCGTTTGATCGCAAGTGATCCTTGGGAGTTGTGGAATTTATTTTTCCCAACTTTCACATATATATTTTCACCAATTTATTTCCCTTTAAGCATTTTAATGAGCTAATTTAATTTGAGTGTATGTAGTGAGATTTACTCTCAAAGGAACATATTTTTTCCTTTTTTCATAGATAAATTTCCTACATTACACTTGGTAACTTGAGGAAGTATGTTGTTTGCATGTTTGTTGCATGTTGAAGTTGGTATCCCATCAACTTATGCCAATAGAATGGTACCATTTTGGGGGATATAAAAGTTGTGAGATCATTTTGAGGACCTTAGAAATATGTAGTATTTGTAGACATGCATTTTTGTTGAGTAAGTTTGACATCTTATTAATTTATTCCACTAAAATGGTGTTGTCGAGGAAATTTTGTCTCAATTAAAATTATGCCTTGGAGGTTCACGTGCTTCAAGGATTTCCTTATTTTGTAAGGTGGTGAATCTATTGCCAAAGAAAAAAAATGTTGTTGTTCATGTTTCATGAATGAAAATTAAGGTGACTATAATTGAGGATAAGGTACCCTATTTTCTTGCAAAATTCAAAGCAAAGGTTTCTTTCTTGGTAAAGAAACAAAAATAAGCTCCTATTTTTTATGCTACATAATTAATTGTAACCAGCCATGGATAGCTAGAATGGATGCATATTCCCAAGGGGAACTTCATCAAGTGTAATGTATAATTATAATCCTAGATGCTATAATAGAGCATATGTCACAGAGTACTATAAGGATGAACCTTCATGTTAATCATATAGCCCAACACAAAATAGAAATTTACATTATGACTGACAAGAGTACATACTTGAAAACACGTTAAGGATAGATGAGCTCAATGAGCTTAAGAGTAAATGTGAAGAAAGAATTAAAGACAATCAAAGGCATTGCCCTTTTTTATAGAAAAATAGGTTTTTGTATCCCCTATTTTTTTAGTTGATCCCATTTACAAGTAGCTTGGCATTTCTTGGGTCAATTATAAAACATAATAATAAAAGCTTCAATATACAAATTAATGCCTAGGTTTGATGGGTATGATCTTCATGAAGGTCATGTTCATGTCGATGTATTTTTAGATTTCATGGAAAGATATTATTTTTTGTTAGGTCATTGCATGAAAAGGAAAATAATTGGTATGATGGTTTCCTTGATAATTATTTTACCTCGTGGAGTTTTTTGTGGCTACACTTGAAGAAGAATTTGTTTTCTATCTAGACTATGTTGCTCTTGTCAAAGAATTAGAAAATATCAAGTGACAAGAGGGAGAGTCTAGTGTGGAATTCAATCATATGTTTGTTTTCCTACGGAAGTAATTCTAATCTTATATAATACTGGCAAACTGGTAATGTGCAGAACATAGGATAAAACAGTAAACTGAAAGATATCATATTTGAACGCCAAAAACTTTATTTATCATCAGAAATGTCATGTACAAAAGAGTATCAGCATTGTTTCACAATATAACATCAGCACATAACTCATAACTACTACCTCCCGACTATCCCAACAGGCTACATATAACGTTCGGCGGTGGTTAGATAACCAACCGACACGACGCTTCATAACATTAACATTAATCAGGACTTAATTACCCGATAGTACATGACATGTTTTATTTTCACTAACTATTATTTTATTATAATTTGGCCAACTACGACCAAGGCCGACTACATCCGACAATAAAGTAAAATATACTGCTAACATACTCCCCCCAAAAAATAAGTCGTCTTCCAGACGACATACATACAGCAAGACAAGATCACTAAGAAGTAGGGGGAAGGGAGTGCGTCCCTGGATGCACAGATGACGTTGGAGTAGTAGAAGAATGCTCCACTCGCAGTCGCCTCACCTCCTCGGTACGTGTGCGAAGCTGCCGATCTTCCAGTATCTCCCTCTCCCTTGCTGCCTTTACCATCCGGGCTACCTCCATCAGTTGGCTTTTTGCCTTCTCTGCTTCTGCACTCTTGGCCGCCAAATCAACCTCTGTTGCAGCCAACTAATCTTCCAATGCTTTCACTCGCTGCTCCCATGCTGCCTATTTCTGTTATGCTTCCTCCTCCAAGACTACCACCCTAGGCTCCAAGACCTCCAATCAAGCTCCCCTCTCACTGGCCAGCCGAGTTTGTGAGACCGCTACCTCTGTGGAGAATATTTGGCGCTTCATGAGAATAAAGACATCCCGAAAGGCAAGCTCTATGTAATATAAGCTCTCCATAACCCCGGCGTCCCACCCTACTAGTCTCGGTGGTCAACCCCACCAGGCTCTCATCATAGCAGGAGTCTCTCCTGCTGGCCACCCCTGGCCAAATATCCGTGTGAACTCAGCCTCACACCCCATCTATACAAATCCTCGGATGTAGTGAACTTCCTGGCCCACTAGAGGAGATCGGCCAATCCTGAGGTCTCTGGAAACCTGTCCCACTCGGATCATCAACTTGCCCATATGCTCAAGCTCCTGTACATATCGTTGCACCGTGCCTACTGGGTCTGATGGGTCTGGCTGTGACATCTCAATGAAAAATCCCTCTGTGGAGTCACCCTCCTTGTTCTCCTCATCATCGAGGGGTGTACAAGGTTTTGTCTCCTCTTGGGGCAGTTCCCCGACTATCTGCTGAGGCTGATGTATGGCTCTCTCTAGTGCCTCTGCTATGCTAGCCTCAGGGTGTGCAAGTGCATCCTCGCCAAGTCTGGTTGTCTCACTTTGCTGAGTGTGAACGACTGGACCTTCCTCATCCCCTGGTCCCTCTGAGGGACTCTTCTCCCGCTGCTCTAGCTGCTCAGCCACTTCCAAAGTGAGGCCTACCGATCCCAACTAGCTATCAATCTGTGCTACCCCGGGTGCTCCTGAGGCTAGAGTAGTCTCCTCAATGGCCGCCATCGTTCCCCCAGTTCCTGCTGCTGACGTTGCCACTCCTGACGCTGCCGATCCTGACGGTGGTGTAAGGGAACAAGCCACTGGAAATATCTCGACTGAGGCAGTGGACCCTACCGATACAGTGACTGCCCCCTTGTGATGTCATGGTGACAAGTGGTGCCCACCCTGGCGATGCACCTAGTAGTGAAGCAGCTACCCTCAACATTCACCCGGCTCCAATTGATGAAACAGGAAGAGTGAATGTTACTGAGTGTGTGTTCTTCCTGGCTGGCGGTGTGGGAAGAGTAAACCCTACCGGCTGCAACACTGGTATGTCGATCTCGCCTACTTCCTAGCCCTCGATGGCGACAAACACCTCATCGGCAGGTGGACTAGACTCTGAGGGCGAGGAAGATAAATCAATGGGATCCTCCCTATCTAATGCATCACTCTACTCCAAGGTCTCCTCTGCTAATGTTTCCTCTTCCACCGACGCCTCCTTTCGTTTTCTCTTCTTTCCTGAAGTCATGCCCTCGCCAGCTTGCTTCACTTCCAGTTCAGACCAGTAAAATATTTTCGGCAACCCAGGATCTAGGTGAGTAAGTGGCTGCAAGCGACCCCAATTTCCCTCGGGCACCTGTGTGTGAACGGCATCAAGAAAGAGGGCTATAGCATGCTAGGTCATGTAGAAGGCCTTATGCCTCTGCGCTAAGAAATCCCTCATCCACTTTGTAAGTAACCTCGCCCAGTTGTACACTCAGCCAACGCGAAGGCCGACCATGAAATCGACCATCCATATAGCAATGTCTGACGCTCGGCTGGCACTTGTGAGTCGGCATTTCATTAGGTCAAGCAAACACTTCCATTTCGCTGTTGCCAAGTAGTTTTTTCGAAGACCTAGATTGCTAGCACTCCATATGGTATTATGTTCTTCCGCTGTCAAATCACTTCGACACACCTGTTTGACCAACAATTCCTTGTGCTCTTGTGTCATCCTCTTGGGTTTGTTAACCCTTATTCCCGAAGCTGGGACGCCAAACACCTGCTCGAAGTCCTACGGCCAAAATGAAATGGTCACTCGGTAACCTCTATAATTAATTACTGACTTGTGCGTATGCCTGCAATAGTTATCAACCATCACCTTCAACCAAGGCTCAAACTCCTGAGAATTGAAGAAAGGCACTAGTACAGCTTTGTCTACTCGAGAGTGTCGAAGTGCAACCTTCAGGGAGTGGTCGTCGAGAGTGCTTCGCCACCACTGTTTGCACTAGTTTCCAGTCAGGTTCTCCCATGTCATCGTTTCATTATCAGCGTCCATCCTCTTTCTTTTTCCAGCTGAGGCTACCTTTGGCTTGTGCTGCACAACCTTCTTGCCCTTGTCCATTTTTCTATCAGTTCGACGATTCCAGCCGATTTTATAAATCTCAAGACAGTTGTAGAAATTGTCGAAATTATCAAAACTACCAAAACTATCAAAACTGCGAAAATTATCAAAACTGTCGAAACTATCAAAACTGCCGAAATGATCAAAACTATTGAAATTATCAAAACTGACGAAATGATCAAAACTGTCAAATTTTGGTAAAGGCTGGAATTGTCGTACGCCCTAGAGAAGTGACTGAACTTGAGATGGCCATACGATCTGGCAATTTTGAGAAATCTGTACGCTTTGCAAGATCTATGAAATTCGTACAACTTGAGAACTTGATGAATTTCGTACGGCCTAGCAATTCTGAGAAATCCGTATGGCATGGCAACTCTGAGAAATCTGTACATCCTGGCAATTCTGAGAAATTCATATAGCCTGGCAATTATGAGAAATCTGTACGGCCTGGCAACTATGAGAAATTCGTACAGCCTAGCAATTCTGAGAAATCCGTACAGCCTGGCAACTCTGAGAAATCCATACGTCCTAGCAATTCGGAGAAATCCGTACAGCATGGCAACTCTGAGAAATCCGTATGGCCTGGCAATTCTGGGAAATCTGTATGGCCTAGCAACTCTGAGAAATTCGTATGGCCTGGCAATTCAGAGAAATCCGTACGGCCTGGCAACTCTGAGAAATCCATACGGCCTGGCAATTCTGAGAAATCCGTACGACCTGGCAACTTTGTGAATTCCGTACGACTTGAACACTCTATGAACTTCGTATGACCTGAGAACTTTGCAAATTTCGTATGGCTTTGAGTTTCTAGAAATTTCGTATGACTTTGCAAATTCCGTACGACTGAGAGGATTCCAAACCTTGCCGTACGACTTGCCAAAAATCCACAAGATGTCGTACGACCTAGGAGAACTTAACAAGGTGTCATACGACCTAGAAGAATTCAACAAGCTGCCATACAATGTTGAACCTAGCACAAATTTCAATTTGTAATGGTCGTACGACCTCCAATGACCAAAGTAATGAAAACTGAAGAGCTTGTAAATGTCATACGATCTCCTCAGACCAAGTACGTTGTACGACCAAAGTAAACAAGTGCCAAGTGAATGAGATGATCAACCCTTGGCGTGAGATTTGGGAGGCTTTAGTAGAACCCCGTACGGCCTTGAGGTATTGTAGATGTTGTATGACTTCCTTGTCTGGCGAATTGTGTTGAATGTCGAATCCCTGGTGCCGTACCCCAATCCACCTGTGTGTCAATGTTGTCCTGCCGAGTGTTCGCAATGGTTGCACTTCATCCCCCTTTTCTAAGATTCGGCTATCTTGTACTTTACCTCTTTTAATACTTCGGTGATTTTTTCTCCCTTGAACGTCCTTTCTCCATCGGCATGTGATGGCCAAGTCTCTCACTTTAATGTTGATTTTAATCTTCCTTTCTTTAGTTGGCTTTACTTTTCCCGTACGTCTGCTTTTTTTATTTTTTATAAATCCATATAATATATCCATCATTTTAATACTTTTATTTTTTCCCTTTAATATTATTTCTCTTTCTTCAACTCCTTTTAATTCCTTACCCCAAATTCTTTTATTTTCATTTTCTCTCTCCTCTCTCCTCCATTTACCTCATTTTTCTTCATTCATTTTTCTATCTTCCATTTTTCTATATCTTTTAATTTTTCCATACTTTTCATTTTTTAACTCCACAATTTTTTCATCTCGTACCTGTTCAAACTTGTGGACTGGCATATCGTCCAATTTTGAGACTCTTCCTTTGTACTCTCCATACTCGGGTGGGAATGTTTTGCTGGTTGAGCCCTTGTCTTCTTTTGCTTCCTCCTTGACCTGCAGCATGTTTCAATCCGGCTGGAAGACTTCATAATCCTCCATCTACCAGTGGAACAATCTGTTCAGTGAACTGGTCTCATCTTCCGAGCAACTTCCAATCTCCAGTACCCCTTCTTCATCTGGTTCCATTAGCTTCCTTTCACCATCCTCTGATTCTTCTCCGCGTTCAGTGAACTGGTCTCATCTTCAGAGCAACTTCCAATCTCCAGTACCCCTTCTTCATCTGGTTCCATTAGCTTCCTTTCATCATCCTCTGATTCTTCTCCGGATTCAAATGTCGAAGATGCTAGATCTTCACTAACCGCCTGGTTCTTTAGATCAATGGTGTATTTCCTCCCCTGATTTTCTATTGAGAGTGTATTCCACTTCCAGTTGTGGGTTGCCTTGGTAGCTATCAACCATCCCCATCCCAAGAGTGCATCGTACGCCTTTTTCTCCA
The DNA here is from genome assembly GCA_007258455.2 of Sequoia sempervirens. Lineage (NCBI taxonomy): Eukaryota > Viridiplantae > Streptophyta > Pinopsida > Cupressales > Cupressaceae > Sequoia > Sequoia sempervirens. The sequence continues at coordinate 503,054,620 of VDFB02058242.1, forward strand.
ATGGGATGACCACAAAATTGAGCAGAAAAAGTTGCATGACAATCAAGACCTTTTGTTCCATTAGTGTACCCAATGGTCTGATGCCATGTTGATCTGCTCCCACGAGGTGGAATGTCGGGGGCCAAAGAGTCGGCTTACCCAAACACTTCCAGGTCTCCTCTGGCAGTATGTTTACTCCCGAACCTCCATCGACGATGGTATTAGATAATTTCATTCCCAAGATTTCCATTTCAATGATGGTTGGTTTCCTCCCGATGCTCACTGCCAATAGCATTGGATCTACGGTCTCCGCTACCAATTCTGGCATACGTTCTGGTGAACTCTTCTAAAGATTTTCTTCAATAACATTTGTAAGCACTACTTTGAGATAAGGCATCATTTGCAAGAGATTAGTTACCTTAATGGGTACGGTCGTGTGAAGCACTTGCCGTACGATATTCTTCTCCGACTCCAACTGTAGCAACGTACTGGTAGCTTTAGAATTCCTGCATTCATTTGCCATTGCCTCTTCTATTTTGGTCTTGGCCTCCCAAAATTCTTCCTTCTCCGTACAAGGGTCTGGATAATTTTCCCTTTTTTACTGCGCCCTTGTAATCGCCAGAACTTCTTCATCAGCTACCTCCAACATATTGATACTTCCTTTCTGCTTCATACAGTCGGTGTCTTCATGATCACCTAGTCCACACCACTTGCACAGTTTTCCCCCGTTGCCTTGGCCGCTCTGACAATCCCTGGCAAAGTGACCCAATTCATTACAGTTCCGGCATTGGATCATCGGTCGTCCTTTGCTATCGTACTGAATTTTGCTTCTCGGCGTATTTCTCCTGTTGTGATAGCCTCCAGGGGATGCATTGTTGTTTGTGGCTTTGGTGGCGTGGTTGGAGGGTTGACTGTTCGCCTTGAGTGAAGAATACTTTCAAACTTTTGGTTTTTAAGTTGTATGGGCACTCCTTGACGGAGTGTCCCATAACCTGGCAGATGTCACAGAATAACTTTTTTGGGCAACTTGCCTTTGTGTGACCTTCCGTTTTACAGTCCGTACACCATAATTCATTGGCCTCTTTGGATCCTTCCTTGTCGGCCTTCAGTTCTTTCATTATCCGCATCATATCCTCCCGAAGGGCTTGTACGGTTGCCGATTCATCGTCACTTTCCTCGGCACTCTCGTCGTCATCCCTCTTCTTCCCCTTCGAGGAAGTCCTATTTTCACTTTCTAATATCCATCGCCCGATTGTATGCTTCCGTGTACGAGGATGGCGGTACTACTTTCATTTTTCGCCGAAGTGAGGGGATCAGTCCTTCAATGAACCATCTTTTCTTTAAACCATCTGCCGGCTATGCCTCCAGCTTTCCTATCAAGTCTTTCAACCTCCTGTTGTAGGTTCGTACATTCTCGTGCTTTCCTTGTTTAGTATGATAGATTTCTGTGACGATCTCACTATCGTCTTGTAGGATTTTGAACTCCGCTTCAAAATTTTGCTTCAGGACCCTCCATGTGGCTCTCTGCGCTTGGTCCAATTCTGAGTACCAATCAATGGCACTATCCCTGAGTGTTGTTGGAAATGCCTTCAGCCACTGATCGGGGTCATCCTGCCCGCTGGCTATCCAGATTGTCTCACATGTCTTGCAATGTCGTATGGGATCCTCAGAGCCATTCCCCATGAATTTTGGCAACTTTTTTCGATCCGGATGAGCCATCTTTACTGGTTGACCTCCTTGTGTTTTGGACCCGATTGGACTAGTGGATCCCTCGCTACGTCCCTGTGCGTCACTTGCACTCTTGGCCATGTACGAGTCACTCCCACATCCTCCGTCAGCGTCCTCAACACCGTGGGTCTCCTTAGGATCTCTCTGATGCTCTCTCTGCCCTGGGGTCTTAAGCTCTGGTCTTCCCCTCCTTAACTCGTCGTCGTCGTCCGAGAGGGACAACTCTCAAAATCGTCTGATGCTGCTAGTCAAATCATCTTCATAGAGGTTATATTTTCCTACGTGTGGAGTGCTGAAGGGGTCTTCATCCCTTCCTTCTATCAAACTATGGTGCGTTCATTCAATGGATGTGTCTATTCGTTTCAAATTTTCATATGTTCTTTTTATGCTCTGATTGATTTCAATTAAGTCCTCATCTAGTTCCTTACCAAATTGCCTTAGTCGTCTTCGTCGATTTTCTTGCTCTTGCAACCTGAGTGATCGCCGAACTTGCTCTTCCGAAGTCCCGTGCCCGTCAGGTACTCTATTCTTGTCTTTGTTCAGCCATACGGGCATTTAGTTGTTCAAGCAATCATTGCTGGTTGCCGGAAGTGCGGCGCCAACTAGTATCGCATTCTTCCTCTTCACATTTGGTTCGGTCTTCACAACGTTGTACGATTTGTTGCCTTCGGTGCTTTCGAGCTTCTTCCTCTCGCAAGTCTTGCAGGATAATGAAATGGCGGGCCAGTAACCTGGGCATGCGATTCAGGAGGTGGTTCACCTCGTCATTCACTTCCAGCCGATCCCAGATGACTTCCTCAAGGATCCCCTGAATGTGGGATTCCCTACACATGTGGTCACGTAGCGATATTTTCCACAAATTTACCAGATCTTCTGTCAATGAGTCTTCCCATTCCTCATTAGCATTTACAGGTTCTTCCGCTGGTTGACCCATTACGCTGCCATGGAAGATGATGCCCTAGTCCGTTCAGGCAACGGTGCCAAATGTTTGCCTATGGAAGTAATTCTAATCTTACGTACTACTGGAAAACTGGTAATGTGCAGAACATAGGATAAAATAGTAAACTGAAAGATATCATATTTGAACACCAGAAACTTTATTTATCATCAGAAATATCATGTACAAAAGAGTATCAGCATTGTTTTACAATATAACATCGGCACATAACTCATAACTACTACCTCCCAACTATCCCAACAGGCTACATATAATGTTTGACGGTGGTTAGATAACCAACCGACACGATGCTTCATAACATTAACATTAATCGGGACTTGATTACCCGATAGTACATGACATGTTTTATTTTCACTAACTATTATTTTATTATAATTTGGCCAACTATGACCAAGGCCGACTACGGCCGACAAAAAAGTAAAATATACTACTAACAATGTTTTTGGTTGCTCTTTTGAGGATCCAAAATGAATTCAAACCTAATACACCTACCTATGCTAATATGTTTCTTGAAGCTTATTGTATTACTCTAGGTTTTAGTTCAATACTACAAGATTTTAATTTGGTGAACGTGCAACAAACCATATAGGTGCCTTCATTTAATTGATGGTATAAGAAGGGATATGATTGCAAAATATTTATCCTCAAGAATAAATGTTGTTGGTCATGAAAAAATTGTAGACATCAATTGCATGGAGGTGGAAACAAATTTGAGCACAATGTAAAGTGATGATTGTGTTTACAGGCAGGTAGAATAAGGTGTTGGTGATTTGTATGATAGTCATATAGATGAAGATGATAGTGTGTACACCTCCCTTCAATTGGATAATTCATCCATGGATAAAAATAGGAAAGGGACCAATGATGACATCTAGTTAGAGAATGAGGGTCATGACCCAGGTGTTTGTTGTAGCAATATGAACGGTGGAGAAGTTATCTATTCAAACAAGTTGGAAAATTAATTGGATCAGGTAGTCAATTATCTAGGGAATACATAGGTTGGCGATGTAAATGGTCAACATGTGATTTTTTCTTGTTTAATCTCTTTCCTTCATATCCATTTATTGATTTTAAATTTACTAATGATTGTTTGCATGAGGACAAAATAGGCATGACTATACATAATGATGAAAGTGTCATCATAGATGTCAAGGTAAAACTAATAATATTCATTGTGATGACTTTCAACTTGAATAATGTGAAGTTGGTGATCATATATATGCATATGAGAGGCTATTTTTTGGTTTGAAACATGTAGTCTTCCTCACATGTACAATGCACTTCAATGGGGTCATTTGAAAGTGATGTTGCATAAATTAAGGTGGAACGTTATGATGTTCCACAATAGGTTGCCAAGGTAGAGATGAAATGACAAGAAAATTTGAAGAGTGTAGCTCTTCACACAAAGTGTCTATTGATCCAAAATTTTGTGCTAATGAAGATTGCATTAGCATAAATGGAAACAAGGCATTATAGCCATCTGTTGTCCTAGAGGTGAGAAAAACTAAATATGATTCTTCCTTTATGATGAAGTTGTAGCTTCTTATAGTTTGGACAATGGTGTACATGAGTTTGAATGCTTCACTTAGGCCGACCATATAGCTTGCAATAGTGTTGAGCAACAACAATTTTTCAATATTGATGATCACTTAGCTACTAAAGTTTCTTATATACTTAAGCATTAATTTTTTTAGTTTTGTGTGCATGAGAAGGAGTTTCCTTATGTAGATAATCTCAATGGTGATGTGTATATTGTTGCAATGTGAATTGGAGGCATTTTATTTTTGCCTCAATTTACTTATGGAGGTTAGTAGGTATAAAAATACCATGATGTACTAATGTAAGTCTTCAAAAAATTCCCACAACTAATATAAAGATAAATGACACAATGTATGGTGGTTTAGAAGCCTATGTGATATGGTTTCCATACAATGGTAATATTGATGGTGGAGTTGGTCTTCGCTCTCTCTAAGAAAATCATAAGTTTGTGCTTGAACAAAGAAGGTTGCACTTGATACACTTGTGTGAAGGAGAGAACTTTGGGTTAAGGTAAATCAATTCCTTCAATAAGATGGTGTTTGACAAAGGTAAAAACTTATAGCAGTTTTCTCATTGCCATGTGTCATGGGTGTTCATGTAGGGTCTAACCCACATGTTTTTTTGTAAGTATGCTTACATTCATGCCTCTATTTTGTTCTTACTTTTGTTTCTTTGACTGTAGGTTTTTACTTCCATGTATATAGTTTTCACTAGTTTGTGTCTAGTCTTGTGTTTTGTTGTGTTGAATTTTGGTCTGTCGGAGGATTTTGGATTCTTGTGGTGCTTCTAAGAGGCAACCATCTCAAACCAGAGCCATTGTTGGTACTCAAATTTTTCATGCTATTTTTACTTGAGTCTCTTCCTTTTTTAGCCTTTTGGCCCAAGTTTATAACTAATTTGAGATAATTTATGTGGACCTTTGTTTTTGTTTCCTTTTCCCTTGTGTTGCTTTCCATGTTCACTTTAATCAATTATTTGAGTGTAAAAAATCCAAAATTTACTAAGTTTCACAACCTCTATCGAGGGTCGACAAGGTTGTCATAACTTTGTTGGGGCCCAATGTAGGTTTTCTAACCTCTTCAATTTTGTTTATAAAATATTTCAATTTAGTGTGATTTGACGAATTTGAAAAGTTCTAAAACCTTTGTTGGCTCCTAAAATGGCTTACATAACCTTGTTGGAGATTGATAATTTTTTATTAACTTTTTAAATGTGGCCAAGTTTGTTATTTGTTAAAGCTTTGAAGAGGTTTTGAAACCTCTATCGACTTCGACAAGGTTCTCACAACCTTTGCAAAGATCAACAAAGTTTTCATAACCTTTTGAAAGGTGAATGATGGAAAAAAAAATATTGTGCTCATCAGGGTTTGGAATAGGTTTTGAAACCTATGTCAACTCTTGAAAAGGTTCTCACAACCTTGTGGAAGGCTGACATGCTTTTCATAATCTTCTTAAAAGTGATGGATGTCTAAATTTTGAAAGGGCTCATTGGAAAATGGAGGAGGTTCAAGAACCCATAACAACTCTCAACAAGGTTTTCACAACTTGTTGATGATAATGTGAGAAAATGAGAGGTGTATTTTTCAAAAAAATCAAAAGATAAAAGATGGAAAGGATGCATGTGTCATAAGTTTTGAATGGTTTCAAAACCATTGTTGGAATCCAATGGGGTTTTGACAACCTGTTTGTTTTTTGACAAGGTGGAGAGAGATGAAGAAAAAGTGACTAAGTCCATTTGTTGCTTTAGCAAGTTAAGGAGGTTGTAAAACTTATCTCGACTCTCGACAAGGTTCTCACAACCTTGTTAGAGCTTGACACGGTTTCAAAAATTGGTTTATCACTAATGCTTCATGTCGATATGGAAAGAGAAGGCCTATGGAGGACTCATAATAATTTTCAAGGTTTTGTTTTTTGCCTTTGGTGCCTATAGATTCTTAAAAGGATAGAGAATATGTAGAAATGGGCATGTGATTATATTGGAGTTCCATGAAGTGTTCAAGGTGGCATTTCAAATATTTTTTAGCACCAAACATAGTGGTGTTATACATTTACTCACCGCTTACTTTTCATGCATGTGATAGCTCTTCTAGTTTCCTATAGTAAGTTTTGATGATACCCCACTTGCAAGAAATTAATGTAGATGTTATTCTTCAATTTGAGGTGCTCTTTTTGGGTGAGACTTCATCTTGATTGTAGATATTTTGCTACTATAGTGCAACAACTATGGTGTCATGCCCCTGTAGGTGTTATAAGAATTTTTGGGATCATTTTTGAAGGCAAGAAAGAGGGGGGTTTATTGGTCCCTAGATATCAAAAAGTGTCAGGTGTCGCAAGGTGGCACCCTTGGTATCCTTGGCATGGGCTAGCATGGTGCTTGGGCTTTGTGACATGGTTTAGCTACCTCCTATGGATATTGGATCTTATATAAATCCAACAATTGTATTGGGCATTAACAGGTCGATCTTTTGGTGCAACGACAGCCGCATTTGCAAAAATTGGTATCAAAGCTTAGGTCATAGGTTTGAACCCCTCGCTTGCATTGGGGGATTGTTGCAAGGTGTTGCCATTGATCTCCTCAATGTGGGTCAACATAGCACTTTAGCTTCATGACATGGTTTAATTTCCTCCTATGGGTCTTGGATCTTGTATAAATCCAACGGTTGTATCGGGCATTAATAGGTCGATCTTTTGGTGCAATGACAACCACCTTTGAAAAACCAGGAAGTTCCAAGGGAACCATTTATGCTAGGCCAATATTTTTGGGTCATAGTAAAAACTTGCAAAATCTAAGGTTAATATCATTACAGGTGGATTTTGTTGCAAAATGTCTCCAAGACATTAGGTATATATCTAAGATAATTCCTAAGTTGCAGTGAGGAATTTTCTTTTGTCACATTTGCTTACTTGAATATAATATTGAGTTAGTTAAGTGTAAAAAAACTTTGAAAATATTGCAATCGTTGTAATAATATTTTTCATTCTATATGTGGATGTATACAATTCTATATGGATTAATACTTGTATGTTCTAACATAGAATCCATAAATCTATGTCAAATACAAATACATATCTTGATCTTCTTTTAGTTTTAATTTATTCTCTTTGATGTGTTGTGGTTGTGTTGCCCAATAGATAAGGTATCAGTTTGGAATCATTATGGTTGATCTCAAATCAAACAACCAAAAACATTAATTAGTAGTTTAGTAGTAAGTCCTTCATGTCCACCCATGACTATCAATGTAAATAGGGAAATATTCTTCAACGAATATTCAATAAATATATTTCATGTGGATCATTCTTGAAAATTTGTATCAACTATATAGGGGTTTTATGCAGCTCATATTCCTTGACCTAGTGATAATATCTGAGGTCAAGAGTGCAATTGGGTTTGGTTGTAGTTGTTTTGGTTTTCCATTTTGTTTGACTCAAAAACCTATTAAGGAATAACCCTAGGAACACCCTCTCAAGTCTAATTTGAGCTTGAAGTGTATGAAAGATAAGTTGCTTTTGTTGAATTGACCTTAAATCCTCTATAATTGTGTGGATGAACTAAGTTTATTCAAATTATTACAACCCTAGCCTTTTGAGTGAGATTCTATTCTAAGAAGCGACACACTGATTTTGGGACCCATCAAAATGACACCATTGTCAAGGATATGATTAAATCAGTCGTTGTTGGTGAAGTGTGAGTCTGGTGTGTATTTTAAAAAAACTCTACAACTTATTTTTTAGTTTTATCTAGTAGAATTGAGTTTGGGTAAGTTTGGCACCCCATCAACTTATGCCAACAAAATGACATCATTGTCGAGATATAAAGATAAAAGTATTTTTAGAACCTTAGTAACTTGAGGAAGTTTTTTGTTAGTAGTTATTCTTCTTAATGGTTGTCTTCTTTCTTTTCCTACATATGGCTGGTCATTATCTTGGCCACTGAAAATTATTTATCTAGTTGTGCAAATTGTATGCAGTCAATTTAGGGCAGCAACAATTAGTCCTTTTGATTTCACGTTATAGTTTATGTTGTAGTTCTATAACTTGGAAAATTAGTGTCATGCAAAGGAGGATTGGCTCAAGTATAATTTATGGGAGTGGATCAACTCAAAGATTGTTGATTGAATCTATAGATAATTAGGAGAGCTCCCTTGGTTGGATTGGTTGGAGAAATGAAAGGTTCTCTAGAGTTTGGTCACAAGGTTGAGGCAATTGGAGGATATTTAGGAGTTTCTTGAGATTAATAGGGAAAATGGAAGAGAGGGAAGTTGAAAGGTAGAAGATAAATTGGTCTTCTATTTTATTGTTGTACTATCAAACTAGTAGTTCTATTGTAAGCTATAGTTGGAAAAGCATGTGGGACTCAACATGTGTGTAAGAGTTAGTCTTTCTTTTCAATCAATTGTAGCATGTTAAATAGAGATTATGTTTTAAATTAATATAGTGACTTTCTGTTTTAGCTTCTACATGGTGCACAAATTTGTGTGCAAGACTATATGTTGGTAGGTAGGGTAATCCATCATTAGATCCCCTTGCTTACACTACACCTCCCTCTCTCTTTCACTCTCTCAAAGAGAGAAAGGGGGCTATATGTACACTCAATTGTGCAATCTCTTTTTGAGATGTCATGAACTATTGAATTAACATGATCTTTATACCACTCCCCATAGGTGGGAGCATATGGTGTGTCACTTACTACTCATCCACCCTTCACTACTATTACATAAAAATATGACTTATAAAATGAATGGTTCATGAGGCACAACACTTATTTAAAGTTTTGTAAATGGGGTAACACGTCAAGTAAACTTGATTGTGGGAAACTCAATGATTGAGTACTAAAATCAAAGTAGTACTAGGATCAATAACCTCCAAATAATTTGATATTTCACCATTATAAGTATCGCCTAAATACAATGAATACTAATAGACCATTCATAATTATAAAACACATTGTTGTAAATAAAGACTCATTAAATATGAAATAATAAAATTTGACTAAAACTACTCAATGATATCTTAATCTTTTGTGTGTGAGTGTGTGTGTGTATGTATGCCAACCTAAAAATAAAGAATATACTACTTTAATTTATTTTTAAATACATTAAAACCTTCCTGTGTATATATACAAACTTAAGCCCAGTATTGACATAGTGTGATGGTTTAAGTTGTGTTGTCGTTGTTGTTGCCATCAAGGTTCAAACCCCACTGAAATGTTATTGTTAAGTGTTTAATTTGAGGGTGAGGCCCCTCGTTTGTAACCTCATCAATTCATGACTATGGATCAAAAGAGTTTACCCCTTTGAAATATATATATATTAAAACTTCCCTATGTATATATACACATTTAAACTCAGTATTGGCCTAGTGTGATGGTTTAAGTTGTGTTGTTCTTGCCATCAAGATTCAAACCCCACTGAGATGTTATTGTAAGTGTTTAATTTGAAAGTGAAGTCCCTCGAGCTGATCAATTCATAACTACAGATCAAAAAACATTTACCCCTTTGAATATACATATAGCTATTTAAAAAAATGTGACCCATCAATCAATTCATTATTTTTTCTCTGGAACTGTACAAGAAGATCAACCGTTGAATGAATTCAACAGATCAGATTAACCACAACACTGTTAACAAATTCAAAGTTGGAAGTCCTAGAGCTTGTTTTGACTGAGGTCAAGTCATGAACAGCTTTAAGATCTTATCAATGGCTGTGTAAGTTGTCCTGCAACACTGGTAATGCTTCAACAGTAAGAAACCCAAGTGGGTTAATCCCCATAAGGGCGTCATCTTCCGCACAGTGGAAAAACATAAAGCAGACAAAGATGGTATATTTTATCGTTGTAACTCTGTCCAATCCAGCATGAATATTTCTCGTGTTTATAACTATCTTGGGGATGCAAAGGACGTTCAATTGTCCTTTCTACGAGAATTACTATATGATTGGACTGAAACCAGAACTTTTCAATTAGTTTTAATACTTATTCTCTACGGATACTTGCCCTACTGTGTACCTATGCTTTGCACTGTAGCTGGTTTGACTTACCAGACTCGAACCCACCACCTGACCATATACCGTAGTCCAAACTAGAATCTTTTTTCCTTTTCATTTAACCTTATAACATTTGTTTCATTATCAATGGGGAAAATAGGGAAGCCTTAAAATGTATTTGTAAATTAATTAATAATTAAATAATAACTAGATCTGTCTTAGGATTTATGAGATGGGAGTTTAAAATGTAAATAAAAATGTATATTTTTTGAAATGATAGAGATGGATTAGGGTTATTTAGTTCTTTGTGTGGTTTGACGGCGTATTGTAAATTATCAAAGAAGCTATTTCTGGATTAGATTGTGTAAGCTTTTTTGGATCAACGTTTCGGATCACACTCCGTGATCCATCATCAGGATAGAGAGCTCAAGGAGATGAAAGAACTTTGCAGACCCAACAGGTATAAAAAGAAGCAGAAAGATGATAGAGGGATAGAAGGCACAAGGCCCATGAAAGAAATTACTAATAATGAAATTAGAATAAAAATTTGACGAGCAATTTCCCATATGAAGAAAAGCCATCATATGAGAACAGAAGACCAATAATATATTTATATTAATATATCTTTATTAGTGTAAAAAGAAGATAAAAAATAAAAGAAAGATAAATTAAAAATTAAGACTAACAAACCAAAAATTAGAATAGAATTTTTTTATCTTTGCTCATATGATATAAGAATATATTAAAGACATTAAATAAATTAATGTATAAAAACTATTACAAAATTCAAATATATTACTATAATAATATATTTAATAAGCTAATATCTTGATATAATTAATATATTCAAGAAATTAATAAACAAATATCAACAATAAATAAATAAAAATGAGACCAAATACATCAATATGTTAAATATATTGATGAATATTTAAAATTGTTAAATATATTAATGAATATTACATTATGTTAAATATATTAATTAATATTTTGGAATGTTAAAGATATTGCTAAAGATGGAAGATAAAAATAGATTTATATTTAAGTAGATTAATATATTTAAATGGATTATATATATATATATATATATATATATGTTTTATGATAAAATAGATTAAAAATATATAACATATGTTAAATATATTAATAAATATATTACATTATGTTAAATATATTAATTAATATTTTATATATATATATATATATATATATATATATATATTAAAATATATATATATATATTAAATAAATATATATATATGTATGTATGTATGTATGTATGTATGTATGTATGTATGTATGTATGTATGTATGTATTGTAAATTGTCATTTAATCATTCAAAAATGAGGTTCTAGTATCACAAAGGATTTTGTAATGCTTTGATGGATAGTGACCTAAACTTTGCTTCAATCTTGGGTGAAATCATGGTGTAAATGTGATTCAATGCAATTGTGTATTGTGATATTGATCTTAATGCACAAAATTGATCTATGTTATGAGCTCTCTGATTTAAAAAATTAGTTCACCTCAACTTTTGAACTTTCAATGATAAACTATTAGTGTTTATAAACACATTTGGAGGGTTTGTTAAGTTAGGGTTGTGTTCTCATCGGTCAAATCCCTAGGTGAGCTGATTCAATGACAAATGAAAAAGGATTAAAGGCAACAAGCAACCCTACAAATGTCTATCTATTGATAAGCAAGTAGATGTTATTGTGGTAGTGAATACTCATTGTACTCCTTGAATGATGACATGAGTAGTGAGAGCTAGAAAGTCTTAAATGCATTAAAATGAATTAGTGTTTGTTCTTTTTTACAAAAATGCACTCAAAAAAAAATTAAAATACTTCATAGTTCAAGTGAATGTAATATCAAAAATTGCATACCCTACAATTATCTTCTTGTGTTTTGGGCTTGTTTTAGTGTCCATGACCATTAGTGTTGTTTTTAGGTTTATTTGGCTTTGGCCTTGACCTCATCCTTCCCTAGGTGCCAACTTGAGTGTTCTAGCTTTTGTCTCTTTACATTTTTTTGTGTTAGCTAATGTGATTTTAATATTTGTCTCATGGCATGACACCATTCCAAGAATTCACTTAGCTTGTTGTACATGGAAACCATTGTGATGCACAAATGTGTGTGTGACACACTAATTTTCATTCACTTTAGCCATACAACAACTATGTTTTTAATCTTGCCACCTTGCTTGAGCATAACATGCATGGTAATTGTGCTTGGACGAATCCAAATTGCCATTTCAAGTTGCATGTCTCTTCACCTTCCATTTTAGGTTCCAATTTTTGGACTCACTTACTCAATCTTTGAATAGTCCGAGTTTTGAAGCTATTAATGTGATTGTGAAACGTACTTTCCAACACTCTAAAGGTTTCTTAAGAAAATTGTAATCTAGCATTAGTTTCCTTGGCTCCATTCTACCCTTGAGAACATTGTGCTTTTGATCTTTGCATGTTTCATCTCCATCTTATTGTATGAGGTGATTGTATTTAAAACTTTCTTTTTCTCTCACTTCCTTCATTGTATTTGTGAACTCTTGTTATGATGTTTGCATTACTAGGGTTCCCCATTTCTATTTGTCATTTTCATACACTAGTTTATCAATCCTTCTAGACCAAGGGTTTGGTATTCATATATAATTTAATATTCTTATTCTTAGACACATGTAAGCTAAGTGTACACACTCTTTGTTTCCTTCTTCATTATTGCCTACCAATAGAAACCAAAATATTTTCATGTCCAATTTGTAGTCAATCTAAGTCTATACATATTAGGTCTATATGTGTATCTTCCCTACTTCCATCCATTTTCCCCTTCCTGAGTATGTCTTTTCCTCCAACTCTACTCTTCCCTTCTTCATGTCAAAGTTTCAAAATTCTCCATCTTTTCATGCCTTCAACCTATCACCTACCTCACTATTGTATTTTTAAGACATCTGGGTGATCCCACAATACTAGTTTACAATTTTTGGCCAAACTGGACATTAAACTGATTTTTCCTAACTAAATCTTCACTTTTGGGCACCTATAGTGGCTAAACCATGAGGAATTTGAAGATGATGCAAACTAGTGATTTGTGACATTTTGTCTATAGATTCTAAATATATTTTTTTCAAAAAATTTGGAATCAGATTGCACTTATTTTTCCATCTCCTTTGAAAACTAGTTTTTTTTTAGTAAACACCATTTTTAAGGAGTGATGCTCATCGTATACAACATAATTTTTTTTCCATGAAGGATAAATTTTATTTTTTTGAATTTAGATTTGTAACTACGATATCTAGCCCTTTCATTTGGTTTCATGGTGTTTTATTGAATATTTTTTCCTTAATCAAGTTTCAAAATAAAACCAATTACAATTCAGACATAGGCAGACCGTATACAACATAAAAAGTTTTGTATTTCAATTTTTTTTTACTGGATCAAGGATATCAATACCTAGCTTGCACATATTTTTTAGAATTTTATTTTGATAATCTGCTATTTTTCCACATGTGCATAACAGAGAGCTTGATTTTTAGTGAAAAACCTATGTTTAATCAAACTAAAAAAATAATTACATAATAAAATCAATACATATTAAAATTATATTCATTTGATAGCTCATTCTGAGAACTACCATCATCCAGTTGGGTCTGTGAAGTCTCCTCCATTTTCATCCTCAACTAGAGCTTCGAAGGGAAAAATTCTAGAGATTTTTGGTGCCAGAGGAGGAGAAGGGGGAGAAGGGGGGTTCTAGTGAACTAAGGGGTTTTCTCAAACCCCCCCTTCTAGTGAACCCCCCTTTAATGCAATTAAAAAATAAAACCCATTAAAGGGTTAAGCTAGAAGGGGTTCCTAGTGAACCAAAGGGGTTTAACAAACCCCCTTCTAGTGAACCCCCTTTAAATGCAATTACAAAAATAAAACCCATTAAAGGGGGGTTTGCTAGAAGGGGGGTTCTAGTGAACCCCCCTAGATCTAGCGAACCCCCTAAAGTGTTTTCCATCCGAAAATGCATTTTTCCTTCCTTAATGGAATTGTAAACCAATTTTGTGGGTTTACCCATCCATATTTTCATACTCATTAGTCCACCCTCAACATCTCACCCTTTAGTTGAGTCTTGTGTATGGTCAACCTTGATCCTTGATATTTCAACTTATGTTTCTCTCCTAACTTCCCCCCATTGAAAGAATGAAGAAGGAGACCTCCAAATCATTGTCTTTGTTGTCATTGATGTCAACATTGTTTGGTGACTGATTATCTACTCATCCGATAAACTATGCCTATGCTACATTGATCTGATAATTTGGTTTGGAATCACTTTGAAATGAATATCAGCTCATATAATTTTGATATGTTTTTCAAGGGTCTTAGATGCAGTCGTGATCAGGGATTCAACAATTTTGGTTGAATAAGTTGAAAATTATAAATGTTAGAAGTTTGGCTTATAGTTTTTGGTATGTTTTTCTTCTAGCCGACTTGTACATACGTTGCATGCTTCATGAAGATTTAAAGTGTTCCTTTTAGGTCTGGGCCGACCTAAATTATGTCTTGCATATTTTGTTTTGAGCACCAAAGAATTTTTTGTTTTGAAGCCGACAAGATATTTTGAGTTAAGTATGCTTGCATCCAATTAGGCTGACCTAATTGATGTATGAATATGTAATCATGTAGATATATGAAACATCCTTGTATTGAACATATATACAATATACACATATGTACACACATAGAGATAGAGATGATACGAATTGATGATGTGAGATATGTGACAAAGTGATATAGTGTGAAGTCTTCGGTAGTTGATGATAGTTGTTCTATCCCTGCAATCTGATGCAAGATTTTCTATCTTCCAGAGCTTAATTGGAACTGTACTCAACACACAAAAGGTGCATTCCATTCAGTTCATATTCCTGGCAGTGACCCATATCTCTTTGTATTATGTCAGTAATCCATATCTTTTGTACTCTGGTTGTGAGCCTTTCAAGGATAGTGTGTCCTTGCAATGTGCCATGTAATATTTTGTAACCGGTTATAATATATTATGAGTTAATCCTCACCGTGGTTTTTCCCATTCTGGGTTTTCCACATAAAAATCCTAGTGTATATGAGTTGTGTGATGTTACGTTCATTTCCATGTTTTTACTTACAACTGTAGCAAGATATATTTTAATAATTGGATGGTTAGCAATCAATTGGTTTAGTAGAATATTGATTCACCCCCCTCTCAGTATTTTGTGTGTTCAACAATTGGTATCAAAGCTTGGTTCCTTTTGAGAAGCTTAACAGCTTAAGGAAGATCTTGAAGTTTGAACACATGGATGATAAAAAGTATCATGTTCCTCCAAAAGAGATCTCTACAACTAAGGAACTTCATGTTCCTCTTGAAGATCTGGATAAAAGTGGAGATGAGAAAGAAACTATGAAAGAAAACTTCAAAGAAGCAAATGAATGCATTAGAAAATTAAGAAAACAAATCAAGAAGTTAAAAGAAAGGAATAGAGAAGTCAGTGATTAGTTGAAAAAAGCTAATGAAGACATCACCAGACTAAAGGTGCAAATGGAAGCAAAGAAAAGAATTGAAGAATGTCAAAAAACTAAAATCTAGAGCAAAATTGATGAATGCACAAAGCTTGAACAAGAAGTGGTAACACTAAGATTTGACTTAGTGAAGGAAAAAACTCATGAAGATAAATTTAAAGCAAGCACCACAAAGCTTGATGAATTGATTTCTTTTCAGAAACCCTCTAAGGATAAAAGTGGTTTGGGACTTGAATAAGGACAAAGCTCAAAGGAAAATCAAACTCCTAACAAAGCAAATAATCAAAGGAAAAATCAAAGCAATGGAAGGTAGATCAAGAACCCCAAAAGCAATACTAGAAGGATCCCTATCCGACAACCTAATGCTCAAAGGTACACATCTTTTAATGGCATTTTCTTTTCATGCAATAAATTTGGTCGTAGGGAAATTGAATGTAGAATGAATCAAAATATTAGATTCTTTGTTGGACAATGCTTTGCTTGCAATAATTTTGGACATAGAGCTAATGAGTGTAGAAGTCAGACAATGATGAATAGATTCAATACTGGTAGAATGGCTCAATATTTTCAAGGCTATTGCTATATATGTTATGCTTTTGGACATAAAGCTATTCAGTGTAGATCAAGGTTAAATTCAAATTAGTTTGGTCAAAAACATGTTGTGTGTTACACCTGCAACAAACTAGGACACATTTCAAAATTCTGTAGAAGCAAAAATGAGAAGAAAGATAATCCAAATCAAAAGAATAAAATAGTGAATAAAATTGATCCTAGTAAGGTTAAAAAGGAAATGGAGAAAAATTGGAAGAAAAAGGAAGAACCTGAGAAAAAGAATCTAAGAATAAGAATGAATCAAATGCATCTGTATCTACATCTGGAGTAGATACTTCTAAAAATTAAAGCCAACAATGGTTTTAGGGGGAGCAGTGACAGAAAAATCTAACAAACCTCTGATAGAAGAGGTTTCAAGCAGTGACACAAGGATATATGATGTAAGGTGTCATTCTGAAGATGTTGGAAAATTTTCTGACAAAAAATATACAAAACTGAAGAATTATAGAGCATTTTAGGGTTTACAATGTATTTATCAGCTTTTGAACTTAGAGTGCATTTAATACAAAATTAGGGCAAAATTCAAAAGACATAAAGTGAGAAACTAAGTTGAGTTAAATCACATTTGCACAATTGGGAAGAATCAAAGCGAGCTAAAGAGATTTGAAAGCAATTCAGAGTAATTGGCATCAAACCCTAGTTTTCGACGAAACTTGAAAAGGTATTTACTATTGTCTAAACTTTGTGGGTTTTTAGTTGAAGCAACTTTTCATAAGCATATACAAGTAGTTTGAGGAAAAGAAATGGCCACACCCACTATTGTGGAAGTATTTGAGAGACCTCGACCTAAATTCAAAAGGTATTCTTGGAAAGTCTATGAAATGGATCCCATGGGTGCGTTCTCACACATTTTGAATATGTCCTACCCACGAAAGACACTAGAACATACATTCATGGAAAGTTATAAGAATTCAACCACCAAGAATTTAGGGATTTATGGATGAAAGAATTGAGAGGAGGTAACACTCCATAAAACCTGAATATGAAAACCTAGTGCGAAAGAAACTAGATGTTTGGAATAGGTTCCCTAACTTTTCAAATGAGATGGATTCTAAATTTGTTATGAAACTAACTGGAGCCACATTTGACGGGAGAGCTCTGACTACTAAACCTATCGCAAACCCAATCATGAGATATGTTGTTATCATTGGACAGAAAATATACTTTACCAACCAAGGGAATTATGTGTCTGCTACAACAATTCATACTGCATATGAAATGGTAGTGAATGAGAGATATTATGATCTATGTGAGTTGCCATGATTGCAACTTATGGAGAATCTGAGCCTGATTAAGTCAAAGAAATGCTCTTTTAAGTTTGGTACATTGGAAGTTTGTCTTTTGTTATACTTTATGAAGGAGTTATCAGGAAGGAAAAACATTATATGGGAGCGCAAAAGGCCTATTGTACATCAAATATTTGAACACCTGCACAATCTTGGAGATTTCAAAGCACATAATAATTCTTTGACTACATTCTTTGTAGTATTCTAAAATGATATGCATGAAAGAGAAAGGGTTCCTTGAAGCCTAGTGAAGAAGTATGCAAAGGAAATAACTTTTCTTGTAAGCAAAGATGAATGCATCATAGAAGCAATCAAACCCAAAACTCTTTGGATAAAACCTTTTGGATATGAGGTTGATGAAAAATGGCTGAGAGGTTCATTGAAATGTTAAGCAATCCAAGGGACCCCTCTCTACCTCGACATGGAACTTATAAAGAAAAAGTTAGTGAAGTGCACTTAGAAACTTTTTCATCCCATAGAGTAAAAACAACAAGAAAGAATGTTGAGGCATTCTTCCAAGGGCACTCATTCTCTAAGGATGATCTTGATCAATTAAAGGAAGCTCTTGATGAAAGGAATTCCAGATCAGCTGAACTGTCCTCTAGACCTAGGAAATCTGGAAGAATATCTTCTGCTACTGCACCTACTTCCATTTTTGCTGCAACAAAAAGGGAAAGAAGAAATAACATAGTACTCCTACATCAGTTGGTGTAGTTCTACCTCCACCAGACCTAGTACCCATGCTTCTAAAAGAAACAACATACCCCCTACTACACCATCTATTACTCCTAGAAGAAGAAGAGTAAAGAAAAAGGAAAATAGGAAAAGAAACCTACGTGATGCTATTCAAGAAGAAATAGATCTTGGCCTGCAAGAAGAGAAACAGTTGAAAAGGAACAAAAGGAGCAGTACTTCAACTAGTAGTAACCAGTAGCAAATTAATATCATAGCCAGAAAGAGGAGAATGCTTTCCAAAATCCCGTGTGCATGGGAGGCAGCCAGCAGCTACCGTCCTAGGAGACTGCTCCCCTCTCCTCTAGTGATGATCCTGTATCCTTTAGTATGGAAGCCTTGGTGAATAATATGATAGATTACGTAAAGCCTCATGTCCAAATGTTAATTTGTTTGATGAAGCCAATAATGAAGATAGAATGACAATATTCCTGCTAATTATATAGTTATTAGCAATGTGAGTATGTAAACTATCCAAAACCAAGTGATTGACAATGTTTGGAAAGAATTAGTACAAAGAAGGAAAGAAGCTATAAATGTTGATGACAAGATGAACTAATGTACATTCTGCGGATCCTCACCTAGAGAAGGAGTTCTTTCATCTAAAATAATTGTATCTACATTTTGCATTTCACTTAGAGAGAAATTAACTCACTTGCAAGCTAGAAAGAAAATAAAAATGAAGCCAAAAACTCAGCCAATCAAAGGGCCAATTTATGGAGACAAACAGCCAGGCAGACAGGAGACTTTAGAAGCACATCATGAATCTACTAGAAATAATGGTGAGAAAGATAAAGATGAAGATGAAGGAATCAAGGATAAAAAGAACAATGATGACAAGGATGATGAGGATAAGAAAGAGAAAGAAAACACAGATAAATCTTCTAGAAAGTCCTCCAAAGAGGAAAAAGAAGAAGAAAAGAAGGAAAAGGAAGAAAAGAAAGTCACTCAGCCTAAAAGAAGTGAAGAATAGGCTACTGAGCTATCAAAGCTAACCAGAGAATCATCTGAAAGCAATCTAAAAGGTCATCTAACAAGGCAAGCAAGACTTCAACCTGTGCTACCACCTCAGTTAATTAAGCTAGCATCACATCCGACCTGTGTAGATTTGACTAAGATTGCACCAAGTGAGAAAATAAAGATTTGTGGTACTTTTGTCAACTCTATTACACAGGAAACTGCTGAAACTTACCAAAAAGGAAATGAATTGATAAATGAAGCTATTAGAACTTTACAAGAAATAGCCCATGATGTCACCACTAATGATTCCCTAGCATCGATTGAGAAATTAAATTTTGTAGTTGATTCTATCAAGGAATACACCTCTAACCTCAAGGTAAAGATTGTGAAAGAGGTGGAGACAAGTCTTATAGAGAAAAAGATTACCGAGTCTACAAGATAAGTGTGCAATTGCACATGAAAAATTATTGCAAAGTCTAAAAGAAGTGAAGGACTATGATGAGGAAGCTCATTTATTATTTGTTTACTGCATGCAGTGGCCTGATGTCACTCGAGGCATTAACTACTTAATGGACTCGATAGAGTCTCAACTTGTTGATGCCTTTGAAGTCTACAAGGTTGCAAATGATAGAAACTACATTGGTTGGAATTCTATTGGAAACCTTTAGAACAATTTTTTCATTCTGCAAAGGCAAAAAGAAGATGCAATAAGGTGCTTTGGACTGATTGGAGACCTAGTAATGTCCAAATATATCTCCATATCAAGTGCCTTGGTAGATGCAGAAAAACTAGAGAAGATGAACACCATTCCATCCACTTCGAAAGAAGGAGAATAAATTTTAGTGGAACTAGAATCACTGCATAATCTCTTACCAAGGATAAAGGGATTTGGGATGATGGTAAACCAGCTTGGGAAGCAATTCTCAAGGAATTACAAGGTGTCTCTAGCTCTTAATTATTTTTGTTTTCCTTATCCTTTTCCCTTGATTTCAAAGGGGGAGAATGTTCTATGTGAAGAAGGTTCAGTGTAAATAATGTTTTGGTTTGGTTTTTAAAATAGTTTTATAGTTTTGTGTTCTTGTATATTTGAAAGGGGGAGTTGAATAAATTTTTGATGTTGCACAATTTTGGTTTTGAAGTAAGCTTCATTTTTGGCACATGTTTCCATCAATGACAAAGGGGGAGATTGTTGGAAGAATGAATAAGGAGACCTCCAGATCATTTTTTTTTCATTGATTTCAACATTGTATGGTGACCAATTATCTCCTCATCCGGTAAACTATGTCTGTGCTACATTGATCCAGTAATTTGGTTTGGAAACACTCTAAAATGAATATCAGCTCATATAAATTTTATTTTTTTCAAGGGTCTTAGATGCAGCTATGGTCAAGGATTCAACAATTTTGATTGAATAAGTTGAAAATTATAAATGTCAAAAGTTCAGCTTACAACTTTTGGTATATTTTTCTTCTAGCCAACTTGTACATATAGTGCACGCTTCATGAAGGTTTAAAGCATTCCTTTTTAGGTTTGGGCTGACCTCAATTACGTCTTACATATTTTTTTTTAAGGGTAAAAGAAGGTTTTTTGAAACTGACAAGATATTTGAGTTAAGTATGCTTACATCCAATTAGGCTGGCCTAATTGATGTATGAAGATGTAATCATGTATATATATGAAACATCCTTGTATTGAACATATATACAATATACACATATGTACACACATAGAGATAGAGATGATAAGAAGTGATGATGTGAGATGTGCGACAAAGTGATATAGTCTGAAGTCTTTGGTAGTTGATGATAGTTGTTGTATGCTTGCAATCTAGTGCGGGATTTTCTATCTTCCAAAGCTTAATTAGAATTGTACTCAGCACACAGAAGGCGAATTCCATTCAATTCATATTCCTAGTAGTGAGCCATATCTCTTTGTATTCTAGTGGTAAGCCATGTCTTTTGTACTCCAACTATGATCTCCTTTAAAGGACACTGTGTCCTTATCAAAAAAACTTGTCTTACCCACAAGGAAAACAAATTTTTCCAAGCTCTAATACTAACTATAAGGAAAGGAGAGTGTAGAATACGCCTTTCTAATGCTAATCTTTAGGAGAGAGATACAAAAAAATTTACAAAACTTTGCAACTATAGTTCATTTAAGATGCACATACATGAATAATAAAATAGAAAACAAAGAATGAATACCAGATTTACATGGGAAAACCCTTTTGGGAAAAAACCCACACACCAAAGTAGAGATCTCTTGTATTACAGTAAAAATTAAATTACATACAAGTGCAAAGCTATGCTCTTTCAGGTTTAAATTCACAAAACGAATCTTGTAGTAATTCAATTACATTCACTTTGATCAACACTTCACACTGTTACAATGCACTATGGCATTAGTACATACATCTTAGGTGTTCCAGGAAACCATCGTTCCAACTTCTATAACAGACAAATGGTCACAAACTGCTTAATTGTCATTACCTTCTCCTGCCATCAAAGTCATATCAGAATGTCGAAGAGACATAAACTTTGTCTCTCTGAATTCCCTTTGTTACTCTGACACACCTCTGTCTTGCATCTTTAGGACCCACCAGGTACTTCATGCACCATTTGATCAACACCCTATTTGATCTCTGCCTTTCCCCCTTCCTTCGTGAGGTATAGATGGGGTCCCACCATAGGTGCCATAGGCTAATGGGCATCGTCAAATCAGCAAGATCATATCCGTTATCATCACCGTTGATTGGTCCCACCCTATCGGCATGTCGAGGGGACCATCATCTACGTCCTGATGATATGAAGAAGTCTCATCAGAATGTTGAAGAGACGATATGATGACTCCTTTTGATATCATGAAGTCTTGTTGATATGTGTCTATCTCCCCGAAGAAGCTTTACTACCAACCCACCATTCATCGGAATGTCCAAGGGACATCCAAGTGAGTCCCTCTGACATTGAGTTGTATGTTCGATGAAACACTTCTTGTAGTTTATCAGTATGTCGAAGAGACTATTCATTTAGTCCCACTGACAGTTACTTGTCTCATCGATGAAGCTTCGTCTAATGCAAATTCCAACCACACCTAGCGATAAGCCAAGTGCTTATCAAGGAGACTTGTCACTCTGTCCCGTCGAACTTAACGTGTCAGCCCAATGAACCTGAAGCTGATGCCTTATATGCTAGAAAGTTTGAGACATTTTTCTGAACAAAGAGAAACCACAACCAATGTATTTCTCATCTAGATTGTCACACCACTAAACAAGTTAAATATATACCCACAAGTAGACCTCATATCCACATCTTCTACTAAATAAAAATTTGTGAATCCCTATATATTTTTTCTTGTTTAAAAGTACATCCTCCTTAGTTGCAAGACAAAAAATCATGTGCCCCAAAGATGCTTAGGACTCGTATTCGGGAAACATATAGTCTAATGCAAACCATAGAAAAATATAAACTAGAATCACTTCAAGGACATGGATCATGACCTCGATCTAGTCTAGTGTAAAAATATTGCTATTAACTAAACATTTTGTTCCCATACAAATGATAACACACACTAGTTCATAAACATGCATCAATAGAGAGATATTCTATAAACCGTATTCTTCTTACAACACCACAAAGTTATTTAGCCATGTAAAGTATATCTCCTCCTCCAAATCCCTATACATTAAGGTTGTAACCGCATCTAACCATTCAACTCTAAGGTCAAACACAATGAGAAAAAATCAAATAATTTGAAAGATGTAATATTATTAAAAGATGATTTGATCTCTCCAATATCCATTCCCTAATCTAAGCAATTGTCTCTTTTCCACTAACCATGCCTTTTAATTCTCAAACTTATCCTTGGAACTAAATTCTCCATATTCTTATACTCATACATTAGAAGACAAAGTCAAATCTAGAATATAATTAAAAATAAGTGGTATATATCTATCATGTTGTAAGTTTATATTGAGTCACAAACCTATTCAAGAGTGGGATATGATATTATTCCTCTTTATATGGTGGTAGAATCACTCTGACTCACTCTTTGAGAAATATCCTTAATGCATTCATGTTAAGCTCTTGTTCAACTCTATATGTAGGTGTAATGTCCCCTTTCTAGTGGAAGCACTTAAACCCGAATCTTTCATTCAAAGTGTTTCTCAAAGAGGAATTAGTAACGTTAGAGATCAGTAAATTTCAGTAATAATGTCTAATAAGATAAATTTGTCAAAGGATCATTCATTTCCTCCTTATCACTTACTATAAATGATTTGTCTCATAATATATTTCATCAGTACAGCATCTCTCAAGATCTTATGAAATTCTAATATACCATTTAACATCATAGTGAATGAATAGACTCATTATTAGTTATAAGGCTTAATAATTGCTATAATTGCATACATACATATATATATAGCTTGTATTATGTATTATATTCTAATTGACCTCAATTCATAATATCTATATATCATTATTGTAACTATATATATGTATGTGTAACTATACTTATTGCTCACTGCCTTGCCCAATTTTTGACTGAGCAGTTCATTCATGCCTCCATGTCAACTTACAAGCAAATGGATTGCCTTCCACATTTCCACACTCTGACGCCTTCCTTAGTTTCCTCTTATAATAGGAAAGAACAACAGTCCCTTTATAAAATAAGACTCCCAACATTGTCAGCGAATAGCCTTGGCATGGGATGCCACGATTCTTCAAATATCGTTAGACCAGTCTCTCTTGTTTTCTTCTGCCTCGGTGCTCTCTCAATTTCCTTATAACGCCTGAGCCTTTTACACAAATGGGTGGAGAAGTCCGACTTCTAGAACAGTTGCCATTCAGTTCCACTTCCCAGGCATTCCACCTCACCCGAACTGCATCTATCAAATATGCGTTCAATGGTCATGACGGCTTCAAGCTTTCCGGCTAACTCAACAGAGGCATCTCTATTAAATATTACACCGGTGATTATCCATTTTATTTCCCCTTTTTTTTTCTTCCTTTTCTATGTTTTAAGCGATGGACTTTTATATTCCGCTTGATCCAAGCATCGTGCCTTTGTGAAAAGTCGCGATAATGTGATAACGAGTTGGGTTGCAATTTAAATTGCTATTATTTATTTAGCCTACCTTTATATTTATTTATAGTTATTTTATCTAATTGATTTACAATACAAGTTATTAATTCAATATTTATTTTATCATTATCCTAAGTTCATTATTTAGAATATAGGTTAATATATATTTATTTTATATATTTATAATATTGTCTTATGGGTAAATAGTAAATTATTAATATTTGTATAATAATCATAATTGTCCAATAATTACAATATTTTTATATTTATATTTTATATTTATTTTGAATATTTAATATTTACTATATTATAATGTTTACGATGTAATATCATTTTGGACAATTATAATTACGTAAATTCAAACGGTTAAAAGCTTCTATCTATCGTAATTTCGGGGACATGACAGTAGGATTCTCAATATTTTTGATAAAACTTGTCAAGTTCAACCAGTCCCTATCTAACACTTCATCTCTAAAAATTAGGAAATTTGCACCACCTAAATTTTATTAGTAATATTAGGTACATGTACATTCATCTCATTCTAAACAAACTCTAACTATAGAATATCAATATCTAGGAGAATTACTCTCTAATTAAAATTGTTTAGTAATATTTAATACTAGAAAACTAACTCAAAATCAAATCTAAAGCTCCCATTGCGTTACCGGGGAAAATTTTAGGAACTTTGTATGACACCATGATTAACATATATAACATAAGATAATGTCTTTGATTGATATTCCACCCATAAGAGTCTATATCATGTTAAGACTATCAATAAATGAGAGATCCATATCATTCCTAAATATCATACTAAGAATGAATCAAATATTCCCATTGCATCGTGATAAATATTGTTGTAATAGATTAATAAGAATAAATATGCACTCAAGATATTTATCATGGAATCATGGTTACCATATTCAATGTAGAAGATAATATATCAAAACCAATTATATTACTACATAAATATCATATTGAATCATGATTTAAAGCCTCCCATGGTGACATATTTCATTTAATAACTATGACTCTTACACTTATTAATTCTTCATGTGTGGTCTTGAAAGGACCTTATAAATAATCCATTTCAATACCTCTCTACTAGTCAACATACTAATGATTAATTATGACCATAGGCCAATAAAATAAAATATGCAATGTCATGGTATTAAAAAAATCTACAAAAAATAAAATAGATAATTAAAAGGACCGATAACTCACTATCATAATTGTAATTGTAGATCTATCTGCTACACGCATGACACTATCAACATTCTATAGGTCCACTCTCAAGTTCTTCTAACAACTTGAATATAGGTAAATATGGTGCTCACAACCTCATGTTATACACATGTGACCTACAACAAAGGTGATAGAAATATGACCATGGACCAAAAATTGGAACCAAAGTAAACCAAAAAAATAAATTTAAATATCCCAAAATTAGTGCAACTTAGAAACACAAAAAAAGATATAGACAAATAAACCTCCACTAGCAACAATAGAATTGGAGAATCATGCAAAATCATCTCACATAATGAATATTAGATCTAAAACATCCTCATATCAAAAAAACCATAAATTTACTACTACAAGACATCAAGAAGTTAGAATCTATATACTAATGAACAAAAATCTAACCATGCTCAAAATCGTACATGCAAATATGAAACTATCATCATTTAGACAACCTCAAGAATTACAAACTAAAAACTAATCTTCCATATAATTGAAATGAAAGTATAGATTTTAACTGGAAAACCTATAAAATAAACAATGTAAATCTAAATGAGTAAAACACATCCAAATAGCTACAAATATGCAATCATGAGATTCACATTCTTAAAGATGCAATATCATAAATCTATAACATGGAAGGAGATTCACATTCTTGGCACAGTGGCACTCCCATTGGGTACATGACTAATCATCGCATAGAGGCAGAGGTTGCATTCATGAGTGTTAGAAGGCGATTCTATGAATATCATAAACTATTTCCATGATACGCATCCCCTGAGTTGGAAGGTTGATCATTTAATAAAGGATATGGTAATTATGTTACAATCTTGTGATGAGAACCGCGTCTCACGTTTATTGGGAAGGAAACTCTCTTGCTGATTATTTTTCCAATATGGCTATCAGCCTTAATGAATTTCGCTCATGGGAGGAGGGATCAATTATTCCCAAGAATGCTAGAAACATATTAAGAATTGATGGCATCGAATAAGGTGATGTGGCTTTTATGGCCTTGTACTTCTCCCCGTTTGGAACGCATTGTGGGTGTTTTATGGTTATTTCACTTTCTTCTGGGTATCCTTTTCCAGGGTTTTGTGAGTTATGTTTGGGCTACCATGGGCGGCGACAGAAGCCAAGCTGAGCCACAATCCTGCGGTGATATTCAAAGAAAGAAGAAGCTTTGGAACATTCTTCCTCATGGAAATTTCACTCCATTTTTGGAGAGATTGCATGGGCATGACCCTAATGCCTCATCCAATTTTGACTCTATCTGGCATAATTGCAAGCTTGTGATGAAAGGGCTGGAGCTGGAGGTTAATGAAGACCTTATTGCCACCATAATAGGGATGCTGACAGTGGGAAGGAAGTTTTTCAAAGACAAAAAGAGCAATGAGGAGGCAATGACCCAGTTTATTAAGGATGAGGAGTGGAAGAATTTGGTCAAGTTGGAGAGTTGGGGTTATGAGAGAACCTCTCTCAAGAAGATTTGGTCTAGGGTTGTAGAGGTGATGATGCGGTACGTGATGCTTAAAGGGAGATTTAAGGCTCTTCTTGGTCACCATTTCACTCTTCTTAATCATTTCATACATGGTTTGTTTATTTCCTTTACCTTTTTTCTTTTATCTTCATTGGAATCCTCAGTGTATGCTCATTTGAAGAATAGGAGGGCCCCTATCCTCCATGAAGGGCTTATTTTGCTTACAATGGAGCATGTCCAATCTCTTACCTTGGCTTTGGCCATCAAAGGAAAGGAAGAGGTTTTAAGTGCTTTATCAGGGTCGTTGCATTCAAACTCCTCGTTGGATGAGGATGAGGAATGGAATGAGGACGAGGAAGATTTCTCCCCTGCGGGTGTGGCTTCGGCCTCAAAAAAAGGAAGGTGGTGGGTTCTAAGAGTAACAAGGCTCCTAAAAGGTTGGCCATTTCTGGGAGTGATGATATAGAGGTTGGGTTGGATGAGTCCTCTACTAAGGATGTGGAAGTGGCTATTGATAAAGGTATTGTTGGTGGGGCTCTTGAGGTAGGGGCCCAGGTTAATGTTGGTTTGGTTGAAAAACTGAGAAGACTATCAAAGAGGTTGGCCAATTTGAAGAAAAAGGTTTCTATAGTGGCAGAAAGGGACCCCAGAGAGGCTAAGGAAGGTAAGATTCCTACTAACAAAATGGTGGTTGTTGAGGATTCTCTAGTTCATGACATGCCTAAGGTGTCTCAGGATAAGGAGGTTGGGGATTTGAATGTGGATGATGAGGAAAATAAAAATGTTAATCCGCCCTTGAAGATTGGTCCTCTTTTGGAGGATTTTTCGTACCTGGATGAGGATGATACTTCTATGTTTGGTTTACTAGATTTGGCTAGGGTCAGGGCCACGGGTACCTTCAAATTGGCCAAATGGACTTTGCAAGAATTCAATAAAATCAATATCAAGATAAGAGGCCTAAAGGAAAATTTGCAGAATGTTTTGAAGGCCTCTTTGTCTGACATCCTCATTGATAGAATGGTGGAACTGGAAGGTTTGTATAATTAATTTAAGGTGTTGTGTGAGGAAAGATTGCAGGCCCTTGAGGCCAAGGTTGCCGGTATAAATGGTGATATCAAAAAATTGTTGCAGGTGAGCCACATTTCGGTCAAGAATAGTGTAGAAGCATTGGAAATTCTCTTTAAGAAAATTGGTCAACTCAAGGAAGATCAGGTTTTCTTCTCAGAGATCATGGAGAAAGAGAAAACGGCTAAGGGCAAGGGTAAAAAATTTGCAAAGGATGATGACAAGGTACTTGTTGGTAGAGGGTCGGCTGAATGGAAGAAAGCATTTGATGTTAAGAAAAAGGAATTGTTGGATATGGTTGAAAAACATAAGAACCGACAGATTGAGGTGGCCAACACTCTGAGTGGCCTTAACTATTTTCTTGTTTCTTTCTGTTTCTACTGGGTGTTAGTCTCTTGTAGGTTGTATTGCTAGTGGGTGTTGCTAGTTGTTGTTTGTCTCTTTTTAATTTGGCACCCATGGTGGTTCATTTTTTGGTTGTTGGGTGGTTGTTGGTAGGCTCTTGATTTTTTGCTGGAGTAGCATTTTGTTTCTTTTGATGTAAGGGGTTTTGGGTCCCTTCAAAACCTGTTTTTCCCATATAATCAAAACATGGAAATCCAAACAAATAAAGAATTTGTAACATACAAGAACATGCATTAAAAGGGATAGAGGCTAAATAAGAATTTCAAGTCACCATATGACCAACTCCTCCATTGCATACATGCATTCAAAGACCCAAGGAACTAAATAGGAACTCCAAGTTACCACATGACCACCTCCACAACTTCCATATAACCAAGTATATAGGGGGTAAACAATAGCTCCAAGTCACCATTTGACCAATTTCACAACCTCTATATGACCATATATTTTAGGGGCTAAATAGGAGTTTTAGGTCATCATATGACCAACTCCACAACCTCGAAATGAATAAAGACTTATATTATACTACCAAACAAAATCTCTATGTCACCCAATGAATAAATCCAATGGTATGAGGATGAAATCCAATGGAAACTATAAAATAATCCATAATCCACTCATCAAAATCAAGGAAACCCTCCATCTCAATATTTTAAGACTCAAGTTTGTTCCATTAAATCTCTCCACCTCCATTTTAGAAGTATTTTCTATTGGGAAGGTGTCTCAACCTTGCAAATCCCAATGTTCCATATCTACTAATTAGGTATACTTTTTACTTTATCCTCACATAGAAAAGAGCATCTCCCACTTTTAGTTGGCACTTTTTCCCATCTATTAGATATTTTGTAATATGTGTAAAAATTTGTAAGAGCATCTAATTTTCTAATGATGTGTAAGAGCACCCTATTCCATTGTAAGATGGGAGTTAGTTATGATGGATTTTATGATCTGTAAGAGCATGATTGTAGGGAAGTTACATTAAAATCTTGAACAATTTAGATCATGTAATAATGACACATTATAAGGCATCTTTGAATGAAGATAATGGATCAAAATTGGAGCACCGAAATTGGTGCTCGTTGGTTATGATAGGTTATGATAACATAAGAGAATCTTCTAAAAGTAATACATTGGTTCATCACATCAGGAGTTAGATGTTAAAATTCCTCATGTGGATTTGGGCACCATTTTTTAGGGTGGTATTTTTCTAAGGTTTATGGTCTACCATTTGTGGTTTCCTATTTTTTATTTTTTATATATTGGTTCCTAGGATAGAGATGTAGTATGGTGTAATTTTGTAGGGGTTAGCTATTGAAATTTCCCTAGAATTTTGTTGGTTGCTTTCTTGTCAAGGCTTTAGTTTATTGATGCATTATAATGAGTTTGGTGATGTGAATACATTGATTTGAGATTTGAAGGCTAACAATTTTCCCTAAAAGGTTTTCTTGGGATAACATTATGGTATTATTTTTGTGTGTATATTTTATTTTAAAACAACTAGATCATATTTTGTATGTATTTCTATCCCTATTGACTAGTGTAGTAAGTGTTTTGGTTATTAACTTCCTTTCATTTTCCATAATTTTATCCTAAAATAAGATCAACTACAATAAACTCCCACCCAAACAAATATTACAACTACAAGGAAGTCACTGCCTCCTACAATCCAAAACCAAATTTTGATAGAAAATAAAAGGAAATTAAAAATAATTTATGACATAAACCTTACTGGGAGAGATTCACAAGGTATCTGATTCATAAAAAATTCTAGTAGCATTCTAGCATAGAAGAACCATAAAGAAATTTAAAGATTAAAATAAAGATAGAACAATAATGACAGAGAGATATTGGGAAAACCCTTTTTAGGAAAAATAGTCTCAAAATTCTCATTAACAAAATAATTATAATATATTATCAAGATATAAACCTTCATAGGAGATTAGTGCACTTAATTAAGGAGAAAACCATGCAAGATAAGGCCTTGTTTACCATTAGTGAGTATTTTTTGTTGAATTCCTCTTAAGACCAACCCAAGAATTAATGAGATCCACACATTGTAATCCTTGCTCATGTTAGGATCTCCTAATGAGTAATTCAAGCCTCTAGATCACCAAGATTCAGTCACAATGAGCATGAACAATATGATGATCAACCAAAATATGATGTTAAACCTCCATTTTAAGCCTTCTATTTACAAGTAGGAGAGCAACAAGAGTGGAAAACTTACTAATTTTTCAAGTTGTCGATAATCAGTACACCTGAATATCAATAATCAATACATTCAAGTACATATCCAAATTGGGTGCCCAAGTTTTACTCTAGGACCAAGAGTGAGTTCAACATCCAATTTAACCCAAATGCTCTCTTGAATAAAAGTGTCCAAGATGACTTGTCTCATTTGACCCATTTTAAATTATTTTTATAATATAAACTAATTGAATGTGTTTGTCCAATGCACCTCTCATATTAAATGTTTTTTCCCAATGTTCCGTCCATATCAAATCATGATCTCATCATGCCATGTGCTCACTAGACTATGATCACCAATATTAAATGTATTTCTTCAATGTGCCACCCATATTAAGTGTATTTTAAATATGATACACATAACCAATGCCTAGGGAAAATTATACACCCCCAAAGTGTGGAACCAAATTTTAATATGGACCTTAGATTTTAAAATATTCAATTTTTCTATGGGTAAGGTATACAACACCTTTCCTCATAGGATCAAGAATGGGATTAGGTAGAAGTAGTAGTTTTTATCAAGATCAAATATAGTAAAAGTAATTAGATCACAAACACACTATGTATGTTCATTAATTCCCTTATTAACATCACGTGGAAAATCATCTAAAGGTGTAAATATTTTGCAATATGAGTGTATCCATTCAAATCTCTAAAAGGGCTGCTAGAGCTTGAAATAATATAAGCATGAGAAGAACACACTTTAGGTCCATAAATAATATATTTATTAAAATGATAGGATAAAAGCATGGAATGATGTAAAGTAACCATGACCTAAACATAAAACCATTAAAATTTTGTATCATTTAAAGTAATTTTAACTGATCACATGTTCAAATGTGAAGATAAAAATGATCTAACATGTAACGTGAAATCTTCAATTTCACTAAATAATGATGCATTAATAACATTTATATGCAAAATAACTATTTTATCATGCGGCATAAAAGCATTTATATCATCAAAAGAGTCATTATGAGTTATTTCAGAAGGAAAATCATCATCAATTGAAACACCATACAAAGGTAGACATAAAGAAGATGTACTACTAAAAGGCCCATTGTTATCACTAGTTGTATAATGACAATCATAAAGTGAAAAACTGGGATAGGAGACATCATGGATAGATGTGTATATATCATGATCATGTACCTAACTATGCCTACTAGTAGAAGCAAAATCATAATTAAGCACATCACTAGTTCTAAGGTAGGGAAGATAAGGCATACCAACATCATATAGAAGTGAAGGTAAGAAATGTGTATCCATCAAACATGCATCACTATGCTCCTCATGGAATGACTTATCAAGAAACGTATAGGTAGGAGTCCATAGATTATAGTGGAAAAGAATAATGGAATATAGGAAATTGGTCTTCCCTAGTGTGTTGTCAAAAAATGTATAGTTGGACATTTTTACGCTCACTTGAGTCTCTCTCATGGACTTTGGCTTGATTTTGTCTAGATTTAATGTTGTAATGTGGTCAACACATTCACATTAGGTCTTGGACCCTTGTGAACCATTAAGAATTCTAGGATGTATTGTAAAAGTGTTGTGAAGTGTTGTAACCCACTTTCACACTTTCTAGGACCCTTTCATTATAATTCACTTAAATAAGCCCTTTTTTATCACTTACCAAGTCTTATTTCAAAGTGTTGTAAAGAGTTGTAACAAACTCTCACGCTTTTCTAGACTTGTCATCACTAATTCAACCATTTCTTGTGTTTAAATGACCCCTTAATGCACTTTCCGGCCCTACTTAAGTGTATTTTTAAGAATATTCTCGTTAAACAACATTAAATACACTTTGATTCCCGACACCTAGTAAAATTTCCCTAGTGGGACTAAGTCGCCACCTGGGGAAACTTAGTCCCATTAGGCACAAAAGTCAAAATAATTTTAATTTTCTGGGGGGGTTTTATTCTCTTAACCTTGAGGTCAGCCTGTGATGTGTTATTTTTGGGAAATATTGTAAAATCAAGTATAAATAAAGGGTTTTCCTCTCATTTTCACCCCCAATTAGTTTAGTGTATTCATTCACACATTAGCTTACTTTCATTCATAATTCTCAAGCATTCAAGGCATAATCAAGCATCTATTGGAGCATCTTGTTACATATCTTCAGATTGCTGCACCAAGGGTTTGGTGACTTTTTGACATTGCATTCATTCATTATTCTCTCTTTATTTCATTTTATTTTCTAGGGTTTGATTACCAAATTGGGGTTTTACCAAGGCAAACCCCTATTATCTAACCCTTAACCATTTTTCCCCTCTTTGCATGTGTGTTTTACAGGTCTTGTATGTAGATTTATCAAAGAGGAAAGTGTTAAAAAGGTGTTGTCAACTCATCAAAGTCATCTAAGTCAACAAATCCCTAATTGAAGCTTGGAGACCTCTCTCAGCCCGTTTTCTGTAGAATCTAAACCAGACACCTATTAGGAAGCGAAGTGCAAACCGAAAGCTACAAATTCCTGCCCTAGATTTCTCAAGATTCCCAGGTGGACTAAGTCGCCATCAGTGGTGAATTAGTCCCACTACCGGGCCTAAAAATTTGTTTTTACATTTTTGAGTACCCATTTGGCAAAAACCTATTCCGACATAATCTCCCTGAAACAGGACTAAGTCACCCAGCTTGGCGTCAATGTCCCAGTTGGCTTCAACAACAAAATTTGTAGGATTCCAAAGCCTCTTTGCATCACATTCCAGTTTCCAAGTGCACCTCTCCAATCTCATTCATTTTTGTTATTGTTTACTTGCATTCTTAGATCATTTTTGCATACATCACTGTGTTTTCAAACAACTTGCATATCTTAGGTTTTGCGTTAATATTCATTATCTTTTTATCAGTTCTTTGCATTTAAGGCATTACATTTAGACACATTTCAATCATACCAGCATTAGTCTTTAGTGAACCTCAAAGTTTTTGTGGGATAACTTTCTCCTTTTAGGTGAAAAACCCTAGAAGTGTAAGAGAGAAGCCCCTACAAAAATTTGTAGTTCACCTAGGTACAACAATATCATATGGAAGAGCATCCCTAGAAGGAAGGGCTATATCATCATCCATATTTTTCATACAGGAAGTTTACTCATATGAATCATGTAGAAAAATGGAGCAAGAACCTCTACAATATAAGGAAAAGTGCTAACAAGATCCATGAAGGATGAAAAGATGGAGATGTGATGAATTTATGCCTTCATGGAATAAGGAGCACTATTCATATGGTAGAAGGATATGATATCCTCAAGGATCAATGGATAAAATACCAAAAAAAATGAAATCACCTTAAGATATTTGTTGTATGAATGAATATACGCTAAAGGAAGGAGTTAATCATAAGACATAATGAAATATCCAACAATGAAGTACATACTATGATATGCGGGTTGGATGGGAATCCAAGAGACTTGACAAAAAGTTAAGGCCCAAACCCTAGGTAGCATTTATGAACAATCAAATAAGAAAATAATATATGATAAATCTAAATAATGAAATCTAAAAAGAAGCCTTTGTTGACAATGAATGTGTATCATAGCATAGACTTGAAGAATGTACACAAGATTACAGGTAGTTGAATTTGTTACTCTAAACTTCTAGAAAGAACCATGTTTATATATCTAAAACCTTTGATTTTTAATTCGTTGTGTTAAATATATGAAATGAAGCATCTAGTGTTGATGAACACCATAAAGGCTTGATGTGCTAGGGTTGAAGCACTTCACTTGCTTTAGCCTTAGTCAAACCCTTATTGATTGGTGCAAGTACAAGATCAAAGACTTACATGATGAAGAATGCATCCATAATGACTGGTGTGATAACTTTTTTGTAAATGACCATGCAAACTTTTTTTTGAATGATTATCCTAACCTAGAGTCTATCATGCTTTAATTCATTTCCATTTTGATCAAATGATTTGCAATGCATGTGTTGCTGATAAGATGTGAAATTAAGATCATAGGGCATTCTTTAAATATGACAATATAGACCTCAATTTAGAAAAAATGATTTGCAAGTCAATAGACATTGTCTATTGATAAAATTCAAGACAAGTTGACCTCAAAATTCAATAATTGAAATTTTGACATGCAAGTCAATAGACATTGTTTATTGATCAAATTCAAAGCAAGTGGAGGCTGAGAAGAATTTAAAGATTGATTTTTAAATACAGCAGATCAAACTCCAGTTAACCAACTGTAAAGAAGGTTATTATAGCTCAGGGCTTAAGATCTTACTTTCAAGATTGATTCTGCTCTTTCCGACTACTTTTCTATCTTTTTGACTGCTCATCATGTTGTAATGTTCTGCTGCTATTCCTCTCTCATGCCGTATCGTCATGTAATTATCAGTTTTTGTGGTTTGCCGTAATTACAACTCTACTGTCATGTAACTACTAGTTTTCTGTAGTTTGCTACAATTGTTATTGCTGGTCTGCTTTGTTTTTCAAGCTTTTACTGCAATTTTACACTGCAATCTCTTTGTAATCAACATTTTTATCAACAAAAAAAAAAAACAAATTTTGAAGCAAGCCCAGACATGGTTAGATTAGTGATTGCATTTGAGATACATGGATGAATGCGCATATGGTTGGAATGATAAAGTGAAAAGATGGTTTTTGATTTTCTCAAAATTGTTTACACTAAATCGATACCATTTGAATACTAAAGTGGCACATCGATCAACATAATTAAGTGAATAAACTGGCCACAGTTCTGCTTTAAAATTATATTACAAATGAGTTTATATTTCAAATCTCTATGGATCTGTTATTATTTAAGCAGCCATTAACACTCCAACAAACTCCTGCAAATCAAGGGTGGGCACTTATTTATAATCATCTTCTTTTGGTAAATCTCTGTAAGCTCCTGCTGTTGTCATTTTCAGCTATGAGCTGTTCATTTTTGTAATTCTGTTTTGCTTCTTTCAAAAAAAACTACCTCCTGCAAATCATGCCTACTAATGATATTGTATTTATAAGCAAGGCATTAGCCTGTTCCTGAACTGTTCTCTACTCATACCATGAATGCTCTTAATGAGATCTGAGGTGGAGTCAACTGCTTTAAGCCTAAACGTGAAGTTTTTTTCTATATAGTTTCAGATGTAGCAGAGCTTAAAAGTTCTCAGGTCATTCTCCAAACTGAACAAGATGTAACAATCTGTCTGATAAAAGGGTGTTATTCCCTTAGCACTTATAGTGATTAAGATGCCACCATAGGGTTGTCAGGTGGCAGGTACCAACTACCCAAGCAAAAACAATAAAAAGATGCATTCCAAAAGCATGTGCTGTCTTATTAAGAGTTAGTTTGCAGAACATAACATGGTGGTCCAATTACTTAGGTAATATTTGTTTGATGCCCACAAACAAATAAAAGCTATCAGAAAGTCTCTCTGAAACTCTGCCAAATTAAATAAGCAAAAGTAGCTTTCTGGTCCAGGGGATGGCCAGTTTGCAATGGATGGAACGGGGAAGTTGAGATATCAAATATATTTGGCTTGTACTCTTCTGCTGACAGATTCTCAACATCTTTTGCATGGTACTTGTGGCAACTACTCCGAAGATTCAACTAATATGGCCATGGCATATCAGTTGTCTCTACATAACATGGTGGTCCAATTACTTAGGTAATATTTGTTTGATGCCCACAAACAAATAAAAGCTATCAGAAAGTTGTAATTTACTCTCTCTGAAACTCTGCCAAATTAGGTAAATAAGCAAAAGTAGCTTTCTGGTCCAGGGGATGGCCAGTTTGCAATGGATGGAACGTGGAAGTTGAGATATCAAATATATTTGGCTTGTACTCTTCTGCTGACAGATTCTCAACATCTTTTGCATGGTACTTGTGGCAACTACTCTGAAGATTCAACTAATATGGCCATGGCATATCAGTTGTCTGTATTAGCAGTTCGGCAGTGGACCCACAATCACAATGGGCCTTCAACAGTGTTTTTAATGTTTTACTGCAATGGGAGGACAATATTCTGTGACATTAAGGAAAACTTGAGGTACCACGATATAATGAGGGAGATATCTGTCAAGAAGTGGTTATGTGTCTGTTTTGTTGTCCCAACAAAAACACGTTGAAGTGATTGATGGATGGCCAGGGTGCGTTTTCAGGATTTATCTTGAGATTTCTTTATAGGATGTCATGTCACTAGAGCTCTAGGCTTCACATGGTGATATGACTAGTGTCTAAGGTCCTGTTTGTGGGTAGAATCCCTTCTTTATGGACATGCTAGAAAGTTCTATTTTGTATCACAGCTTCGAGTCTTAGTTTAATTCTTTTTAAGTTAGTTTTTAAATCAGTAAAATCAAGTTATGTTATATATTTAGATTTTCAAAAATTTATGGTTGGTTTGAGATTGTGGTTTAAAGTTAATTCAATAAAGTAGGGAGAAAAAATACATGACCTTTACAAATAGAAACAATCACAATACACAAGCACAATTTTATAAAGGAAATAGTCATCAAGTCATTAGTTTAATAGGATAAAAAGGAAATAATAAGAATTATTTTGCAAGGACAACACCAATGTTTTGAGGGGGTTCTTGCTCCTTAAGGTTATAACACCCTCCACTGGAAAATTCTTACCGTCCTGAATGAGCTCCCAACCATTGATAATAGCATTATCACCTTCCTTTGGATCTTCTTATGGTTGATATAATACACACTCCTTGGTGATGATATTGCAAGATTCAATTGAGGGAATTTCCCTTGTTTAGAAGGGGCCTAGTCATGATGTTAAGAGGATGTAGACAAGTGATGTAGAGGCAAGGACCACCCACCCTTTCGACTAGAGGGTGTAGGTGGTAGTACAATCTAACTAAAGTGCTATCTAGTTGGTGATGGTGGCAAAAGAGTGGGAGATCTCTATTGGATACATGGGCAATGTTGAAAAGATTCAAAATGGTTGTGTCGCCTATCCTAGTAAGGGGATCTAGCATGGGAAGGTGGAGAAAGTGGAACCCTTGCCACAATGCAAGTGGCATTCCCCAAATGATCTAGTAGGGTTTGAACATGTCAAAGCTCTAATGCCATCTTGTTGGTTTGAATTTGAATCTACATGAGCACATTAGATATCACCATGGAATGAATAAAAAAGTTTGTATTCACACCAAAATGAGAAAAAATAATAAAAAAATTCTTTTAATATAAAAAATATTTTCCAATCTAAAAGCATGCTATAGCTAGAATTTTTTTGTAGAAAACTTGGCCCCATCACCAAGGAGGACATCATGCCAAGTAAAGGGTCTAGGGCTCATAGATTGGAAGAAATCATGAATTCATAGATTGGCATCTTGCCTTCAAGCACAAAAATAGGAAAGGTGAAGAAGGGTTTATGGTTGACCCAAAAAAGACATCTTGGATTATAAAGACAAAGATTTTCCAAATGGGTGCTAATATGAAGGCCTTGGTATAGCAAACATTGGGGTAAATGGGAAACTTGGGATACTCAAATGCTTTCCACACTCTTTGAAAATGATTGACCTAGATAAGTTGGGTGATTAAAGAGACAACTTAGTATTCAATTTTTGCACCATTCGAAGATAAGGAAGATGTCATCTATATCTTTTCTTTAGAGTGTAATTATGAAAAGGAGTATTGACTTGCCATTTTCAATCTTTTGAAAGGAGATTTGTAACCATACAAAACCATTTCCACATAACCCCAAGAGAAAAATATGCAAACAAGTATTCAAAATCTATAATACAAAAGAATAGAAAAACATACCATCAAGATGACATAATGTATACCTTGAGAAAAGCCTAAGAAAAAATATAGCATCCAAAAGCACTCACACACTCAATGCATTATATTATGAACAAAGATCATAATACAATTACGGAGTCTCCATATAAGGCTTTTGAAACATCAAGCTCCCTAGTTGCACTCCATGTGAACAAGCAAATGAGAATCATATAACTACACATTTGAATCCATGCTTCCTCTCCTCACATATGTAGCTTACAAGAGATGCTCAATCAATCTTAGCCAATAAGCCAAGGGTTATGATAACCAAAATTAACAACTACTCATGTCCTTTCTTTTATAAAAATAAGCTTGCACAAAACCACCAAATGGTATTACATAAATCATGTGCCTAATACCATCGGTTTATATGAGATGGAGGTTATAACATCCTCCACCCAGTAGAAATTCCTACTGTCCCCAACGAGTTCCTAGCCATTGAGAATAGCATTATCACCTTCCTTTGAATCTTCTTCTAGTTGATACTACACACTCCTTGACAATGATATTGCAAAATCCAATTGAAGGAATTTACCTTGATCAAAATAAGCAAAAATAATAGTTTTTTCTTTTAATATAAAAAATATTTTCCAATTTGAAAGCATGTCATAGATAAAAAAAAATTGCAACAAAATTGGCCCCATCACCAAGGAGAACATTATGCCAAGTAAAGACTCTACGCCATAGAGGCTGAAAGAAATCATGAATCCATAGCTTGCCATCTTATGATCAAGCACAAAACTAGGAAAAGAAAAGAAGGGTTTTGGTTGACCAAAAATACATCTTGGATTAGAAAAACTAAGATTTACCAAATGGGTGCTAATAGGAAGGCCTTTGTATATCGAGCACTAGTATAAATGGGCAACTTTGGGCTACTTAAATACTTTCCATCCTACTTGAAAATTCTTAGCCTAGATAAAATCAAGCAATTAAAGAGAACACTCGATATTCAAATTTTGCACAATGGGAAGATAAGATAAATATCATCTTTATATATTATTTGGAGTGTAATTATGGAAAGGAGTATTGACACACCGTGTTCAGTCTTTTGAAAGGAAATTTTCAGTCATACTAAACTATTTCCACATAACCAAAAGAGAAAAACATACAAACAAGTATTATAAATCCATAATGCAAAAGAATAGACAAACATTCCATCAAGATGACAAAAGATGTACCTTGGGAAAACCCTCAAAGGAAGAATCCCAACCTCCAAAAATATGCACAAACTCAATGTATTATTTCATGAACAAAGATTGTAATACAATTACAATATCTCTGTTTAAAGATTTTTAAACATCAAAATCCCTAATTTCATTCCATGTGAACAAAAAAAAGAGAATAATGTTACTACACATCTCAATCCATTCTTCCTCTCCTCACATACACAACTTACAAGAGATGCTCAATCAACCTTAACCAACAAGTCAAAGGTTATTATGGTAAAACATTAACAACTACTCATGTGCTTGATTTTTTAGAAAAAAGCTTGTACAAAACTACCAAGTGATGTTACATAAACCATGTGCTTAATACCATGAAATTGTAAAATAATGCCCCCCTCAATTACTTTTTGGTACTAGGTTTTCTCAATATAAAATATGTTTCTAATGTACAACCCATACCCATAATCAATATTTATCTCAATATTACATATAAAATACAAATTATCTCCAAGAATGTCTAACTCATGTGGTGCATGCATCCCTAGATTCCTGAGGTGCACCATAAATAATATTAAATTTACATTATGTAATGTGTAAAATACACCTTTTCCAACATTCTTCCACTTGTATACATTGCATAAGTGGTCAAAAGTAAATTCAAATGTCAATGGATCCATCCCTATAGCCAACATGTACCATCAAAACATTTGAGTGCTCCATCAAGATACGTGTAACAATAACCAAGGTGACCACCATCCCAAACAAGAATCCTCTCACCCCCCACCATGCCAATGCATAAAAGATAATATCATATTCAAAAGAGATGTCACACTAACTATCACGTAGAAGTATAAATATGACCTCATCTTAGTATCCAAACACAAAAAATAAATCCAATGGTAACAAATAGGACAATAGTTTCCAATAATTAATGACAATTGTTGGAATAGCAACCACAACTAGTTGCTAACAAATCCAAGTAAGGCTGAACACACGATAGTGTGCCCCACTTGTTGGACATTGAAATTTTGCATGGGACATCACAATAAATTTAGAAAAAAACATTCATTCAAAGGTTTTTCTTTAAATGAAGATGCCTTCATTCAAAGGTCATGCAAAAATCACCTTTAAATGAAGGTAGACTTTTGTTCAACGATGACCTTCATTCAAAGGTATTTTTTTGAATATTTTCATACTATTGATAGAGCATATTGTTTTCAAGGTAAGCTTTGAATGAATGTAATTTTATTTATTTTTAAAGTATAATGTCAAAGAGATTTTTCAAGCCATGTACCTTTTTTGAAAGAACATAGAACTTTATCATTTTCAACATAAAAAGTAAAGTTTTAACACATGACTAGGTGGACATGGATCAACTAGGTGGATGAGAACCAAGTGAACCCACAAGAACACATGGCCTTTGAATGGATGTTGTGAGGAGCTTTCCAATGTGAACAAGTTCTATGGATATCAGGAGGTGTAGCTTTCATATTTCCTTTTAAGTTGCCCTTCTTTTTCCAAGTTGAAAAAACTCTAAAAACCCTCAAATTTATATTTTCATTTAATTTTAATTTATATTTGATAAAATTATAAATCCTAAAATTTCTCTTATCAATTGATTTCTACTTGATAAAATTGTAACCCTAAACCCTATATTATTATATAATTTATATTTGATAAACTTAATAAACCCTATAATCTAAACTCAATAAACCATAAAACCTAAACTTCATAAACCCTAAAAATTATTGCAATACATATCTTCACATTAAGGCTAGGAAATGAGTATATGATTGAAGGTGAACACATTTACAATGACAAATAATAGGTCCATAATGTTGGAAGTTTGAGGAGATTGTCATTAATGATGTTGTTTGGCAACATGAGTATGGATAGTGCATAACAGTATATTACAGTGTTGTCATTGATGTCAAAATTGTTGCAGACTATCTTTATCAGTTATATCAGGTTTTGTAGTTGCTATGGAAGACATTTGTGCAAAGTGAGTTGGTTTGGAAAGTTCAGATCTATGGAAATTTGACTAAATGTCAAATCTACCAGTTCAGTGTTATAGTGCATTAGTTTTTGGGTTTGCACGACTCCATAAATGAAGATATCACTCTATGCTTCTAACATTATTTTTGTGGTTGCTAGAGGAATCTAATTCAAAGATTTCATCATGTTTGGAGAAGTAGTTTGAGAGTTATGAATAACAATGTTTGGCTTGACATTTCGTAGTCATTTTTAATACAATATAGTTGATTGGGAGATTATGCACTCCTCCGTAGATGAATTGTTTACCTTGTGGTTTTGAGGATAGATTTCTAGATGTCATTTGAGAAAAGATTCTAGATGGCATCGAGTTTTGAGGTCCACGTGTCGATATGTGGATGTACAGTTGAGGATTTTTGGTTTAGGCCATATGTTGTGCCTACCTAACACATTTGATGATTGTGTGAAGGTTTGATAGGTTTGACACTCCTATATGGGATCTATTTTAGGTCCATGCCGAGCTATCTTAAGGTGTTTTTGAGTTTTGAATTATGGATGATAATTTTTAGAGCCAACAAATTGTATTTTAGGTATTACATCTAATTAGGTCAACCTAATTAATGTTCTACTAAATGTTGATATATATGCTAAATTATTTTTGGTATTTTAAGGATATAGATGCGACATGTATTGTATGTGATGTGAATTTGAGCAGACAAGTGTGAAGTTGAAGATTAGAATTATGTGAATGAAGAGCAAGGCATAGTGTTGAACCAAAATCAATGCAAAGATTGTTATTGTGCTTCATTGGAACCACATTCCTACATATTGTAGATGCATTTGTAACAATTCAAAATAGGTTGTGAGACACCATCTATCTTCTATCTTTTCTCTGTGGACAGTGAGTCCACCTGTAGTGAGCATTTTTGTAATAAACTATAACTGGTTATAATATATTGTGAGCTAACCCTCACCATAGTTTTTCCCATTTTGGGTTTTCCATGTAAAAATCCTAGTGTTCTTGTGTTGTGTGATATTGTGGATGTTTCATGATTTATTTCCTTACTACAGTTGAATATGCATTAGTAATTGGATGTTTCATATTTCAATGGCTTAAGAGAATACTAATTCACCCCCCCTTCTCAGTATTCTAGGAGTTCAACAATAGGTATCAAAGCTTGGATCCCTGGAAGGAGCTTAACCACTTTCGAAAGGTCTTGGAGATTGAACACATGGTTGATAGAGAGTTTCCTATTCCTCTGGAAGAGATTCTTGGTTTTGATTTTACATAAGAAGATTGCATGCTTGATAAAGATGGAGAACTCAAAACTGCTCTTGAAGATTTGGAAAGAATTGAAGGGGAAAATAGAGATATGAAGGAAAATGTCAAAGAAGAAAATGAATGTGTTAGAAAATTGAGAGAGAAAATCAAGAAGTTCAGAGAAAGGAATAAGGAAGTCAGTGAACAATTGAAACAAGCAAATGAAACTATCACTAGACTAAAAGTGCAAGTTGAGGAAAATAAAAGAATTGAATATTTCTTGAATGTAATGGTGAACAGAAAATTCGATGAATGCGTAAGGCTCGAAAAAGAAGTGGTAAATCTAAGATCAAATTTGGAGAAAGCAAGAAGTCATGAAGATAAATTCAAGGTGAGTTCTACAATGCTTGATGAGATGATTGCAAGTTAGAAAACATCCAAAGAGAAAGGTGGTTTGGGATTTGAAAAAGATGAAAGCTCAAAAGCATATTAGAAACCTAATGCAGAGAAGAAAATCAATGAACTAGAGAAGAATGAAGACAAGAAGAA
The DNA here is from genome assembly GCA_007258455.2 of Sequoia sempervirens. NCBI lineage: Eukaryota > Viridiplantae > Streptophyta > Pinopsida > Cupressales > Cupressaceae > Sequoia > Sequoia sempervirens. The sequence goes on from VDFB02058242.1 coordinate 503,098,157, forward strand.
CAATGGAAAGATCCAGAATCAAAGATATGAAGCTAGAAGACCTTCGGCCAAACAACCAAATGCTCAAAGGCACCCTTATTTCAATGGTTTTTGTTACTTTTGCAATAAATTTGGACATACAGCAATGGAATGTAGAAGCAGAATGAATTAGAGTGTTCCATCCTTTATTGGTCAATGCTTTGCATGCAATAGATTTGGAAATAGAGCGAATGAATACAAAAATCAAATGATGAATGCATATAACAATGGTAGAATTGTTTAATCTTTCAATGGTTATTGTTATGCATGCTATGGATTTGAACACAAAGATAATCAATGCAGATCTAGAATGAATGGAAGGAATACTACTCAGAAGAATGTCATATGTTACAATTGTAGTAGACTTGGAAATATTGCTAAATTTTGCATAAGCCAAAATCTAAGGAAGGATAATTCGGTAAAGAGGAATGAACCAATGAAAAAGGTTGATCTTGTGAAGTAAAGAAGGATATGTGATGTAGATCAAAATTCTTGACCTATCGGTGAATATTGTAGAAGAAAATATGTCAATGTGGAAGTTTGTGGAGCTTTGGAAGTTGACTATGCATACAATTTAAGTGTTACCAGCTTTATGTGTTGAAACATTTAATGTAGAATTAGGTCAAATCGAGAGATTATAAGAAAATTTACTTAGGAATATTCATTTCACACAAGCATTCGAAGAGGAGCAGAGTTGCGAGAAGAGAATTTGAAGTGCATAAAGTGAATTGAGCTTCAGAGCATTAGAACCCTAGTTTGGCGAACAAAGTTAAAAAGATATTTTGTGAATCTTACGTGCCCTAGTTTTCAAAAATATTTGTTTAAAATCAGTTTGGGTAATTTATATTGCAATGTCTACACCAAAATTTATAGAGGTCATGGAGAAACCACAACCCAAATTCAAATGATACCCTGCAAAAGCCATATAAGATGACCCAGTGGGCACTTTCTCACACATTCCGTATAGGGTTTTACCAACAGAGGATATTAGGGCATACATTCATGGAAAAATGGAAGAGTATTCTCCCAACAAGCTAAGTGATGTATGGACAAATGAGTTAATTGGTGAGGGCTTCGCCTTAAAGCCAAAATACAAAAACCTAGCCGAAAAGAAACTAGATGTTTGGCAATGGTTTCCCAATTTCTTCTATGATGTCAAGTGGATTAGAATGGCCTTGAGCAGAGTTCATGACCAGTTTCTTTGGACTAATATACCTCACATGATTACAAAGGAAGTGATAAGAGAGCTCACTGGTCTATGCTCCACCAGACCTGTCCCTGTTCTAAAATCTATTAAAAATAAAGAAGTGATGGAGAAAACAAGTGCTACATTTGATCAGAGAGCTCTTGTTGTTAATCTTATTAGAAATCCAACTGTTAGATATGTTCCTATGGTTATTGGCTACAATATTTACTTCACCAATAGAGATAACTCTATTTCTGCCACTGTAATCCATATGGCACATGAGATGGTAGAAATTGGTGTAGACTATGACTTGTGTGAGCTACTTGGGGAACAATTAATGGAGAATCTAAAGTAGACCAAGGAGAAGAAGTATGTGTTTAAGTATGGCACTTTGGTAATGTGGTTACTTTTCTACTTTTTAAAGGAGGTACTCATAATTGGAAAGGTAAATTGGGTGAGTGGAAGACCTATTGCACACCAAATTGCAGATTACATGGCGAGCATTGGAGATGTTAATGCATGAGATGATTCCCTTACTTCCTTCTTCACAATATTTTAGAAAAGAATGCATGAGAGAGAGAGAATTCCAAGAAGTATTGTAGAAAGGTGCAAAAATGATATCACATCCTAGTTTCTACTAATCATTACATTATGGAGGTAGTGGAACCAAGATCTATTTGGGTTCCTGAATTAGGTTATGAGATAACAAATATAAAACGTATTGGCTATGTTGATATTCTATTGAAGAGTCGAAAGGATGAAACAAAACCAAGGTATGGGGATTTTGAGGAAAATTTCATGGAAGTCCACATGAAGCAAAAAGAGCTAGATATCAGGAAGAATGTTGATGCTATGGTGGATGTATATGCAAAAGAAATGGAAATTTCTAAGGATAAAGTGTGGTATGCTAGAGAGAGAGCTAGAGAAGATATGGGTGTTGGAGAAGCTTCAGGTAGCTCAAGGAGGTTAGGTAGAATATCTACCACTCCACCATATATCCAAAAGTCCTCTGGGGCTTTACCCTCTATTGGAGAGAAGATAAAATCTACTACCAAGCCTCTAGTAATGGATAAATCCCCTCTAATTGTGCATGCCACCAGGGCAGAGGAGAAGAAGATCACCACTGTTGTACCACCTGCTACCCCAACCAAGAGAAGGATGAAACAAAAATCTACAAGAGAAAAGGATATTGGGGTAAATTTTGTTGATGAAGAAGAAGAAGTGATGCTTCACAAGGTGAAGCAAGCACCAAAAAGAGAAGGGTTGACATAATTGATACTAAGAGGGAAGAGGAAATATAAAGGAAAAAAGAAGCATTCAAAATTCATATAAGGGAGAAGAAGAAGGAAGCCAAGAAAGCTTCATCGAAGAAGAAAAATAGTGCAGAAGCAAAGCAGACTCTGAGTAAAATCAAGGAAAAGAAACAATTTGTACTGGTAAGGCCTCACTCCCTAATGAAACTTGAGGCACTATTTAATAGCATTCTACAAAATGAAATGTTGAAGGAAACAACTGCATTGTATAAATATTCAGATGAGGTGTATAAGGTCACCATCATTGAATCCATAATCAAGTATATTGTTGTACTTGAATTTGAAATGTGGAATATCAAGAAGGATACTCCCGATGAGTTATGGAATATTTTGTTAAAAAGAAGACAAGAGGCAATACAAGAGCATGAAAGGCTAAAAGATGAAGCCTTGGAAAGAGTTGGTGCTCCACTTTCCAAAGATGACAAAACCACATTGGCCACCATATACAATAAGGAGATGAGAACCAAACAACGAGTTAGAATCCTTATGGGAAAAGACAAGGGTGTTCTGGAGAGAATTCGAAAAGAGATCAATGATAAAGCAAAGGAGATTGTGTAGAAGTTAGGATTGACACCGGTAGCCGAAGTAGAAGTAAATGTTGAAGTTAATGCTCTAGAAAATAATGTCAAAGAAGTGCAGATAGATGATGCTCAATATGAGAAGGATAGAAATGATGAAGGTGCATTGGAAAACACTCCTCTAAAAGTGGAGGACATAAAAAAATAAAATGATGAAGATGAAATGAATGGAGAAAACATTGCAAAGGAAAATGCTACCACTCCTCCTCTAATACATAATGATGAAGCTTCTCCTTCGGTAAACATAGAAGACACTACAAAATGCTAAAACAAGGATGATAATGCAGATGCAAAAGTAGAAGGAGAGCAAGAAAATAAAGACAAAGGGAAGACAAATGAGGAGAAAGAAGAAGAGGATAAAGAGGGAGATGAAGACATGAACAAGGATGCATCCAGAGATGTAGAGAAAGACAAACTAGGTGACTCTAGTATTGTAGATGATTAGGGAAAGGTTGTGGAGATAACAAAGACTCCTAGTGAATATTTCGGCTCCTCCAGAGATTCTCTGAGAAATCTATTAAGTGTATAACCTAGTTTTCATCTAGTTGTGTCCTCACAACTGCTGCAAATACCAATGAATCAAGGAAATGTTGACTTGAACAAGATATCTCATATCCACAAGATTCAACTAGGAGACATGTTCCATGCATCTTCTAGGAAGGAAATCATTGAATCACATCAAAGGAGCAGAGAATTAATGGATGGATCGGTTAAGGAATTGCAAGAGATCATACCTGGATCAAAAGTAGACACATTTCTCTCTCGTATGGATAATCTCAAACTATTGATTGATTCTTTCAAAACATATGCATCCAAACTAAAGATAGAAGTAGAGAAAGAGGTCGAGAAGAGGATCATTAAAAAAAGGATGTTGGAGATCATAGAGAAATGTGTTATTGTACATAATAAATCTTTAGAATTACTAAAATATTTTGAAGGGTGTGTGGATGAGGCTAACGCACTGTTGTAGTATGGAATGAAGTGGCTCGAGGCCACACAAAGGATAAGAAAGGAGATGGACTCTATTGAGTCTCAAATCAATGTTGCCTCCAGTGCATATGACCCAGTCGTTGACCTCACCTATGTGACAAGGAATGCTATAGAAGATCTTCACAAGAAGTTTTTCCAATTGCAAGCACAAAAAGAACATAATATTCTACAGTTTGGAGAGGTAAGGGATCTAGTTAAGCCCAAACTTACACTTGTTTCAAGATCTCTTCTCATTTTGATAAGGCCAAGAAGATGAATCCAATACCTACTACTCCGAAAGAAAGAGAAGAACTTCTATTGGAGTTTGAAATGTAGAATAGGTTGTTTACAAAGAGTAAGCAAGAATTGGAACAAGGAAGGAAAGCCTAGGAAGATCAATTGAAGAAGTTACAGGTGTCAACCACCTCCAGTTGATTTATCTTTTTTATGCATTTCAGTATCTATGTTTAGACTACTTGTACTTATGCAGACCATATAGAATAGCTTTTCAGTACAATTTTGAGTTTTTGCTTTGGTATATGACTCAAGGGGATTCAATTCATTATTTTTCCTACTTTATCTATTATTACATCATAAGTGATATAAGCACTTGATGTCAGTATTTTTGGAGATTTTTTGCATGTTTCCATCAATGAAAAAGGGCGATATTGTTGGAATTTTGAAGAGATTGGATGGCAACATGAGCATGGATTGTGTGGGGACATAACTTAGTAGAATGTGCAGACCTACAAGGCATCTATATATCAATGGAGATGCAAACCCAACTCAAGGACTCTTTCCTTTGGCCTCAAAAAATATAAATTTTCCTTGTGCAATCTCTCGTCATCTCCCTCGAGGAACCCTAGAACTTTTTAATAAAATATTTTGCAAAAATTACATACTTAGAGTTCTCACTATGCATGTCTTAAATGTATGTCCAACATTGAATAGGAAGAGATTGACCCGTGTCATCAACAATATTTACATGCATGGCCTTACCCCACTTAGTCCTTCCCTCATACAAGAATATGTAGCAGAGCAAAGAATACCACCTAAAGTTAACTATTTTATTATTTTCCTTAATTTTCACTAATTGCTTGTGGATTCCATTGCAATATAGGTGGAAAATTCAAACTCACTATTCACCAAAGGGTTTTGGATATCTACAGCCACATACATTAAGGGTACATGAATCTTGGTTCTAGCATCACCCCCTAAGACTTTTCACAAAGAATGATATCTCTTGATGAAGCAATCCTCAAGTTGGTCGATACTAAAAGGCTTAACTTCATTCCAAGGAATTATGACTAATTTTCTATCAAACCCTTTTAATTTGTACTTGGGGAGCCATATAACACTATATTTTTTCTTATCTTGTTGGTATTTCTCCTTGAAAGAATCAAAATCTACAGTCTTATTTGTAGCTAGGTTAAGATCAAAATTTTCAAAAACAGAGGCTTTGTAATTTGCACTAGTACTCCACCATTTGCAGCCCTAACAACTCTAACATGTTCATCATAATTCTGGGCCATAGACCTATTGAAGTCTATATTCACAAAAAAAATTGGTATCAGTAATTTTCTCGAATCATACACCCAAACATTTGAGATGGGGACACAAGAAACTCTCTTGGTATACTAATGGTTAAAAAGGCTCCACCTTGTGACAGGAAATTTGGCATCTCTACATTCCCTAACATTATCCATCAGAATATTGAAAGAAACACCTAACCTTGGGCACACATTGTCTTGCTTGATGATTTGAGTAACGAAACTATCAAATATTCATTGAGAGGCATTTTTGATGATGAGGATTAGCTTTTAGACCGACTCATTTTTAAAACGTTTGGACTTAAGGCTCAACAATTGCAACTAGGGTTTGGTACTTGTTTATTCTTAAACAATTTTTCTACTTGCAACTATAATTATGCAAACCCTAAATGTTGTAGAGTCAAATTTTATGAACTAGAGGTTAAGAAAATGAACTTACTTGTATACCACATAGGAAACCCTAGTTCTTTGTTGAAGCTACAAAATGACCAGAACTCACTCTCTAATCTTTGTGTAATATGAAATGATTCCTTTCACTAATCATATGAAAATATTTATTTGAGAGAATCCTTAAAGAGATCATATCGCAAATAGTCGCTTCTTCCATTACTACTCATTTGCACGAAACAAGAGACTTGTTGAACACACCTAGATAGTAAGAGGGGGGTGAATCAATATATATAAAAACTTAAACCCTTCAGTAATATGCAACTACATACTTTTAACAAGATCAATAACCCTTACACGGATCAACAATACTTAATCAAATCAGCAGCAATGAAAGATAGGCAATAAACAAGCATGCACAAGATAACACTAGATTTATGTGGAAAACCCAAGAATGGAAAAACCATGGTGATAAATCTCATAATATAGGAAGCTCACTACTTACAAAATTATAATTTTTTTAAGACTTACTTCCTAAGGAAGCCACTGCTCCCTGATGGACTTGCAAGCTAGTACACACAACCTTAAGGCAAGATACAAAGGACTTGTAGTTCTGAGGTGCACAACCTTAGGACAAGATACAAATTACAAGGACCTTCTAAAGAGACTCATTGTCTAATAGTAGGATACATCAATATTTGGAAATTACAACATATGCCAACAATACACATTGTTGATTAAGGCATTAAAGTTCATTTGGTCTTTACTTTCCACAATTCACTACAACATTCCATACTCTCATACCAGCACACACTCATTCAACTTACAATTGGTTTTTTCTTCCATTTATATCCTCAGCAAGATCACAAAACCTCAATTAGGTAAGCTAGAATAGAATACAAACAATGATCCCAACAAGTCGGCCACAAAAACATAATGCAGTCCTATCCAGGAGATAGAGAGGACAAAAAATAACTTATTACATCTTCCAATGCGATCCCAAATAACACACATGCATTGGCATGCAACATCCCAAGTCGGAAACAAGGAAACATGTAGATGAAACGTATAACACATTACCATTCATCCCAAAAACACACTTTCAACTAAATTTACTCAGTGTGGTTCTCAACAAGGTAGGTCAAGACCCAAATACATCTTAACACAACCTTAATTGCTAGTGTAGACCCCCAAGAACACAATGCAAGCAAGAGAACAAGCTTTTTCAGCTATACATCCACAAATTACCTAGAAAACTAACTCAAAACAATATGCGACACCAAAGAGATCAACCATTGATGTGTGGAACATAAAGGGACATTCCATGAACATCCAACAACACTTCTATATGCTTCTTTTCCATTATGCTACCCTTGGTTCCTTCAGGAGGATTACTCATTCCTTTATCTCTAGGTTTCCATCTAGAAGAGGAAGGAGGTAGTGATGAATGAACAACTGGAAGCTCTGTAACTGGGGTGACTACCTTCCTTGCCCTCTTGCTAGTCAAGAATAATTCGTTGTTCTTGACAACTCGACTAGTTCTTTCCTTGATCGAGGTGCTCTCTTTGGCATACCAATCAATTGGTCGAAGTGGTTGTTGATCAACCTGATCTCTAGCATAGGTGGGAATTATGACTTCTCCATCATCATCTAACAAACCCTCATCTTTTGATAAGAAATCAACAATTTGATGAATACTAAATCTACTATAATCATAGCTGCACACTTTGAACTCATCTTCACAATTAACCCAAAAATATTCCATTGTAGTTTTATGTGAAGTATTTTGACCAAGGTGAGCTACCAAGAGACCCCAAGGGTCATATGAATTCCTTTCACTGAGAAACTTGAGATTAAGTTTTGACATTTCGTTGTTCATCAACTTAGCATCAAAGACTGATTTGCATTTGTATATACTCATCTCAAAAGGGAAATTGGTGGCAAACTTGTGTTTGTTACACAAAAATTTGTGCACTTCATGCAATTACCTTAGGAACTCCATGAATACTACTTTATGTGATGAATATCGAGGTAACATGGTAGGATTACCTAAGAATATGTAGGAGAATTTGGGGAACCGGATAAACTAATCGACCCAATCCACCATTGTCAATCTGGAATCTAGTGAAAATCATATATGCAACTCATTGTCAAGGTTTCTCACTGTATTCATCAGGAAAATATCATTTACCCACTTGAAGTGTCATTCTGAATGTGAAAATTCTAATTGTGGGAAATGCTCATGAACTTGTTGAACGCCCAGAGTTCCAATGATATTCAAACATCTAAACTTTCCTTGAAAGGCTATTAGATATACATGGTATGAAATCATATGGAATTCATGGGCCTTGAAAGACCCTGTCATCTAGCTGTGAAGAGTATCACTGATTAGTGCTAGCCAGTCGTAGTGTTGTCTATTGTTAACAAGCTGGGACATGATGTAGAACATCCATGGATGAAACTTATGTGCTCCTACTTGACATGTGACTCAGTTGAGCAGAGTAACCATGATAGAAAAATCATTCATGAATTCACCACGTCCAATGTTCTTCGGCAAAGTGTTTCGTTTCTCTTTCAACCACCATGCCATCCTTTTTTGGCATTGTTCCTTTCGTGTATTCCACAGCTTTTCACATTCTTTTGTTAACACAATCAAGTTGTTTGCACATGGTGGAATGGAAAAACATATATCAATGTCTCCCTGATTGAGGCTACCAATAACATGCCCATCCATCAATTGGATTTCTAGTGAATTGGGGTTGTAATGCTTGACACAAGCAATTGCAAACTCGATTTTTTGTACCGAGATGGGAAAAGAAGTTGTTGCTAGTAACCCAGATTGTTCAAGATTTTGGATTGTTATGCACCTTTAAAAGTGTTCAGATCAAATATAGGATTTACTTGATGTAATTCAGTGTTAAGTGTCTTCAAGAAATTATGAAGCAAGATCGATTTGGTCTTGATTTTGACTAGAGATAATTTCATACTAGAAAACTTGAAGAATGATTGTAAACACAACTATGTTTGAACAACTTTTGCATAAAAGCTAAAAATAGCTTCGTTGAAAGGTAGGAAAAGGCAGATTTTTGAATTAAAATATGAGATATGGGTTTTGTATGAAATGTCGTTCTAAATAAACCCAGATCATTCATTTTTCAAAAAATTGACATTTTCAAGAACATGCAAGAACCCCTTAGAGGTAGAAGTTGTGAAGAAATTTTTCTTTTTTTGGAGAAAATGTGAGATATGGGTTTTGTTCTCAAAATTGAGTTTTGCTTGAAAAGGAAAGAAACCCTAGAAAAATGAAAGCCACAAAAGCTATTTTTTGAAAAAAAACTAGGACATGGGTTTTGTAGCCAATTTCATACTAAAAAAACCCAAATTGTCAGATTTTGAAAAGATTGATTTTTCAAAAAACCCTAAAAAATAGGGCCAAAAGCTTTCATAAAAAAATCACCAATCTTCAAGTGAAGTGTGAAATGGAGAGACCTAGATCGACAAATTTTGGAGAAGATGACCTTTTGTCTCTAAAAAAGGATGCCCTAGAAAAATGGACGATGAAAAAGTGTTCATTTGTGCAACCTGTATTTGAAACTATGAAGAACTCTGAAAACCCCTTCGTTTGACCCTTCAAATGCTATTGAGAAGAAAGCTCTGTGTTTTTCTCTTGAAGTCAACCTGCAAAATAATGAAGTATGGATGTCCAAATGCTTCTTAAATAAAGTTTGGAGGTGAAAGGAGTAGTTAACTCATGAAAACCCAAATTTTAAGAGTCATCACATGTCTTCATTTACATTAACTCAAAGAGTCCCCAAAAACTAGGGCATCCAAAGCAAATATTTCATGAAGACGTCTTAGAAAATTTCTAACTCAAGTTGACCTGGGTGCCACCTTGAGATAAGGCATCCAAGTTCACAGTGTTGAAAGGTGTCTCTGATGACTGATACCCCTGTTTGAGCACTATTTTCCCGCCAGTTTGTGATCAATTGAAATTGAAAGTGAATTGATCTAGCAAGCTTGATCAAATTTGAGGAGATTGATACCTTACATTAACCTATGATCCTGCATTTGACTGCTTTTTATCCTGGGCACCCTTGGCTGACTAGGGCACTTTGCATCACCAGAGTTAGAAGATTTTCTAGATTTTCATCTTTTCCTTTGATAAAATTCCTTTGTTTGATCCTCGATTCCGAACGTGTGATAGATCCTATGGATTGGCTGATGGAATCGTTGATGACCATGAGTGAAATTGAGAAGGATCTCTTAGAGGCTGCAAACCCTAAAAAGTGGTTTGAATGACTTAAAATCTTAGGTGCCCTTGGCTATCAGGGGCACTTTTGTGCTCCAGACTTAACCACTTTTTAATGATTTTCAACTTCTCCAGTTTGTCTCTCATGCTTTGATCTGCAATTGTCGATGATTGATGGATCCCGTGAGCAGGCTGAGATATTCAATGGAAAGCCTGAAGAATTTTGAAAAGAATGATTACTTTTACAAAACCTGATAACTATTTCAGAGGGACCAACTTCCTAGGTGCCCCTAGTTGATTGGGGTGCCTATATGTGCATAAGATACAATTTTCACTTTGCAGCTCTTGACGAAACGCTCCAGTTTGATCCGCGATGTTGGATGTTCGACTACTCCGGTGAACCTACTAATGAACTCATTGTGAAGCCTAATCAAATTTGAGGACTTCTTGGGAGTTGTGAAAACTGAAAACTACACCTGATGGCTCAAAATTTTGGGCACCCATAGCTAGTAGGGGTGCTTTTCTACTATAGACAACCATTTTTTAGTTTCTTGACTTTTCCTTCATTTTTGGTGTCTGTTTGATCTTCAATTGTTGGTGTTTGATAGGTCCTCTAAGCTGGTAGATGAATTCACTACGGAGCTGGACTGAAACCGAGATGAATCTCTTGGAAGTGGCTAACCCTAAAAATGACTTTGGAGTGCTTTAATTTCTAGGCACCCCTAGCTTGCAGGGGCACTTTTCCTTGCCAGAGTTGTCCATTTTTTATGATTCTCATGATTTGCAATTTGTCCTCTTGATGAGACATTTTGTTGAACTAGATGCTAGATTCGTTGGAAAGCCTACAAAATTGTAAAGAGGGTCCCCACAACTGTAAACCCTAACAATCGTATTTGACCTCTTAAAATCATGGGCGCCCCTGGCTTGCAGGGGCACTTTTTTGCTCTAGTGTTAGCCATTTTCAAAGATTCTCAACCTCCTCATGCCTCACATTCACCATCTTTCCAACTGCGTTGTTGTTGATGTGACCGCATTCATCATTGCACATGCACAATCAACATAAATGAGAAAAATGCTAAGGCATTGAAGTCTAGGCACCTTCCTAGAAATAAGGCATCCAAGCTTTTCCAGACTTAGTTTATTTTTTGTAATTTTCAACCTAGTTTATTTTTTGTAATTTTCAACCTTTCAAATTCCCCCTCCTTCGTTCACCATTTTTCAAGCATCTTTCACTGTGGAATAATTTGTGCAACATTTGAGACTTAGATTTTGACACCTAGTATCTGGCCATCCTCCACTGATGACTTCAGAGGTCCTAACTTTTCTTTTGAAAAAGCAAAATAAACCCACTAGAGAAAATTTCACTTTTTGATGATTCTAACTGGACAAATGTGATCATGATGAAGAATCAGCCAATCAAAATCAAATTGATCCTTTTCTGCAAAGATTCTATTTTTAGTGTTTTTAAAAAATAGGGCCTGAAACCTTAATTTTAAAATTTTCCAAAATTTTGTGAGCCTCCTTTTGACAATAAACCTAGAAAAACCTGATGGTCTATTTATTTTTCAAAAATTTCTAAGAATAGCAAATTGCTAGTTTTAGAGACCTTGACCCTTTTTGACTTTTGACAATAATTTTACAAGATTTTGACCATTTTTACCAAAATGCCTTAATGAAGCAAAAAAATTAATTTTGGGTACAACATTGTGCAAAGGTTAATTTACAACCTTTTCATGTCTAATGTCAACGCTATGATTCTTGATCCTTAAGTTGATGGAATGACCAATCTCACCAATATAGGGCATCCCACATGAACTATCAATATTATAGACCCCAAAATTGTAATAGAGGTTTCTTAGATCTTTGATTGAAGGAATTGGACTTTTGATGAACATGTGGGGTTTGAGTACACATTTAAGGCTCTTTCTAAGAATATTTTTTTGTGACATTATTGAAAATGCTTTCAATACAGGGGAAGGTGGTGATAGGGATAGTCATTCTAGAGTAATCGTCAATAAGCAACATGAAATACCTTTCACCTTGTTGACTCTTTATTCTTGTAGGTTCGCATAGGTTAGTGTGAATCAACTCCAATGGAATTGTAGAAGAACACTCCTTGCTCTTGAAATTTGTCTTTGTCTTCTTTCCCATTTGGCATTCCTTGCATAATGTGTTTGCAAGCTTAGTTATCTTAGGCATATCTCTCACCACATGAGTAGAGTCGATCTTTACCATATTGTCAAAGTTGATGTGTCCCAGTCTCTTGTGTCACAACCAACACTCACCGGATTGAGCCAATAAATAGATTATTTTGTTTCCCTCCTTTAGATGATATACATTTCCATTCATCCTAGTACCTTTTGCAACTAATCTTCTGGACCCTACCTTCCTAATCTCACAATATTTGGCAAGAAATGTAAGGTTGTAACCTTTACTACACATCTGACTAACACTAAGGAGATTATGCTTCAACCCTTTGACATAGAGGGAATCCTTAGTATTGTTCTTTCCATCAATGGTTATAGCACCCTTTCCACAAATATGTGTCAACTCATCACTACCAAACTTAATAGCTCCACCATTCCACTTCTTAAGGCTGATGAACCTTGCCTTGTCACTAGTCATGTGGTTAGAGCAACCATAGTCAATCACCCAAGCATTTGCTTCCTCCTTTGCATGAAAGGTAGTCCACACAACCATTGATCTTTCATTATTTTTATTAACCTACAAAGTACTAAACTTCTTATATTTTTCAATATCACCCTTTTTTTCTTTCATAGCCATGAATAGAGTTTCATCATTTGAATCATTATCCTCATCTTCTAAAGAAAAACTACTCTCCTTGGAATAGAGACTTCTTTTAAGCTTCTCTTTGTTGTTTCTATCTTCTGATTCTTTAAAAGGACATTTAGAGGCAAAATGACCAATTCTCCCACAATTGAAGCACTTGAAAGGTAACTTACCTTTGTATTTTTCAGCACCTTTCTTCAATCTTCTCACAAAGTTTGCTTCTCCCTCATAAAAGTCATCATTCAGATTTGATGTTTCATCTTCTATCTTTTTACTAGCTTTGAATGCTTCTTCTTCTTTGGAGCATCTTTGTCAAATTCTCTCATTTCAAATGTTGTGAGAGCACCAAACGTTTCATCTATTGAATACTTATCCAAGTCCTTAGAATCCTCAATAGCAAATGCATTATGACTATAAGATTTATAGAGATATCTCATATAACCTTCTTCACACTCTCATCTTCTTCACTTCTCCACCAAGACCTTTGATGCCAGTAACTACTTCATCCACCTGAAGCATATAACTAGCAATATTTGCATCCTTTGTCATCCTCAGGGTCTCAAATTTTCTCTTGAAGATTTACATCTTGGCTTGTTTTACTTTAGTATCTCCTTCGTAGATTCTGTTAAGTTTTCCAAAGAAATATTTAGCAAAATTACAATCATCACCTTCAAAAGTTTTGAATTAGCTAACCCACAAAAGATAGTGTTATTTTCCTTGGCATTGTTCTCATATAATCTAATCTCGGTTGGATACCAACAACATACAACTATAAGCACCAATGATATCCCAAACTAAGTGTTGACATCAATGGAAACCAATGTCAAACAACAATCTCACAAAAATATGCAACAATGTCCCCAAGTGTTGACATCAATGACAACCAATGCCAAACAACCTTTCACTAACTATTCCTCAATTTTGAAAACAAACTATTGATCTTTAGAAATGCGAGTAGAATCAATGACCGCTAATTGAATTGACCAAGTTTAAAAATTCTTGATTGGAAGTTGAAGTGTTTTGAAAACTCAACCAATAGAGACCCTCCATGTCATCTTACTTTTATATGTGATTTGCATGGGCCCACAAAGTGGAGAATTTTTGAAAAAGTGAGATATGTTAGCCATCGTGGCACTGACAAAGCCATATCTCACATTTATGTGAGCTCATCACTTGAGCTGGGGCCTACCTTATCAGACCCACAAAAATCAAATTAGATAAGACCACATGTATCTATTCCACGAGTTCACAACTCTCACTTCCTTCCATGACTAAGAGCCCGCAGAAGTGCGAAAACAAATAAAAACCCAACACCTATTGACAACTGGGCCCAACAAAATGTAATATGAGTAGATCACTTAATTTATTCAATTTTGTACATGTGGAAATGCTAATAAAGTGGATGCTAAGGATAGAAGGGGCCAGTAACTTAACAAATAGAAAGGGCTTGAGCACAACTTAAGAGACTGAGAACCTAGTCGACTAGTCAACATGAAATTATAACAAAAGAAACTGAGCCAATGAAGGAATGAAGGTTTTAGAATAAGACATGGAAAATTAAACCCTATTAAGCAAGAAAATAACCCTTAAATTTCAATGGTGCTACCACCTCCTCCAATGAGTCTAATATTTGGAGTTGGTGTGTTGTGCAAAGGTTAATTTACAATTTTCATGTCTAATGTCAACACTATGCTCCTTGGTCCTTAAGTTGATGGAATGACCAATCTCACCAATATAGGGCATCCCACATGAACAATCAATATTGTAGACCCCAAAATTGTAATAGAGGTTTCTTAGATCTTTGATTGAAGGAATGGGACTTTTCATGGACATGTGGGGTTTTAGTGCAATTTAAGGCCCTTTCTAAGAATATTTTTTGTGATATTATTGAAAATGCTTTCAATATAGGGGAGGGTGGTGATAGGAATAGTGCTTAAGTCCACATCTTTTTGTTTCAAGCTACAATGTAATTTGGTTTGTCTAAACTCCCTAGCGATGTGTTTGTTGTAGCATCCATTCAATTTGAAAACTTTGGTCAAGTGGGAAAGCTTAAGGCCAATTCCATCAACAAACCTTTGCTGGTAGAGCCTTCAAGACACCATTTTTTTGCAAGATGGTGATGAGAGAAAACATGGAGGCAAAGGTTGGTATGGGTGGCTTTTCTAAAGACTAAATAAGCTAAGGAATACTCTATTTTTTCTTGAAAGTCATATCAAGAAAGACGAATTGATTGTTGTCTTCAAATTCTTTAGTAAACTTGATGCACTCCACTATAACATTTAAGTAATTGTGATAAACTACTATTTCTTTTTCCATACAACTAACATATATTAGAGTCATTAACATAACATTTCTACCAAACCCATTAGAAACCATATGAACACCATTTGATTGCTTATACAATATATATCTAGACAATGAAACACATATATTGGAGTCATTAGGGGAGAGGATTCACTAGTTGAGCATGTTTCAATAGTTGTGATAGTAGTTGTTTATATAATGCCCAATATTTTTATCAATATTGGATCAATAGTTGTGACATGACTACCCATAATTAAACAAAATGTATTCCTTTGATCTAAAAAACAACCAATCATGTGATGCCACATTAGCACTCAACTACCCATAATGTGAATGCACAAGTATTAGTCAACTACATCTTGACAAAAGTCATGTTGATGTGACATCATATTTGATGATGTGGCCCTGAAACGAAAGCCATAAGTAGGAGACTTGCCAAGTAAGCTGCTGTAAAAAATTGGGAGTGATTTGAAATTTCCACATAAGATAATTAGAAACGCGAAGTTAGGGTGCTCAACTACTAGATCCTCTCCCCTAACATAACATTTCTACCAAATCCATTAGGAACTAGATGAGCACCATTTGATTGATTATGCAATGTATAACTAGACAATGGAACAGGCAAGGGATGTGATCCCTCACCCACCCATCTCATGACAGTTACTGTTGTCTCTCTATGAATATTTGGTGCTACTGGTAGGGGCAACCTCACATTAGCCGAGAAGCATTGTAAAGTGCAAAATAAGACCACTCTTGACTGGCTCTTCTAGAACACCCCATGGAGGTACCTTCCCCATAGGCATGAAATGTGGTCTTGGGTACCCATCAATCAATCCAAGGTACTTTTTTGGGGAAAAATAACAAGACACAATATCCACCTCCCTGTCTAGTGATGCGAACAAAAGAATTGCAAATCCCCAAAACTTCTTTTTGACCGTTAACAAAACTAAATCAAATCATCCAACATCACCAATTAGGCCTAGGTTTTTTTATCTCTTTTATCTCAAGGTTTCGCCCATTCCACTGGCAATTGTCCCTCTAGTACAGGTAAAACACTTCAAACTCTGGATCAACTGCCAAACTACTATTTAAAATGGGTCACCTGTCATATTTATGATCGGATGGAGGCTGAGACTAGCATCCATACCTACCTACACAACTCCCCAAGTCACAACCACAATGCAACAGGTTAGCAATGTGATTCGTTCCTTGACTATTCCTGCTAGCATTCATAATTCTTCTATGGCATCAGATGTTTTCTACTCTTCCACCATACCATCTATTAGCATTCCATTCACTAGCCCTACCACTACATACATTCCATCACCACTTCCCCTTCCACCTCATACCATTCACACCGATCCCCTCATCACACAACTTTTCCAAACCATCTCCTCCATGCAAAAACAAATATCCACCATCAACCAAAACCAAAATGGACCACATACCTATTATGTTTGTAGCAGCCCACTATCTCTCGAAATCTTAAGAACACCAATGCCACAAGGAATTGAAATGCCTCAATTTGTGAATTATGGAGGGAAGGGTGATCCTACTAATCATGTTAATGCTTACAAGCCTTATGCAGTAACTTTTTCCTTGATGATAAACTATTAGCCAAACTGTTTCCTCAGACTTTAAAAGACACTTCCTTAGAGTGGTTTTCATCCTTACCACATAATTCAATTTGTTCATTCAATGAACTAGTTGGTGTATTCATAAGCCATTTTCAAGTCCACATGACTCCCAAAAACACATTGGTTCATTTAATGAGATGTAAAGAAAATTTGGAAGAAAAGGTAACCAATTTTATCTCACACTATCAGTCACTTTATGCTCAAATTGGTGTCAAGATTCTTGATCTGTATCTCCAAAAGATGTTTATTGAAAATTTACAAAGTCACATCCAAGATAAATTAACCATGATGAAATTTCCTTCTTTCATGCATCGATGTACAACCCTTTGTGACTATCACAATTCAATTAGTAGTCGTGATGCCAAGTCCACTACTAATCGAATTGAAAAATCTAAACCTATCACTTCAAACAATTCACAACCATTTCAAAAACCAAACAAAGGATTTTTACAATTCAACCCCCCCTCCTCAACAACCACCTCAACCCATCAACAACCAAGTAACAACTATTAAAGCTACAATACCTTTTACTTATGACGATCCAAAGAGACAGTTTACACCTTTACCAGACACTCTTCATAACACCATGACCCAACTATTGCAACAATAGGTGATTACTTTACCTACTGTTAAACCATTGGACCCTACTAAACCTTTGTCTCCAACCTTTCAACGCAATGCTTATTGCCATTATCATAGACAAAATGGACATGACACAGAACAGTGTAAGTGTCTTAAACACATAGTGCAAGACCTCATTGATTTTGGCCATCTATCTGTTTCAAATATTAATGATAAAGGAAATCCATTTGTTGCCCCACCCAATCAAAATTTGTAATTTTTTACCAATCCAATGCCTAAACATACTATGTCATTCATCAAAGCCAGTGAAACTCAAAACAATGATGTGATGACTATTCATAAAACTATTGAACATCCTAATCCTATTCTTGATACCACTTCTATTAATCCTATGGATGATCTGGTAGGAGTGATAGATGTTATCCCTCGTAAGGTCCAACCTAAGAAAGCTCTTGATACTACTTTTTCTTCTAAAGATATTCTTCTAAATCTTCCCGATGGTCCTCTTTACATAGCCGGTCATATTTATGATAAGCCCACTAATGGGATACTCATAGATCCATCCTGTGGTGAGAATGTGATCACTGAGGAAGTTTTGGTATTACATGATCTTTAGCAAGATAACTATGACAAACCAAGAGCATGGATCAAAATGCACAATGGTTTCGCGTGCCCTACGATAGAATCAATCGTTCTTCCATTACAAATAGGACCTAAGACAATGGATGTAACATTCTCCATCATCCCATAGTCTGTTCAATTTCGTTTACGGCTAGGCCATCCATGGCTTCGCTCGATGAAAGTTGTTCCTTCAGTCATACACAAATGTTTAAAGCTTTTGCATGACAATGGCATATTCACTATTAACCATAGTGGCTTCAACCCTTTGTCTTCTAAAGGAAACTTCTCCTTAGAATCCTTTTGGCCCAAACCCATGGAACCCATAACATCTCACAAAGATTTCTTTTTCATTTCTTAGCAAAAGTTTAAAGCAAAGAAAATTGCCGAATTGTCCCTCCATAACAATTCCCCATCCATCTTCGACACTCCTATCCTAGATGATACAATGCTTCAACCTGAACCTGAACCAACAACTCAAGATCAACCAACAATACACACTTCACCTTCTTCATCTAAACGCCCAAGAGATAATGAAACCATCCCCATCATGCCCCCTCGCATCAAATAAGTTTATAAAGTAAAAGAGAAAGTGAGTGAACCACCTCCTATGGTTCCTTCTGTCCCTCCCCTTAGGGAAGAAAAGGAGCCTATGGTGGATCAATCTGCTCTTACACCAACACAACTTCAAAATAGAATCAAAAGAAACCGAGGCGCTAGGGAGCGTAGGTGTTGATGTCATCTCCTTGCTCGTCCATTACAAACTGAAGAAAAGAAAGAAAACCAACCTCTACCCTTGACTATAAAGTGACTTAAGTGAAAAATAAAATATTAGGTCACATCAAGGAGTCACACTAAGGATTCACATCAAGGATTCACATCAAGGGGTCACATCAAGGAGTCACATCAAGAGGTCACATCAAGGAATCACACTAAGGAGTCACATCAAGGAGTCACATCAAGAGGTCACATCAAGGAGTCACATCAAGGAGTCATATCAAGTGGTCACATCAAGGGATCACATCGAGGAGTCACATCAAGGAATATTAAAATATTATTCTAAAGGCTTGCTGGACACTCTTCTTGGGTCTTTCTAGAAGATCAAGGAGTTCTTTATAAAGGGGAGTTCAGAGCTCATTTTACATGCTTGGTTGAAGATATTTTATGAGTCTATTGTTGGAGATAATTTCTCTATGGGCTTTGAGGACAAAATCCCTAGCTAACAATCTCTTCATTGTTGAAAGACAAAGTCAAGAGGTTTGATTCAGTGCTTGTATTCAGGATAAATCTATGAGCAACAATCTGCCTTTTCAGCTGCACTTCACTACTTATTTGGTAGAAATGATTGTGGGATTATATTGTGAGTGGGGAAGCCATTTTGAGATCTGCATATCTTCCTTGACTGCTTGGTCATACCATTCTAGTATTTTTGGGCCGTACCATACTGCCATCTATTCCTTTACCAGCAGCGTAGCACTTAGGAGGACTGGGGCTTGGTGTTTGGAGGAAGCGATTGGGATTGGTGAGTGTATTACACCATCATTAGGCATTATAATATATATTTATACATCTTGGAATTTTTGTTGTACCCAACGCCTAGATTTTGGAGTCTATTTCAGTGGTTTTTGTGAACAACAGTACCTTCCTCCTTAGAAATTTTTGTGGGTACGCTAAATTTAGATATTAGCCCCTATTTCTTAATCTGGGTTATCATTTGATTGTAAAAAATCTGAATATTTGAATCAATATAAAATTATGAAATTTTCAGCAGTCATTTCCTTGTACTTTCCATATTTTTTTGTAGCATAGTTTACTCTTTTCCTTTATAAATATATGCATTACTCGTTGGATGAAATATTGCAAAAAATACCAAAAACAATCACCATAAAACAAACAAAAAAAATCAGTCAAATAGAGCTACCCATTACAGTGGTATCAAAGCAGTAGTATCTTGCCATCCCATGGAGTGTAAAATAGATTGCATGTCACTTTATGAGAGGGAGTGAACGTGAAAGAAGATATCTTGAAAGGTTACGCAGAAGGGAAGCAAAACAAGAAATTTGGGAAGAGTGGCCCACTAATTTGTAGGAATCTCAAGAAAATGCAATCCCACGATTAGAACAAGCAAGATAAGTTCCTATGAATGATCCATTTGCTAGTGATACCGAGGATACAATTGAAAATATGGGTGATAGAGAGGAAGAATGAAGGGAACCAAGCACTAGGGAAATGTTGAGTGATCTAGCTAGAGGACAGTGTGAGTCACATGCAACCCTACAATAGATGGCTAATATGATGACATGGCAATTGACTAATATGGGCCAAGGAAACAATGGTAATCACGGAGAGTAGGGAAGCAATAATGTTGGAGGATAGGGAAATGGTAGAAATGGGGGAAAAGGAGATGGTTCAGTGAACATGGGAGCAACTAGACAGTATAATAGAGCAGGATCAACTAGCACTATACCCCTTATGCCTCAATTCCCACCGAGGAAAAATGAGCAAGATAATAATGCACCCACACAACAGGAGATACAAGATCAAATACTAGAGGATTGGAGAAATTCTAGACCGTATTTTCAGGGTGAGATGTCTTTCTGAGAGTACATGGATGTTAGGTTAAAACATTTACCTCAGAGAGGCAATAGGTAGTAGCATTATGAGCTTAAGAAAAAAGTGGGTAAGCTCTCCATTCCATTTTTTCATGGTACAGGCAAGACTACAGCTAGGGCTTGGGTGCAAAAGCTTGATACATATTTCTAGCTCAATCCAATGCCTGAGGATGATGCCATCAAGTACATAGATCTACATCTAGATGGCAGTGCCCATGAGTGGTGGCACCATGGGATGGTGACACTTGGACATAACCAGGTTGATACATATGCAGAGTTCATCAACAGGTTAATAGAGCGATTTGACACTAAGGACCCAGAATTACATTTCAAGGAGCTAGCACAACTTAGATAGTGGGATTTTGTGGAGGCCTATATCACCGAGTTCTAGAAGTTGGCAGTATTCGTGATAGAAATATCTGAGGAGACTCATCATTCTTTTCATGGATGGGATTTCTAATCCCTTGCAAGGTTGGGTAAAGGGACACAACCCTTCTTCACTCCAGGAGGCAATAAAAAAGGCAAGAGACCTAGCACCTTCTTCCTACAGGAGTAAATTTCACTCTAAGGACTCTCATTTTAAGAAGGATAAGGAAAAGAAAACATTTCAGAAGGACACTCAACAGCCTAAGGGGGAAACTAAAAAGTTGGACAATGACACCCTCAATGAGCTTAGGAAGAAAAAACTATGTTTTCATTGTAGGGAGCCATGGGATCTTTCCCATAAGTGTTCACCTAAGGCGAAGGCTAAACAAATGGAGTATTTTTCAGCAGAAGAATCACCTTCCGAGGATGAGGAGCAACATTCAGATTTAGAGTCTAGTCAGGGAGATAGCATTGCTGAGGAGGGTTCAGATGATGAGAAGTCTCTTGCATGGTTGACAAGGATCCAGAAGGCCATCACCTTTAAGGTAAGAGGGATGATCCAAGGGTAGTGTGTGATTTCATTGATTGACACGAGGGCAATGTATAACTTTATCGATGCACAGTTGGTGGCTAAGAGAGGCCTACAGACATAAGAACACGTGAGGTTTAGAGTAATGGTGGCTAGTGGCCACAAGTTATTATGCACCCAAAAGATTTCAAATATTCGCATATGATTGGGAGGATATTATGAGTTGGAGGATGATTTCTATGTAGTTGACATGGGTGATTATGATGTCATTTTGGGAATGATATGGATGGCTTCTTTGGCAGAATTTACCTTCAACTTGGCTTAGTTAAAGATGAGGTTTCAGCATCAGGGCAGGAAGGTGGTGCTTTAAGGCCTTTCAAATGGGGGACTTAGAGTTGTGTCACTGAAGAGAATGGAGAGATTGTTTATACATGACCAGGTAGAGTGGGCAATAGAGTGTCTTGTCATGCCTACAATCCCAGAACAATAGGTTAAGAGTTACCCTTTGGACATTCAGGAGATTATTTCTAGGCATGATAAGGTGTTTGGTAGAATACCTCATGGGGTTCCTTCGGAGAGAGGGATTGAGCATGTTATTAAGTTGGAAGAAGGGGCCAAACCAGTGATTACCACCCCTTACTGTCATCCTAAAAACATAAGGATGAAATAGAGAAGGCAATAAAAGAGTTATTAGAGATGAGCCATATTAGGCCAAGTAAGATTCCATTCACATCTGCAGTAGTGTTAGTGAAGAAAAAATATGGGACAATGCAGATGTGTATTGGTTACAGGGCTCTCAATAAAAAGACTATCAAAAATAGGTACCCCATCTCGAGGATAGATGAGCCGCATGGAGCATGCTACTTCTCTAAGATTGACTTGAGGTCTGAATATCATCAGATCAGGATGAGGACACAGGATATTGAAAAGACACCCTTTAGGTGCCATTATGGTCACTTCAAGTTTTTGGTTATGCCATTTGGGCTAACCAATGCACCTGCTACTTTTCAGAGTTGCATGAATCAAGTGTTTAGAAGGAAATTAAGGAAATTTACATTGATTTTCTTTGATGATATTTTGATATTTAGCAAAGCTTGGGAGGTGCACTTGAAGCACCTGGAGGAGGTATTGAGTATTTTGGAGAGTGAGTCACTATACACCAAGGAGTCTAAATGTGAGTTGGGAATGACTGAGTTGCTTTATCTTTGGCATATCATTAGTTCGGATGGGGTGAGGGTTAATCTAGATAAAATTAAGGCTATAGTTGAGTGGCCTACCCCCACTAACGTTACTCATCTTAAAGGGTTCTTTGGGCTATGTGGATTCTATAGGAGGTTTGTAAAGGGTTTTTCACAAACAACAACTCCATTGATTGATCTCACCAAGAAAGGAGCCTTTGAATGGTCAGCTTCCGCACTACAATGTTTTGAACACTTTAAGTAGGTAATGTCATCATTTCTAGTGTTATCTCTTCCAGACTTCACTAAGCCATTTGAGTTACATTGTGATGCCTTAGGGGACGAGATAGATGGAGTCTTGATGCAAAAGAAACATCCCATAGCGTATGAGATCAGGAAGTTAAGGGTGGTGGAGAAGAGTTATTCTATATATGACCATGAGATGTTGGCCATAATGCATGCATTGGCCAAATTTAGATCTTATCTAGTAGGAGGAAAATTTGTGATTAAGACTGATCATAATAACATTAAGTATTTTATGAGCCAGAGAGATCTTAATGACAGGCAACAAAAATGGATTACAAAATTACAGGCCTGTGACTTTGACATAGAATTTGTCGAAGGAAAGAGAAACATTGTGGTAGATGCCCTTTCCAAGAGATCAAACATATGTTCCTTGGTAGAGATATCAACTGATTGGAAGGAGAAGTTAATAGAAGAGTATGCAAAAGATTTTTGGGTAGTAGGGTTGATTGAAGGTACTATACAGGATGACAGATTCACTGTGATAGATGACTTGATTTTCTATAAGGAGAGGATTTATTTGGTGCCTCCATCTCGACTTAAGGAGCTAGTCTTGAGGAATTTTCATGAATCTCCATTAGCTGGCCACCCTGGGTTCTTCAAAACTTACAGGAAAATCCGAGAGAGATTCACATGGAAAGGGCTCAAGAATGATGTCTTGACATTTGTTAGAGAGTGTGTTGTGTGCCAACAGAACAAGAATGAGCACACCTTTCCAGTTGGGTTGCGACAACCCTTACCCATTCTAAATCAGAAGTGGGAAAGTATCTCAATGGATTTTATCACAGGGTTACCCAAGGTATAGGGTAAGGATCGTATATTTGTGGTGGTTGAGAGGTTAACCAAATTCACTCACTTTTTTGCTATTGCAGCCACTTATACAACAATTCAGGTAGCAGAATTTTTCTTCAAGGAGGAATTCAGGCTACATGGGTTGCCCAGATTCATTGTGAGTGATAGGGACAACAAGTTCCTGAGCTTATTTTGGTATGAAATCTTCAGATTGAGTGGTACTGAGCTCACTCCCATTACCAGCTATCTTCCACAGATAGATGGTTAGACAAAGATAGTGAATAAATGGGTGGAGGTTACCTACAAAATTATGTTTCAACATATCACATGACCATCAAGATGAATCCATTGATGGCACTTTATGATATGAGGCTCCAAATTTTATGGACTTACTAGTGGGTGAGAATAGGCTTTCTAAAGCTAAAGAACTGCTACAAGATAGCCAAGACAGTATGAGAGCATTGAAAGAAAACATTCAGCAGGCACAAAATTAACAAAAATTGTATGTTGATCAACACAGAGTAGAGCACAATTTCGAGGTTGGGGATATGGTATATCTCAAACTCCAGCCTTATAGGCAGTCGTCACTTAAGAAAAGCGAGGCAAATAAGTTGAACCCCAGGTTTTATGGCCCTTTCAGAGTTGCTCATCATTTTGGTGAGGTGGCTTATGAGTTGGAGTTTCCAGCGGATGGTAGGGTGCATAATGTATTCCATGTTTCTAGGCTTAAGAAATCCCTCGATCATAATGTTGTGCCTTCTACAAAGCTACCCCCTCTAGATGAAGAGGGAAAATTGATATTGGTCCCTGAGGCAATCATTGATACTAGGGAAAGAACACTTAGAAAGGGGGTCATTAAGGAGTACCTAGTTAAGTGGAGGAATCTGCCAGTGGAGGATGCTACTTGAGAGAATGAACAAGTGTTGCAGCATCGAGAGCTAAAATTGCTTGAGGACAAGCAATTTTGGGAAGGGCGGACTGTAATGTCCCCTTTCTAGCCAATTAGTTCATGGTTTGTCGTTAGCCCTTTTTGCCATGATCATGTGGGCTAACTTGGGCATTAGAGGGACCTTGAGGGTTTTTGGCCTAGGCATTTCCAATTTCAATCCAATATGAGTTGATGTAATGTCCCCATTTTTCAAAACACTTAAGGAATAATTATTATTTTAATTATTTAATGTTACTAGGCAAAAAAGTGCAAAGTCAAAAGGGTAATATTAAATAATTGTATTAATGGACTATAAAGTGACTTAAGTGAAAAATAAAATATTAGGTCACATGAATGAGTCACACTAAGGAGTCACATCAAGGGGTCACATCAAGTAGTCACATCAAGAGGTCACATCAAGGAGTCACATTGAAGAGTCACATCAAGAGGTCACATCAAAGAGTCATATCAAGTGGTCACATCAAGGGATCACATCAAGGACTCACATCAAGGAATATTAAAATATTATTCTAAAAGCTTGTTGGACACTCTTCTTGGGTCTTTGTAGAAGATCAAGGAGTTCTTTATAAAGGGGAGTTGAGAGCTCATTTGACATGCTTGGTTGAAGATATTTTATGAGTCTATTGTTGGAGATAATTTCTCTATGGGCTTTGAGGATGAAATCCCTCTAGCTAACAATCTCTTCGCTGTTGAAAGACACAATCAGGAGGTTTGATTCAGTGCTTGTATTCAAGATAAATCTATGAGCAACAATTTGCCTTTTCAGCTGCACTTCACTGCTTGTTTGGTAGAAATCTGATTGTGGGATTATATTGTGAGTGGGGAAGCCATTTTGAGATCTGCATATCTTTCTTGACTGCTTGGCCATACCATTCTAGTATTGTTGGGTTGTACCATACTGCCATCTATTCCTTTACCAATAGCGTAGCACTTGGGAAGACTGTGACTTGGTGTTTGGAGGAGGCAATTGGGATTGGTGAGTGTATTACACCATCATTAGGCATTATAATAAATATTTATACATCTTGGAATTGTTGTTGTACCTAGCGCCTGGATTTTGGAGTCTATTTCAGTGGTTTTTGTGAACAACAGTACCTTCCTCAAAACTTTTTGTGGGTACACTAAATTTAGATATTATCCCCTATTTCTTGATCTGAGTTATCATTTGATTGTAAAAAATCTGAATATTTGAATCAATATAAAATTCTAGAATTTTCAGTAGTCATTTCCTTGTAATTTTTAGATTTTTCTGTTGCACAATTTACTCTTTTCCTTTATAAATATATGCATTACTCGTTGGATGAAATATTGCAAAAAATACCCAAAACAATCACCATAAAACAAACAAAAAAATTAGTCAAACAGAGCTACCCATTACACCCAATCACAACAAAATGATCCAATACAACAATCACAACTCTTGATACACCCTTCATTGGAAATTACCATCTGTTCTCCAATCCTGATTAATCTAGATGGCAATGATGAGATTACTAAAATAGACGAAGAGGTGCATAATGATTTGAATTCATTATTTTCCTCTTCCATGAGCTTAAATGAAAAATCTCCCACAACAAGTGTAGAACCTGGTACTTCCCCTGGTTCGACACTTTCAATTGTCCCTTTGGATAGTTAACCACCCTCACAATACACTGAACATGATTGGGAGGCAGATGAATTGCTCATCGATTGACTTGCATCTTCCTTACTAGTCTTTTGCATTTTATTTTCTTGCATGTGCATATTGTGTTCCCCCGTGACATGACGTTTGATGTTCTCCTCTCTTTGTGACATTCTTCTATTTGTACTTTCATTCTTCTCTATATCGTACATCACTTTTTCCTTTTTGCTTTTGTTTTGCATTTTCCTTTTGGGGATGACACAAGAGTTGAGACGCCCTATGTTTCTTCCATGTTGACCCAAAAGGTCCTTTTCTTTTTCACTTTTGTTTTGTGTTTTCCTTTTGGGGATGATGTAAAGCATTGAGACACCCTATGTCTCTTCCATGTTGACCTAAAAGGTCCTTCTATTTTTCTTTCTTTCACCTTTGTTTTGTGTTTCCTTTTGGGGATGACGCAAGGCATTGAAACTGCAATGTCTCCTTCATGTTGACCCAAAAGATTTTCCTTTTTCTTTTGCATTTTTCATTTTCATTTTGCTTGTGTTTTCCTTTTGGGGATGATGCAAAGTGTTGGGGACATCCTATGTCTCCTCCATGTTGACCCAAAAGCGGATTTTTCTTTGTTTTAAGCTCTCTTTCATGTCATTCTTCCAGTTCTATGTATTTAGAGAATGATGACAGTTCAAGCTCTTTAATCAAAACATTGTAGCAAAGAACATACTGACCCCAAATCGATAGATCCCTTATGTGTTTGGTGTTCTCATTTTTGGGGCAACCCTTTCTTTTCTTTCTATTTTCTTCCTTTCACATGATGTAGCCTTACTCGAAAACATATGACTTGGCATATGGCTTTCCAAGTTGGTTCTCATGTCTTGTTTATTTTTGCATTTTTTTCATTTGCTACTTTAAAGTAATTTCTCATAGAACGACATGTAGCAATTCCTTTAAAGTGGGGACATACACTGGCATTATCCATTTTCATTTTTCCTTTTCTTGGTTCTTAGTGCAGCCTTGTACAATGCGTTTGTCACTTTGTGGATGACATTGGGTATAGTGTCCTTCATGAGCGTGATCTCTCTTAGCATATTACATTCCTCTTAGTGGCCTGATGTGACACACTGCATCCCCTAAGTTGCAAATATTCTATCCTTTGATTGGTCCTCTCTTGGAGACATTAGACACAATGTTCCCTGAGTTATAGACCTCGCATGAACTAAGCAAGACTTATTTGAACATTTCTCTTACATTTTGCATTTTGCATTTACATGGCTATCTTGCATAACACAGCTTGCATGCCTGTAGTTCCATTGCATTTGTTCATGAGTTCTAAGCATATGAATCTTTTCTTGTCTCGTGAAGCACAAAATGACATTTTGCTTTGTGGTGCCTTATTAAAGTTATCAGGAGGTATAACTTTATTATGGTTGAGTGGGAAAGCCCATTCTGAGGCATGACTTTTCCCCATAGCCACCTTGTGGATTTCTCACCCCGTGGACAACTAGAAGTTCAGTGGTCCTAGAGTGAGTATACTTGGCCCTTCTCACTTGGCAGACAACCATGAGTTTCGTTGCCCCAAAGTGAGTATGCATTTTCTTCCCAAAACAAACAAGCCTAGATCTAATCCACAACGAGTTGGACAAACGATCAAAGTTTGATATGACTTCCCTTCATTCTTTTTCATCACTTTCATGTGTGTTCCTTTGTGCTTATGATTGGTTTGCCATGGGATTTTGATCCTGGGGGCTTGATCATCCCTCTTGATTATTGTTGTCTCATCTTACCAAGTATTAGTGTATTTGAACCCCTCTTGGTTGCATGATCAACTAATTTAGTGTGAGTTTGAAGCAAGTTCATCCTCTCACTAAAGTACGGGCTAACTGTGGACATGGAAAAAGCAACCCTTCTACTTTTTATCATGTTCAGGCCCTCCTAGTGGACTTTGGCTTGATTTTTCCTAGATTTAATGTTGTAATGTGGTCAACATATTCACATTAGGTCTTGGACCCTTGAGAATCATTAAGACTTCTAGGATGTCTTGTAAAAGTGTTGTGAAGTGTTGTAACCCACTTTCACACTTTTCTAGGACCCTTTCATTATAATTCACTTAAATAACCTTTTTTTTATCACTTACCAAGTTTTATTTCAAAGTGTTGTAAAGAGTTGTAACAAACTCTCACACTTTTCTAGACTTGTCATCACTAATTCAACCTTTTCTTATGTTTAAATGACCCCTTAATGCACTTTCCGACCATACTTAAGTGTATTTTTGAGGATATTCCCATTGAACAACATTTAATACACTTTAATTCTCGACACCCAGTGAAATTGCCTTGGTGGGACTAAGTCGCCACTTGGGGTGACTTAGTCCCATTGGGCACAAAAATCAAAATAATTTCAATTTTATGGCGGGATTTTATTCTCTTACCCTTGAGGTCGGCCTGTGATGTGTTATTTTTGGGAAATAATAGAAAATCCGGTATAAATAAAGGGTTTTTCCTCTCATTTTAACCCCCCCATTCATTCAAGCACTCATTTACCTAATCATTCAAGCAATCAAACACTCTAAGCATAATCAAGTAATCCATTGGAGCACTTCATTGCATATCTTCAAAATTTCACATCAATGGTTTGGTAAGTTTATGACATTACATGTTTATTTATCATTCTCTTCATATTTCATTTCATTCATAGGGTTTGATTACCAAAGTGGGGTTTGACCAAGGCAAACCCCTATACTCTAACCCTTAACCCTTTTTTTCCCCCTCTTTGCATGTGTAATTGTAGGTCTTGTATGCATATTTGTCAAAGAGCAAGGTGTTAAAAAGGTTTTTTCAATCCATCAAAGTCATCAAAGTCAACAAAGCCCTAGTTGAAGCTTGGAGACTTTTTTCAGCTTGTTTTCTACATATTCAGATTCAAACACTTGTCAGAAAACCAAGTGCAGACCAAAAGCTATAGAATCCTATCTCGAAATTCCAGAAATCTCCAGGTGGACTAAGTCACCATCTGTGGCAAATTAGTCCCACTGCTAGGCCTAAAAAATCATTTTCACATTTCTGGATACCCATTTGGCAGATTCCTGTTCCGACTGATTTTCCCTGAAATTGGACTAAGTTGCCCAGCTTCACACAAGTGTCCCAGTCAACATTTCCAGTCAGTTATGTAGG
Organism: Sequoia sempervirens; assembly: GCA_007258455.2. Taxonomy (NCBI): domain Eukaryota; kingdom Viridiplantae; phylum Streptophyta; class Pinopsida; order Cupressales; family Cupressaceae; genus Sequoia; species Sequoia sempervirens. Next base: position 503,127,855 of record VDFB02058242.1, read on the forward strand.
ATTTCAGAGCCTCTCTGCAACATACCTCTTATTCTAGGTGCACATCTCCAATTCTGTTTAATTCTTTCATCATTTACTTGCATTCTTAGGTGTTTTTGCATACAACATTGTGTTTTTCAGCACTTTGCATTTCTTAGGTTTAGCATCAATAAATCCTTTTTCTTTTAGTTTGCTACATTTAGACATCATATTTAGGCATATTACATCCATATCACATCTATCTTTGAATGTGAACATTGCATTTTGGCCCAATCTTTCCTCCTTTTAGGTGAAAAACCCTAGAAGGATGATAAGCATTTAGGTGCCAAAATCTTTGTTTACAGTATCTATTCCACAAGTTCGCAATTGTCACTTCCTTTTGTGACTAAGAGCTCACAGAAGTGTGAAGACCAACATAAACCCAACACCTATTGACAACTGGGCCCAACAAAATGTAATATAAGTAGATCACTTAATTTACTCAATTTTGCACATGTGGAAATGCTAATAAAGTGGGTGCTAAGGATAGAAGGGGCCAATAACTTACCAAATAGAAAGGGCTTGAGCACAACTTAAGAGATCAAGAACCTGGTCGACTAGTCAACGTGAAATTATAACAAAAGCAACTGAGCCAATGAAGGAAAAAAGGTTTTAGACTAAGACATGAAAAATTAAACCCTATTAAGCAAGAAAATAACCCTTAAATTTCAATGGTGCTACCTGTGTGAACCCCAATCCTAATACTTGCAAAACAACATGAACAAACACATTAGAATATAGAATGCAAGCAAGAACAAAGATTCCCCATGAAATCCATTTACAAAGTTTAAATTAGGAAAAGGGAGGAAGAACACAATAAGAAAACAATAAAATAGAGATTGAATCCTAATTAAACTAACAAACTCATGATCCCATGGGGGAATTGGTGCCAATTTGATGCAAAAATTGGCCCTTTCCCAATTCCTATGATGCAAGCTTGATGAATGTTAATAATTGATCCACTTTGTTGATGCTTGATGGTGAGTGCTCCAATGGAAAAACCTGCATAACCTAGCTAAGATTCAATGATAATGGATCAAATTTGTTAAATATTTGAGCATAGTAAGTTTACTCAAATTATGGATGATAAAATGAGGAATGAAGCCTCTTATTTATAGAATGCCAAGATGGATGAATGTCCAAAATAGAGCAATGTGGGACTAACATTCATCCAATGGCAAAATGCCACTTGTCAACCTATGAGTGGATGAAGGATGTGCAAGTTTTGAGGATTGTGCCAATAAATGCCTATTTTTGAATTTTGAATTTGTTGAAATGGCATGCAGGAGGGAAGAAAGATTGCATTGAATGCCTCTTGGCTCAAGGCAAAGGACATGTAAGAGAGAGTAAATGCCTTGTTGGATGTACATGTCAACTTGGATTTTGAATTCAAACTTGGAGAATATTCCCAAAAGATGCCTTGTTGAGAAAAATAGAGATTTAATAAATCAATTAAATCTATTTTCATGTGCAAGTGGTAAAAGCTAGAAGATGGGATATGAGGAGAGATTAAATTAATCAAAGTTAATTAATTTAATGAAGGGGGTTAAATGATGTGACCTGTTTGACTTAAATTTGTGGATTTATTTAAATTAAATATGAGAGGAATGTGATAAAGACTAATTAAATAAAGATTTTGATTTATTTAATTAAAAGAGATGATTGTTAGATTAAACTAAATAAGGTTTTAATTTATTTAATTTAATAGATAGACTTTAAAGATTTAATCAAATAAAATTAATTATTTAATTAAATTGGATAATTAGATCAAAATGGTTAATTTAATTATCGAGAAGAGGTGACTTAATTAGATAACTGATTTATTTAATTAAAAGAGGAATATTGACGAATTTAATCAGATAAGAGTATTTGATTAAATGGTTAGATCGAAAGATGATTCAGGACGAAATGATGTTAGTAGTCAGGATCAGATGCACAATGTCAATTGGTACATTTTACGTGTCTACACTACCATCTCCTCCAATGAATCTAATATTTGGAGTTGGTGTGTTGTGCAAAGGTTAATTTACAACCTTTTCATGTCTAATGCCAACGCTATGTTCCTTGATCCTTAAGTTGATGGAATGACCAATCTCGCCAATATAGGGCATACCACAGGAACAATCAATATTGTAGACCCCAAAATTGTAATAGAGGTTTCTTAGATCTTTGATTGAAGCAATGTGACTTTTGATGGACATGTGGGGTTTGAGTGCACATTTAAGGCCCTTTCTAAGAATATTTTTTGTGATATTATTGAAAATGATTTCAATATAGAGGAGGGTGGTGATAGGGATAGTGATCAAGTCCACATCTTTTTGTTTCAAGCTACAATATGATTTGGTTTGTCTAAATGCGCTAGCGATGTGTTTGTTGTAGCATTCATTCAATTTGAAAACTTTGGTCAAGTGGGAAAGCTTAAGGTCAATTCCATCAACAAACCTTTGTTGGTAGAGCCTTCAAGACACCATTTTTTTGCAAGATGGTGATGAGAGAAAACATGGAGGTAAAGGTTGGTATGGTGGCTTTTCTGAAGACTAAATAAGCTAAGGAATACTCTATTTTTTCTTGAAAATCATATCAAGAAAGATGAATTGATTGTTGTCTTCAAATTCTTTAGTAAACTTGATGCACTCCACTATAACATTTAAGTAATTGTGATAAACTACTATTTCTTTTTCCATACAACTAACATATATTAGAGTCATTAACATAACATTTCTACCAAACCCATTAGAAACTAGATGACCACCATTTGATTACTTATACAATGCATATCTAGACAATGAAACACATATATTGGAGCCATTAGGGGAGAGGACCCAATAGTTGAGCATGTTTCAATAGTTGTGATAGTAGTTGTTTATATAATGCCCAATACTTTTATCAATATTGGACCAGTCGTTGTGACATGACTACCCATAATTAAACAAAATGTATTTCCTTTGATCTAAAAAGCAACCAATCATGTGATGCCACATTAGCACTCAACTACCCATGATGTGAATGCACAAGTATCGGTCAACTACATCTTGACAAAAAGCATGCTGATGTGGCCACAAAACGAAAGCTATAAGCAAGGAACTTGCCAAATAAGCTGTTGTAAAAAATTGGGAGTGATTTGAAATTTCCACATAAGATAATTAGAAACACGAAGTTAGGGTGCTAAATCCTCTCCCCTACATAGCATTTCTACCAAACCCATTAGAAACTAGATGAGCACCATTTGATTGATTATGCATCGTATAACTAGACATGCATCGTATAACTAGACAATGAAACAAGCAAGGGATGTGATCCTCCCCTACCCATCTCATGACAGTTACTGCTGTCTCTCTATGAATATTTGGTGCTACTGGTAGGGGCAATCTCACATTAGCCGAGAAGCATTGTAAAGTGCAAAATAAGACCACTCTTGACTGGCTCTTCGAGAACACCCCATGGAGGTGCCGTCCCCACAAGCATGAAATGTGGTCTTGGGTACCCATCAATCAATCCAAGGTACTTTTTTGGGAAAAATAACAAGACACAATATCCACCTCCCTTTCTAGCCTAGTGATGTGAACACAAGAATTGCTAATCCCCAAAACTTCTTTTTGACCGTTAACAAAACTAAATCAAATCATCCAACATCACCAATTAGGCCTAGGTTTTTTTATCTCATTTATCTCAAGGTTTCGCCCATTCCACTGGCAATTGTCCCTCTGGTACAGGTAAAACACTTCAAACTCCGGATCAACCGCCAAACTACTATTTAAAATGGGCTTGTCTGTCATATTTATGATCGGATGGAGGCTGAGACTACTGTACACAGCCGCCACAAGTACCGTGAAAAGGTGATCAGGATCAGTTCCCCCCCTTAGGTCGCTGTACATTTGAAAAGTACAGGGCCTGGATTTTTATATTGTTACAAACTTACAGGACTACAGTGGTTTAAGATCTACCGGGGAGAAATTCTCGGGAAGGTATTAAGTATAGCAGTACCTATTATATTTGTCCCATCTAGGAGAATAATTATGACTCGACTGAAAAAACTTTAAATTTCATGTCATTTAATTTGCCAGCTCGCAGGTAATCATGGTGTTTTTCTGGCATTTACTTGTGTGTCAAATCCACGGGGCTTGAGAAGACTGGTTGCCCAAGTGGACCTCCATTTACTGCTCTGCACTGCTCAGACTAGTCTGCACATACCCTTGTACTGTTGCTTTCAGGAGCAATGTTCTTATCGTGTCTCCTTGGGTGTCTCGAACATGCAACCTGACATGACCCAGTGTTTATATTAGGCTGTATCTTTGGTGTCTCGAACTTGCAACCTGACATGCCCTGGTGTTCATATTAGGCTTTATCAGGTTTACTCTTTCCAGCTAACAATTCCAAAAGGCTGCCTTTGATGGCTATGTATGAACAATATCTTTATGTAGCTTATTGCTTTAGAATGAATGAATGAAAGATTTTAATGACGTCCACGAGACTAAACAGCCTATGGGACCGAGACACTCAACAACTTAGTTTGTCTCCAGACTCTTCTCCAGATCAGATCTCCTGCTATTAATTTTGACTAGGAGGCTAGCCGTCTGATTTATCTTATCCTCCTCAAATAACTGCTGCATATTGCCCACATCTGAAATACTTGAGTACTGATTACGGATATTTTCGTACGCTGTGCATTCCATGACGAAGTGCCACTCCGTTTCCACCACTCCCTTATTACAAAATAAGCACGTTCTTTCTTCCCAAGTTTCCTTAGGAGTCTTCCACCTACCAGTCTCACATCTAAGATGGTGGGACCCCGTTCTCAATTGAGCAATTAATAGCCTCGCTTTCCCTTTAATAGTTGCACCTAAATATGGTTTTTCACCATGTTCCTTAGCTGGGTTAAACTCTTTGATGTAATATGCTTTTTTTCGTCCGATCTGATTTGACCACATGGCAGTCCTGAATTTTTCCTTCACATAGATTTTTATTTCACTGTTGGTGTCAGGACACTCATGTAATTTGATGTTCCACTTGTTCAGCCACTTGATGTTCTGTTTCATCCATGTTTTCTTTCTTCGGACTAGAATCTCCTCCATAACCGTTTTGGGCCACCGGTGGTTATCCATGTTTTCAACCTTTTTTAGATAACTTAACAACCGGGTTATCGCTGAAGCTTCCAAAGGAAAAGCTCCCGCCTCAGCTAGCAGGATTTCATAAGGAACAGTAGCTTTAACTTTGAGATTATTTGTTATTAGGTGTTTCTGGATTCTTTCTATCTGTCTCCAACTGCACTTTGATGTGTTGCTTCCCCACACTTCGCACCCATAAAGCACAACCGGCGTGACAAGTAAACCAAAAAGGGTTTTCTTGGTTTTCCAATCCCAAAGTTCAGCTTTTCTACACCTATTTTGGAGCAAATAATAGGCTTTCCAACCTCCCATCCTATGTAGCTTATTGCTTTAGAAAAAACACCTTTTCTCCTTATGTTTGGACTTTGGATTGTGAACTGAAAAACAATATCTTTATGTAGCTTATTGCTTTAGAAAAAAACACCTACTTTTCTCCTTATGTTTGGACTTTGGATTGTGAACTGATAACTGTTCACCGCTCCAAAATCTGATACTACAATATCAGGATATGATTGTCTTAAAAATTGATCAGGCATAAAAGATTTCTTACATGGGTCAGTATGTTAGTATGTGGATGTTAATTTTTTTATATTTATATATTACATTATTTTAATGTTTAAATAGGGCTGTCTATGTTTCAATTACTGTTTATTAATACATACTAATTAAAAGTCTACTAAAAAATTCTAAATATACTAGTAGTTGTCCACTTCATATCTAATAGTTACAAAAAAAAGTACTTTATGAGGAGTTGTGCAACTTTATTGGTACGACACTCAAGATTACTCTACATTTGTGCATATGTATCATGATATGATTGTCTTAAAAATTGACAAGACATAAAAGATTTCTTACATTGGTTAGAAGGTAGCTTATAATGGTGATAGTATTGACGGTGGGTGGTTGTTAATTTTTTTTTATATTTAATATTACATTATTCTAATGTTCAAATAGTCAATAATAATTTTATATTTTATATGTATTAAAAAAATATAGTAAATAAGAGAGAGGACCGACTAGTTGAGTATGTTTGAGTAATTGTTGGGGTGCTTGTCATCATTTGATTCATTAATACAACATATGCACACTATTGTATTGTTTTGAACATTAAAATATCAATAAATATTTATTTTGTATTAATAAGTATCATATAATTAATTATTTTAAATTTGCTTTGTATACATCATTGATATCACAAAATACAATATTATTTATCACAATTACTCATTACTCAAAATCAAGATCATAAAAAAATCTTATTCAACCAAATATTATATATGAGACAAATACAATATTATTCATAACAATAACAATAATTTTTGAAAATATAACAAAACTAATATAAAATGTTATATTAAAGTTTGTACAAGATTATAAGTATTTTATTCAAACATATGAACAAAATTGTCAAATCATTGCATTCTTGATATTTAATGGATAATATTCAAGCGTTCAACTTCAATCCTTTAGTATTTAAATATATTCCCAACTTGACATAAATAAAGATTGTTATTTTTCACTCGTCATCTCTCATAAATATAGAGTAGTAAATGCCCATGATGAAGATTTCAAACACCAAATAAATATGTAGACAAATGTAATGTCCCTTGCTGGAAATGATTTTTTAGATTTAAACAAATAAATGATTTCTTATAATAACCCTTGCCACAATTTTTTTAAAAATATATAGATATTTGAAATACTCTTCACAACCAATTCAAAGTTCAACAAAATTTATGAAGAAATAGTGAGATCCGGTATATCAAAATGCTCATCAAAACAAAAGAAATAGCTCTGAAACTTGTTGTAAACCAAGTAGAATATTATTAACTATTTGGAACATGATTTTTATAACATATTTGCTGAAATAACATCTGGTAACAACCACAAACATCTGCTCCAAAATTCTATTCAAAACAACTCCAAAAATCAAGTTTTTACACATCCAAATTGCAAGTTTCCATAATAAATATAAGATTATCAAAAATCTAAAAATTATCTTCATCCACTTGCTGGTCCAAACTTTGACTATATGAATGTGCCAGATCATGCCCCTCTTGGATACAATCTAACTCCTCTATTACCCGTTTGTCTTCTCTGGACCTTTCCTTACTATTGAGCCTCATAGAGTTGACCAATCTCCTCTAAAAGTGTCTCTTGGACCTTCCCAAAGTAAGCTTTGTAGAGTTAAGCTTACTAGTGAGCTCCCCAACTACTTCCCTTAATTTCTTAAACATGAATAGGGTCTCATTTGCAAACTTATTAGCCATATCTTTAACATGTATCATAGCAAGTAATCTCTTTTAAATTATTCCATGGTGTTCTTCATTATTTGCAAATCATCATAGGCAACATTAAACTCATTTTGATCTATTGATGTATTTTGAATGATACTTTCTACATGTATATGTGCACTATCCAATCTAAATAAGACTTGCACTTCATTTTTAGTGGACACCAAGAGTTGTTTCTTGAAAATTTCCCCATGCATTTCAAGTTTTTGTAAATTACAAGGTGTTTCAAAATTAAAACCTTCCTCATACCTATCACAAACTATACCATGGCTGCCCCAATCCCCATAAACCTCTTCTTTTCCAAATTGATGAAAATGTGTATGATTGGGTTGAGGATCCAAATCAGCAATGCTATTGTGCCTTAGCTCATAATTTAGGATTCTTTTTCTTTTTTATCAAAATCAAGGCTACCATATCTTTGCTCAGTGTCAAGCAATAATAAATTAGATGTGTATTCAATATCATCAACATAACTTCCAATCTTAGCTTCTTCAATGACATCATCCTTGCATGAATTTTGAGATGGATCTAAAACAACATTGGAATGAATCAAAAATTTATCCCAAGATAAATCCTCACTATGCTTAGATACTGATACACCTGGATCCCAAGTGAAAGCGAGTTGAATGCTTTGATCAAAATATTAGTAGTCATTGTGCTCCCCATGAGTGGTAGCCTCTTTGGAAGTGCCAAACTCGAAGCCACTTGTAATCTCATCAATGAAATGGTATGAGTGAACATTAAAAACTAAATTGGAGATATCATCACCTTTTCCTCTTTCATGTCCAACTTTTGGAAGAACCTTAGAGAACCCATCGTTAGTTTCAACCCCACAAAAGACAACAAGGTTGATATTCTTAGAGTTTTCAACAAATGAATTCAAGGCTTCCATATTTTAAATTTGTGTCTCAAATTTTTCTATCACTGTCTCTTTTTCTTCATGCATTACATTATTCGTAGAAATTTCATTCATGACCAAAGAATCATCAAAAGGAACACATTCTTGTTGTGAGATTTCATCTACTGACATTTCTTTTCAATTAAAAATTTATTATCTTCAACCTTTGACTTAGATTCTTCAAAAAAATTTAGAGACATTTCCTTTACTTCATGATCCTGGATCTCCTCCTCTTGATTTTTCTCACTTGAACTTAGGTGTTATTTATAACCTTTCATTTCCATCATACCTTGCATGTGAATTAAGAAATCATCATAGGAGACTGAATTCTTGAAACCCTCATCCATACTGCTATATGTAGCCCTCACAGTAGCTAGATCCTTAACCAATTCTTCCATTGGGTTGGAAGAGTGAATGAGTATAAAGTAACCACCTTTAGGAAAGGAATTTGATTTAGTGGGTTGCATCATTGAAACCCTCAGACTGGCAAGAACATAGCTCTAATACCACTATAATGCCCCTTGCTAGAAATAATTTTCAAGATTTTAAAAAATAAATGATTTCTTGTAATAAACCTTGCCACAATTTTAAAAAAAATCATTTTTTTGAAATAATTTTCACAACCAATTCAAAGTTCAACAATTATGAAGAAGTAGTGAGATCAGGTATATCAAAATGATCATCAAAACACAAGAAATAACTCTATAACTTGTTGCAAACCAAGTAGAATATTATTAACTATTTGGAATATGATTTTTAAAATATATTTGATGTTAATAACATCTGGTAATAGCCACATTTTCTCCAAAGTTTTATTCAAAACAATGCCAAAAATTAGGTTTTGGCACACTCAAATTGCAAGAAACTTCCACTAACTTCACAAAACTCCACAATAATGTTTAACCCAACAATATTAATGAAAAATAATGCCTCACAATAGCTTATTACAGTAAATACATGTCGGTAACAACAACAAAAAAAATATAAATCACGATTCCACATATGCACCCCAAACTACTCAAACTCCTACAATTTGTTTGACAAAAAGAACATAAAAACTATGAAATCCAACATTGCTGCAACTTCTAAATGAAATTTCCCTTAGAGACCCATAGAAACCACTACCCTTAAGTCTTAATCTTCTTGGTTTACCAGCCTTGGAGATCCAATCTTCTTTGGTTTTCTAGTCTTAGAAGAATACAAAAACCTATGAAGGAAAATATGCATGAATGAATCCAAAATGAAGCTTCTTGGACGTACAAAATCCATACCAAAATGGAAGGATTTTCATGATTTTGTAACTCCTTTCCCAATTGGCCTCCAAGAAATTAGTTATTTCCCAAAAAGATTTTCTTTTATGACAACTATTGTCAAAAGCAATTAAATCTGTTTTTTTAGCCAAAACATGCTCCAAGATAAATTAAAAATAAATATTTATTTATCCTCAAATTTGATTTAATAAATTTATCTTGAAAATCTAAATTACCAGATTTATCCACAAGTCTTGATTGGCAACTTTGAAAACCGGATTTACTAAAAATAGTAACTACTATTTTTAGAAAAGGGGACATCACAACAAATCAAATAATTATGTCTCTATCAATTCCCATCATCACCTCTTACCTATTATTGGTGTAAGTGGAATCAAGGAAGGGTTATGATAATTAACTATGATGGGTAAGGGGTTCGAAAAGATGTTTTGGACACATTTTATGACTATGCATATTTTAGGCATCAAAATTGATGACGACATCTTCAAACCTTAGGCTTAAGCAGTCAATTAGTTGAGAAAGCCACTATGAAAAAAATTATAGTTGTTCGATATTGACATGTGTAATTTTGAGATGGACTGAGTTAGGGTACACAACTACTAGGTCCTCTCCACTAATTAGCCTATTTTATAGAAAATGAAATATTGGAAATAAATTAGTAGTTGAAGCATTTGACTATCAAATATATTCACTATACATCATGGTTGAATGTTGGATGGACAATTCAATGCAAAACTAGATTAAGGTGTTTTATTATGTAAACTACCCAATCTAACAATTATAAATACAAACCAACACATTCAATAAAAATCGAAGGCAATATTTGATTAATAGTATTTTATTTGAACTTTTTCTAGCTTGTTTTTTAAAGAAGGGGTAAAAATTTTATTCAATCAGAACCAAAGTACAAAGCAAAGGCCAGAGGCCCACCAAAAAAGAGCACCACCAGACCAACCAGCAACAACACTACCTATTCATGTCCTCCACTAATAACCTCTCGAGGGTCTCAAGATAGTTAGAAGAAAGCTCATCCTTTCCACTGATATCCCAGCCATCCACATTCTCAGAGGCCCACTTCGCAAGACAATCAGCTACTTTGTTCCACTCTCTAGGGATATGACAAAAGGAGACAGAATCCAAGGAGCTGCAAAGACTCAAAATCTGTCTCCCACAGAAGCCAATTGCCAACTAACATCATCCAACCTCTGATTGTTCAACAAATCCACAACAATCTGAGAATCCGACTCACAGATGATCCTCCTCCACCCTAAAGAGCATCCACGCTCAACAACAGTCTTAATAGCAAGGGCCTCCATCAGATTATTAGACTGCTGCCCTTTGTAACTAGAGAAGAGAAAGACCACACCACCATCATTACCTCTACCAATACCCCCCACACCAGCATGACCAGGGTTCCCACGAGAAGAACCATCAGTATTAATCTTTAGGACCCCCACCGGGGGAGGCATCCACTTCCCAGCCCGACAAACACGTTGCCGAACCTGACGGGGCCTTCTGCTAGCAAAGCCACCCTGGCTACTATCCTCCAAGCTCAAATTCCGCACAATATCAAGATCACCAGGGTCAGGATTTTCGGACATGTCACACTTAGCCGAAATAGTCTCCTGAAGCCTGCTAATTATCTTCTTCCACAATTGAAGATTTCCCAAATTGGAACCACAAAAAACTCTACGGTTCCTCTCCAACCAAATGTTCCAAAGAATGAAAATAGGCCCAATAGACCAGGCCACCTGAAGGAAAGGAGTCTTTGCTGGTGGTCTGCCCAAACTTTCCCAAAAGTCAATCAAGGAGGTAGCATGAATGCACCCATGATGCCAAGCCTCCCACCACCTATGCCATAACTCTCTAGAGTAAGGGCAAAGAAAGAACAAGTGGGAGGTACACTCCTCACTGTGAGAACAAAGAAGGCAAATAGAGGGTCCTTGAAAGCCACGTTTGCGAAGATTTTCCCACGTGAGGCACTTCCTCTGAGCAACCAACCATAAGAAAAAATTGCATTTGGGCCAAGAGAAGTTATCCCAAACCTTCTTCCACCAGTGCACCTCAGCAGGACCATATAAGTTCTTGTCGAGCATAGCATAGCCTTGGGCAACAGTAAATTTACCCTTTGGACTAGGATTCCAAGCTAGAACATCCCTCCCATTAAGGGAGCTGCAAAGCCTAGCCTCCAAGACTCTAGAAAGAACAGCATGATCCTCATCAGATCCACCCACAGGCCACTCTTGTGGGTCCTTCCAGCAAGCCACCACCGCCTGCCCAATACGCTTGACAGTTTTAAAATGCTCCACCTTAACCCAACCGGCCTCAGAAAAAATATGGCAAAGAGGCTGAAGCTGAGGAAAACTAGAAAGAATGGGAGGGTGGCCATCCCAAGAGTCCTGCCAAAACAAAACATCGGAGCCTCTATTACAGATCCAAAAGAGGCCCTCCTTAATCAGCTGGGCACCCTTCTTAAGGGTATCCCAAATACACGAACCTTTACCCAACAAAGGAAGACGCGGCACATCGAGGCCATCAGCACCCGGAAGATACTTGTGGGTCAGAATCTTAGCCCAATCCTGATCTTGATTGTTACACCACCTCCAGTACAGTTTGGCAGCCAAGGCAGTGATAGCAAGAGCCATAGACCTAAGACCAAGGCCCCCAGCATGCTTCGGCCTGCACACAGACTCCCACTTGACCAAGCTCCATTTTGAGGAAAGAAGGTTGCCAGACCAAAGAAATTGCCGAGACAAGGCATCAAATTCCCGCACAAAGGTGGACGGGGGAACCTGCACACAACACCTATAAATGGGAAGAGACTGCACCACCGTCTTAAGAAGAATCATTCTCCCAGCAGAGGATAGCCATCGGTGAGTCCAATGGCTAACCCTACTTCGAAATTTATCCAAAATACCCTGCCAATAATCTCTCCGCTGTCCTCCCAAGGCCAAGGGGATCCCAAGGTACATCAAAGGAAGAGAACCGATCTGAAATCTAAGGATCCTAGCAATCCTGCTCTGAATAAGCTGAGGAGTATTAAAGAAATAAATAGAAGATTTATCATCATTAATACGCTGACCAGAAGCCTTCAGATAGATATCTAAGGCTCGCCTGAAGTTCACCGCCTCACTAATTCTAGCCAAACCCATTAGCCCAGTATCATCCACAAACTGAAGATGAGAGTAGGAAGGGAGAAGGTTGCTCCAGCTCCAACCATGGATAAGACCCTGTCTCACCTGAGATTTAATAAATCTTCCAAGACCCTCCGCCATGATAATGAATAAGTAAGGGGATAAAGGATCCCCTTGCCAGAGTCCCCGAGAAGCACTAAACAAATCTGAAGGTTCCCCATTAATGAGAACAGAGAATGAGGTAGAGGTCACACAGCTAAGAACCCAGTTCACCCATTCCTCAGCAAAGCCAAAAGCCAAGAGAGTTTTCTGTAAGAAATCCCAGCTGACCCGATCATAGGCTTTAGACATGTCAAGTTTAATAAACATAGCCTTCTCCTTAGAGTTAGCCATAGAATGAATAACTTCCATGGCTATCACAACACCATCCAAAATTTGTCTCCCTTCAACAAAACCACCCTGCTCAGCCGAGATCAGAGAACCAAGGAGTGGTTTGAGCCTCTCAGCAATCAATTTGGTGATGATCTTGTAAACAACGTTACATAACGCAATAGGCCTGAATTGAGCTAACTGGTTAGCTCCTTCCAACTTAGGTATGAGGGCCAAGAAGGTAGAATTCATAGACTTGAGCATCTGTTTGTTCCTAAGAGATTCTTGGACCACCTCAAGGAGATCAAACTTTATAATTTCCCAGAACTCTTGAAAAAACTCAATTGGAAACCCATCCGGACCAGGGGCCTTACCTTTTTTCATATTAAAAACCACTTTCTCCAACTCAGGTAACAAGATAGGACATAAGAGAGTCCCATTCATTTCAGCAGAGACCAGGTGGGGAATACAATCCATGATGGCCTGCTCCTCAGCCCAAGCAGCTAGATTCTCCCTAGAAAAGAGGTTTGAAAAATAATTGACTGCCTCCCTGGAAATATCAGCATAGGACGAGAGTAGAGCCCCATCCTGTGAAACAAGAGAGGAGATAGAATTTCCTTGTCTTCGAGCCTTAACTGAATTATGAAAGAAATCAGTGTTCCTATCCCCCTCTTGAAGCCAATCAATACGAGATTTTTGCTTCCAGAAGATCTCTTCTCGAAGTTCCCACTCTTCTAAACTCTTCAGGGCCAAGGACTCAGCCATACTAAGGGTAGAGGTCAACCCCTGATCCCGAATCTGACGAGTGATGGTATCCAACTTGGACTGGGCAGCCATCTTCTGAGCTTGAAGGTTCCCAAAACATTGTTTATTCCATCTCTTGAGTCTAAACTTCACATGCTGAAGCCGCTTACTAAAAGTGAACATGGCTGTCCCATGAGAAGGCATCCCCTCATGCCACCAGTCCAGCATAAGCTCCTGAAGAGATGGATCTCGTAACCACATCAATTGGAATTTGAAGGAGGGATTTTTGGTGACACCATAAGCGGTGACAGAAAGCTTTATGGGCCAGTGATCAGAGCCCCTCCAATCAAGAATTTCAGAACTGGTAGTCAACCTACTATTCAACCAATAACAGGAGACAAGAAATCTATCAAGCCTTTCAGAGATAGCCTCCACACCACATCTCCTATTATTCCAGGTAAAGACACCATTGGAAGGCTTCACATCAATGAGATTCAAGGAACCAATCATATCCCTGAGAAGATGAGCAGAAGGGTCTAACCTGGCTAACCCACCACGTTTTTCATCTAAGCAAGTAACAACATTAAAATCACCAGCCATAATCCATGGGAGAAACGGGTCCAAGGCTCGAATTAAACGAATGTGAGCCCAGAGATTTACCTTACCTGAAAGATCCGTAGGAGCATAAATATTGGATAAGAGACACCTTTCTCCAGTAGCAAAACAAGAAGCAACCAGAGAAATGGAAGACCGACTAGACATCCAACATAAGGGGGAAACTTTCCTCGGGTTCCAGAAGCAAGCCACACCCCCTGCACTGTTCAAAGCACCTACCCCCTGCCAATTGCCTTGGGGCCAGATACGCGAAGCACAATTAGCTAGCCCATCTATAGTAAGCTTAGTTTCCTGGATAAAGACCACATCAGGTGACTGAGATTCAATTAATCTGCGAACAGCCTTTTGTCTAGGGATGATGTTCAAACCCCTTACATTCCAAGATAAAACAATCATTTATGGGGGTGAGAGAAATGGGAATCAATGGGCTTCACAGACCCAGACTCAACCAAAGTATCACCCATAAGCTTAACCTTCTCTTGATCAGTCTTCCTTCCACTCTTTGACGGTTTATCAAGAGGCCCCTTTTTGAAGGATTTCTGCTGTAAGCCTAGTGTGGGAGGAGCTTTGTTACTCCTTGCAGGATCTGAGGCCCCCCTAGGAGCAGGGGGATCAGGAACCACCGCAGCAGAGTCCTTCGGAGTCTGTGACCCCTGGAGAACCCCGAAATCCTGAGCATGAGCCGAAGGATCCATAGCCTTCTGATCCTTCTGATGAACCCCTAGAGATAGAATTTGGTCCTCTTTCCTTGCATCCTCGTCCTGAACATCTTGCAGACCCTTAGCCCCAGAAGAGAGCTCAACAGGAATACCCTCCTCCTGGGTCAAATCATCAAGAACCTCAAATCTGTTAAAGTTGCTTTCATTCTGCCTATCCATCCAAGATCTCTTTCTGCCCTTGCCTTTGTTATGGGACTTGACCGGAATAAAACCCTCATTATCCACAGGTTCATTAGACATTGGAGCCTTTCCCTTGTCCCCCTTGGGAGGTCCAGAAGCAGCAAAGGGGGAGGGTTTAAATCTAGGGCATTTGCGGTGTAAATGTCCATATTCATGACAAATTCTGCATCTAAAGGGTAGGGTTTCATAATCCAGTTGTTGGATCCAAGAAGAAGATCCCATGCGAATTTCCATAGAGTCTGGCAATGGATTATTTAAATCAACTTCAACACAGATTCGAGCAAAAGAAATTACCTTACGGTCTTGAGTTTGGGAAGCCGATCCCACAGGTTTTCCAAGAAGTAACGAGATTGAGTGAAGAATATCCTCCCTCCAGAATTCCAATGGAAGCCTCGGCAAACGAACCCACACGGGAACTCGCGAAGGGATTTCTTCAGCAGAGTTGAATCCCATGTGCCACGGTTTGATGAAGAGCCCTACCTGGTTAAAGAAATAAGGACCTCCTTCGAAGGCCCTATTCCTGTCGGACATGCTTGAAAAGACAACCAAAAAATAGTTATTAGCTGCCAGAATAATCTCCATATCACCTTCCGGGTTCCAAACCCTGCGTGCCCACGAATCCAAAACAGGAAGAGATAAACGAAGGCCCAAAAATTTGCAAATAAGAGCATGATTGCCCCAATATTCAACATCCTCTGAAACTTGCTCAGGTTGAATAATCAAGACTGGACGATCCTCGGATCTCTCCAAACAACCGTTTACTTTTTTAATTCAAAAATTCCCTTTGGAGGAGGAGACTCCATCCCTAGATTGGGGTTTCCCCATCTGATCAAGACCACTAACATGCAGCGAAGAAGAGGGCTCAACCATTTCCAAATCACCAGAAGAAATCATAGAAAAAGCAAAATCTCATTTTTCCATGGACCAAAAGCACAAACACAAGCAAGAAAAGGGAGAACAGGGCAGGAGACCCCACACCCAAGATACCCAAACACCACTCGCCAAAGACAACACCAGCGCAGAAAAAATGCAGAAAAGACCAAAAAATGGCCGCCCAACAGTCCAAACGCGAGCCACAGCCCCCACTGCAGCCCACGCACCCCAGGAAACCAAACAACAACCCCCGGACGCAGCAAAGAGAGCTCAAACGCAGCCACAAAGCACCAGAAAGGACGCGCTAGGGCACACAATTAGCTACGAAGCATCAGCAGAAGTCATCGCCTCTCTCATTGTCCAACTTTTTCTAGCTTGTTATAACTAACAAAATAATTCAAATTTTATTGAAACTATGCAAATAGATGCATCAATAAACAAGTACAAAGATGATCTCCATATCAAAAACATAATACAAAGTTATGTAAGGCCCAAAGTTTTAAATATTACTTTGATGTAAAATCAAAAGTATTTTATAAATTTGTTGAACTTAAGAGGATGGCTAAAAAATAGAGTGGTAAATGCATCAAATTAATAAGATCTAATAATGAGGAAAAGTACAAATCATTTTTATTTTTAGATTTTTGTTAAAAATATAAAATCAAGAAAGAGATTGCCACTTCCTTCACTCCAATACAAAATGGAGTTGTCAAAATGAAGAATAGGGATATTGTTGAGATGGAAAGGAGTATGATGAGAAAAAAATTGAATAATTTTTTTTGGTAAAAATAATATCTACATTTATCTATCTACTAAATAGGAGTCCTATAAAAGTAGTTTAAGGAATGACTCCTAATTGGGCATGCTTTGGAATTAAACAATTAGTTGTTCATTTGAGGGTGTTTGAATGTGTTGCTCATGCACACATACCAAAACAAATGTCTAGGTTGGATGATAAAGGCCTTAAATATATTTTCATTACATAAAGCATTCAAGTTGTATGATTTGGTAGACAAGAAATTGTGATAAGTAAATATGTGATATGCAATCAAAAATAAAATATACCAAAATAAAATAAACAAAAGAAAATCAAATTATTGTTGATGTAATTGATAAGGAAGGAAAGTCTACTCCACTTGTAATTGATGGTATTTAATTTGAATGTGGGAACCAAAAAAATAGAAATATTAAAGGAGAACCAAAAGAATCGTCCATCAACTCTTATGTTGGACACAAATTTTGAGAAAATGACAAGATCATGTGCAAAAGTAAACCATGCCTTGATGACTCAAATCATGCAAATCAAAAATCTATTTAAAAAAAATCTCAAGAAAAAGATGAAGGGGTTGAAGTTATAATGAGTCTACAAGATAAAATATGCTAAAAATTTAGAAATATTTTAAAAATGAAAGAAACATAAATATTTTTATTATCCTTGTAGTACCACTTTAGGGGGTATTACACCCCGTGTCTTATTACCTATTTACTATTACCTTGTTTGGTAAATTGCTTTAATAAATGTGAATGTGTTTTACATATATGAATTCTAATGGAAATATGATGAATGAATTTTTGATTCTATTTAATATTTTGTGATAATTTTGTAAATGAAATATATGTGAAGCATATGAATGTATTGATTCAGCTAACTATTGCTATGGTGAACCAAGTTGAATGCAAGAACAAGTTCAAGCCTCTAAAAGAGAGGGGAAGTATCACTCAGGAGAAGAATTTGGTTTGGTAACCTTTAATTCAATCTTATTGAGCATTCACACACTCACACCCTAGTTGGTCTTAGTTGAGTCAAGATAGTTGGGTAGATGGTAAGTGATCTTCAGTTTAGTTGTGTGTGTTTATATTGTTTTACAATCATGTCTATGAATGTTTGGAATGAGGTATGTGATGAGTCTTGATGATAAGTGCAAATCCTTCCTTGTGTGTTTATTGTAATGTCGATGAGATATATGTATATATGTATGTGTCTATGGTAAACTCATACATATGAGTGAATACATACACGAGTATACGTAGGTAGACATACCTACACAAGCTCATGGATGGATTACCCATATGCATGGGAATATCAATTGAACTAAGGTGATATATATATATATATATATTCATTTCATGTATATATGTCGATCGACGAAATTGTGCGTATGAGTGTTTTTATAAGAATATTGAAATGCTATTATGTATGTGTTAAGAATATTGAAATGCTATTATGTATGTGTATATATGTAGTATATATAAATATATTAATATATGTGTAAATTAATATAATAACATATATATTAACATGTATATAATCGTATATATATACTTGTTTATTAATTAAATGGATTTGATAAACTTTATAAAATCAAAATATATTAATATATATACATATATATCGATACATCTATATGTATATATATATATCAATAGATATATATATATGTATTTATACATACATATATATAATAGTTATAAATAATAGTTATTATGATAATCTCCAATGTGCATAACATAGTGTTGATATTAAGTGAAGCACTGGATAGTGTAAAGTGCATATAATACATATGGTGTAGCTTATAAAGGAATACCAACCAGTGCATAAAGTATGTAAGACTAAGTCAAACCAAATGATGAAAGCATGTATGAGTTCATGCGCTACTGTAAACATTTGAAGAGATGTGTAAACTATTTTAAATGTCATATGAATCAATCAAAGTCTACGCTATAAACTTGGGCACCAACATATGAAGTTGGGACCATAATAACAAGTGTTTGGAATGCTTAAGAGGTCTTCAAAATGCGCATAATCCTGTAAAAATAATAGAGACTCAGTCAAGTGCAAACTAAACAACATCTTATGAAGGAATTTGAATTAGGAAACTTGTTTTGAGCTTGATGTCCCAAATGTCAAGTCAACTCAGCGATTTAAATGGTGAGGACTCTTATGTGTTGCAAACCTATGAGTTAGCTTGGTGATTCATTGCATGAGGATGGAAGGTGGTAGAAATACTAAGTTGCTTGTAGCCTTTGGATGCTCACAAATTAGTATAAATAGAGGTGCTCATTCTACCAAATGCATCACTTGTCAATTTGATTTCTTAGTGTTATTCTATTGTTAATTAGTGCAAAGTGAGTTGAAGAGTTTGTGAGGTTGAGAGTTGTTTTGTTGTTCTATATTGGTTTTGTTGAGAGATTTAGAGTGAAGCTAGTAGAGGTATTTGGGTTGTTCTTGGAGAAAGTTGCAAACAAGCTAGGGCCATTAAGCTAGGAGAGAGGAATAATCAGTTGGAGCTTTTAAATAGGCATGCTGATTTCTACTCCTTTGTTATTATGTTAGAAAGATTATTTATTATATATTGTCACGTTGAAAGATTGTCTTTTACTTGTGTGAGATGCTTGAATATGCTTGCATATCACTTGGTTGTTTCTTGTTTTGTGAAACCTTACTTTTGATATTTACTCATATAGATATCTAAACAATGATTGCATTATTATATGAATATGAATACTATTTGTACTATATGTAGATTGTTAGTATTATACGAAGTATAATAATACTCTAAGTGTGTAGCATAAGATAGATTTGTTTTGAAATACTTGATTTCTATGTCAGTTAATGTGATTCAATGGGAAGGTTATTCTTGGGGTTATGATAATCCATGAGAAAGGGAATAACCTAAAATAGAATAGAATACTAATGGTCAAATACAAATCGAGCAATTGAAGTGGTGAATATAGATGACCCTCACTCGAAGTACTGTGTATTGAATATTTGGCTAAAGTAGTGTAAGTAGCCACTATCTACACTATCAATTCACTGTGATCCAAGTACATACTAGGTTGAGAATATCATAGAAATAGTGGTTGACTTTATGGTAAGCTCTAGATATGTAGGACACATCACTATGCTCAAGAAATGTTATTTGAAGGATGAGGTTACCAAACTAATCTCTTTGTTGAAGGGAGGGCCATCTTACCAAGTGTGATATATGTGCGAGGGACCGTAGTTAGTCCATGGTTGGTGGAAAAGCGCTTGAGTGATGCTTCTCCTCATGCAATTGGCAACCAAGATTTGGAAGGACATTCTAAACTATTTGTATTTCTAGTTCATGTAAGCTTGTTGAAGCTATTTATGCATTCATGTGTCCATCTATATGGAAATTGTAAATACGAAATGTTATCTTGAATATATTTATGTAAAGTGAAATCATGCTTATATTAAATTGGAAAGATTCTTTGTATATGCAATACAAAGAATTGGAAAGGTTATTTTTCAATGGTGCATTTATTATTGAAAAGGAAAGAAAATTTTAGCGCTCTTGTTGATAGATGCATAAACTATTCACTTGTGGTTTAAACTTAGAAAAATTACTGAGTAGAACAATAGGCATGTTACACATGGTATCAGAGCTACCAGGTTTAGCTCTGGAACCTATGTGCTCGCTATGTTTCCAATCCAACATTTTGTGAATCTAATGTTTGGAAATTCTTCTTACAGGATGGTGCATCTCAAGATGACTACAAGGAAATAAATGATTAGAAATGAGTGCTACCTATGGGCCAAGAAGGAAAGATAATCCTTTGTTCGTACCATTGAGGGTACTAATTATGACAATGCCATTTCGCTAAGCGATATTGAGACATTCAGTCATGCCATTTTATGAATTAGTCAAGAGAAGAGAAAGATGAAAGAGGTTGCTAACTTCAACTTATTACCTTTTGTCTCTCTGAAAAACTCAGACTCTTTATCACTTTCTAGGATGTGCCCTTGGAATGTAGTGTTATTCCAGTCATGATATTTAGGGATCCTAAAGTTCTTCCCTTAGAAAAAGTTATTGTAATAGCCACAAGTGGCAAATATGAGGGTTATGTACCTTGAAACTATGTGTTTGAGGATAGATCAAAGGGATATTATCCTTTCGATGATAGGTATGAGAAAAAATCTAAGGGTTATAACCAACGTAGCTATGTATCGCAAAGTGAATCTGAGGAATATTCTCCCTAAGACTATCTAAATAGTCATTCTATGTAAACTCAAGGAAATTGAAAATCTTTTTTTATTATAATGAAAATTATGCTTTTGGAAAGAATTGTGAATGAGTTCTTTAAATAGAATTTCTTATGTGAATGATAGATCTTTTGAATGTTGTTAACATTGAGCAAACCTTCATATCTATCTAATTAAAATGAAAACCTCCAGGTATAACCGTTCCATGGAAAAGATGGTTAGGACAAGAAATAATTATGGGAGAAGTCAAGAAGTAGGTCAAGGCACTGAGAATGCCGAAGCCAAATTGGACAATATACTTGTTGTCATGGATGATACTAGAGAAGTAATAGGAAACCTTGAATAGGAAGTTAGGGGAAAGGAAAGAGTGGAACAAGAAATTCCAAATAATGAGGAAGAAATTCCCAACAATGAAGAAGAAGGGGAGAATTCTCGTGATCGTACTCAATCTAGTGATCAAGAAAATGATTAGTCTCAATCTCTGTCTAAGGGAGACAAAAAGAAGTGTTTGACAAGTGAGTTATCCCATGACATGAGAAAAATCACACCACCTAATTTTTTGAAGGTAGTACTACTGGAGATGCAGTGGAAGCATGGCTTACGGAAATGGAGAAGTATTTCAAAATCAAAAATTACTCCAAGGTCATTAAAGTCATGTGGGGAGCATTTCAATTGGAGGGTGAAGCATCCAACTGGTGGATGAGTAAGAAAATGGAGCTTGGACTTAGTTTCTTAAGCCTCACTTAGAGCGAATTTACATAGATTTTTTTCAAAGTGATGGTTGTCATAGAATTCCAAAATCTGAGGCAAGGTGACTCCTCAGTGAATGAGTATTGGGAGAAGTTCACTAGACTCCTGAAGTACATACCAATGTACCAAAAGGATGAGCGATTTCGTAAAGGAAGTTTATCATGGGTCTAAATATGCAAATAGGTGGTGAGGTAGATGTGTATGGTTCAACTATAATGGATTTGGTGTACAAGAAGGAAATTAAGCAAGAACAAAGGCTTAAGTCTATCTCAAACTACCAGGAGAGAAATAAAAATAATTTTGGTTAGATGCAGACCAATCAAGCTCCAAGGAAGCCTAGTGAAGGGAAAATTTCTCAAAAGCAAGGGGACAAGGGATCTCATAATAATTGGAATGAATTGAGGAAAGAGTGAATGGGAAACAATAACAACAACTTTAGCAACAATGTTGGTGGAAATGAAAGTAACTCTAGAAGACTAGCGAAAAGGAGGGGACTAGTGAAAGGGTGTTATACATGTGGTGGGGACCATTATGCGAGTAATTGTCCAAGCAAACCTTCAGGGTCACACCCAATTGGTAACCTTGTTCCTTCTCAAAGAGTTCCATATCAACAAAAGATTCATGTTGTAGTGGATAATCGGCAAGCAGAGTACCAAATTACTCCAGTGGAAATATTAGGTACTTTGTCTAGAATTCCCATTTCAATTTTAATAGATACTGGTACTACAAAAAAGAAATATTTCTCCTAGAATAGCAAGTCAAATGTCTAGAAAAGTTGGCTACATGGAATAGTCTTGGGTTTTAGAATATGCTAACCAAACAAGAGTTGAGGTAAGTCAATGTCTATTCTAAGCAAGAGTTGAACTTCCAAAATTTCTCAACAGAAGTGAATTTGTATGTAACTCCCTTAGGATCTTATGATGTCATCTTAGGGATGAACGAGCTATGGAGACATAGGACCGAGGTAGATTGTCATGCTAAAATAGTAGAATGTTTAGATGATCTAAGTAACTAGGTGTCGATGAAAGGAATGCCTAGGGAGGTTAAGTTACAATAGATATCCACAGTACATATGCACAGAGCAAAGAAGAAAGGTTGCCAACTCTTTCTAGTAAAAATGGAGAAGCTTGAGGAATGTAAGGAATTCATTTCTCAATATGATATAGTATATTATGGACCTCAAGACTTTCAAGATGTCGAAAAGGGGGAAGTATTCAAATCTGGAAAAACGAATATGGAGAAATGTCCTATTTTATGAAAATTTGAGGATGTATTTCCAAAAGAATTACCTTGATTACCACCTAAGAGGATATTTGATTTCTCTATCAATATACTACCAGGGTCAGAACTTATAGTGAAAGTACCATATAGGATGACCACAACTAAATTAATAGAGTTAAAGGCACAACTAGAAGAGTTGTTATCCAAAGGATTGATAAGACCCAATGTTTCATCCTGGGGAGCGCCAAAAATCTTTGTAAAAAAGAAGGATGGTACAGTGCACTTATGTATTGATTATTGGTTTCTTAACAAAGAAATGATAAAGAATAAGTATCCATGGCCACGTATTGATGATCACTTTGATTAGATGCGAGGAGTGGCAGTATTTTCAAATATTGATCTATGTTTTGGATATCACTAATTAAGAATCAAGGACAAATATATTTACAAAACGACTAGATATAGACATTATGAGTTCACAATCCTACCATTTGGATTGATGAATGCACCAGCAACATTTATGAACTTAATGAACAATGTATTTAGGGATTGTCTAGATAGATTTGTGTTAGTCTTTTTGGATGACATCTTAATCTACTCCAAGAATGAAGAGAAACATCTCAAGCATCTAGAGATCATTCTTCAAAGGTTGAGAGAGCATAAGTTATATGGGAAACTCTCAAAGTGTACCTTCTTCTAGAAGAAAGTACAGTATTTGGGTCACATAATTTTGGCTGAAGGGATTTTGGTTGATCCAACAAAGATAAAAGCAGTGCTAGAATGGCCAGTGCCCAAGAATATGTTGGAAGCTAGGAGTTTTATGGGATTGGTTGGGTATTACCATAAGTTTGTTGATAACTTTTCAAGGATAGATTTTCCCATCACATAATTGCAAAGAAAGGGAAAGAAGTTTGAGTATTCTGAGAAATTCCAAGCAACATTTGACCAACTCAAGGAAAGGTTGACCACAACACCAATACTAAAAGTACCAAATCCAGATGGTAACTTTGTGATTATTACGAACACATTTGGTGAAGGATTGGGTGGAGTATTAATGTAAGACGAGTGATTCATAGCCTATGAGTCTAGAAAGCTTAAGCCCTATGAACAAAATTATGCTTCACAAGATTTAGAGCTAGCAACAGTTGTTCATGCATTACAAATGTAGAGACATTATCTTTTGGGAAAACCATTTGAACTCAAGACCAATCACCATGGTCTCAAGTATTTTTTTACCCAACCCAATCTTAGTGTAAGGAAAAGAAGGTGGTTGGACTTGATATTTTACTATGATTTCAATATCAATTATATCAAGGGGAAAGAGAATCAGGTTGTTGACGCCTTAAGTCGTAGGAAACATATCTCCTCGATGATAAACATCCAAACCGACTTCAAGGGACAAGTGTTGTGAGAATCTAAGGGTGATGAATTCTATGAACAAGTCAAGCAAGCACTCTCGGACAATCCACAAGATTGAAGGTACGAAGGATATCACTTTGAACCTAATGGATTATTAAGGTTTAAGGGGAGAATTTATGTACCAAATTCTAGAGAATTGAGGGAATTGGTATGGAAAGAAGTTCACAATGCACCATATTTAGGACATTCTAGTGTAACGAAGATATTGTTTGATGTGAAGCTATTACATTTTTCGAAGGGTGTGATAGGAGATGCAACAAGATTTGTAGCAAGTTGCTTAAAATGCCAAAGAGTGAAGGTAGAGCATCATCATCCTGCAGGTCTTTTGTATCCACATGAAGTTCCAAAAAGTAAGTGTCAAGTCATTAGTATGGAATTTGTGTAAGGTCTCCCTATGTCAAGGAACAAGCACAATGTTGTTATGGTAGTGTTTGACAAGTTGACAAAAGTAGCTCACTTCATACCAAGGAATTTGACTAATGGAGCTCCTATAATAGCACAAAATTTTATTCAAGAGATATTTAGATTGCATGAGATTCCTGAAAAGATCATTTCATATAGGGATGCTCATGTGACATCTAGATTTTAGAAAACCTTGTTTTCTGCACTTGGAACGAAATTGAATATAAGCTATACTTATCATCCAAAAATAGATGGAAAAATTGAAAGAGTGAACCAAGTATTAGAGGACCTACTAAGGATGTATTGCATGGATCAACAATACAATTGGGAGGATTATCTACCTTTGGTATAGTTTGCATATAATAAATCCTATCATTCTATGATCAAGATGGCTCCATTTGAAGCATTATATGGCATGAAGTGTCGAAATCCTATAAGCTAGGATAAGTTGGAAGATAGGGTAATCCTTGGGCTAGAGATGTTATTGGAAATGGAAGAACAAGTTGGAATCATTAAGCAAAGATTAGCAGAAGCTAACGAAAGGCAAAAAAGTTATGTTGATTCTAAGTGGGTACCTAGGAATTTTGCAATAGGGGATAGAATTTTGTTGAGAGTTAAACCTCACAAGAGTTCTATCAAGTTTGAAAAATAATCCAAACTAGCTCATGCCTATTGGTCATTTTGAG
This sequence comes from Sequoia sempervirens, assembly GCA_007258455.2. NCBI lineage: Eukaryota > Viridiplantae > Streptophyta > Pinopsida > Cupressales > Cupressaceae > Sequoia > Sequoia sempervirens. The sequence goes on from VDFB02058242.1 coordinate 503,153,558, forward strand.
GTTCTTGAGGAAATCAACCCTGTTGCATATAGGATTTCCTTACCACTAGCTCTTGTCAGGATGCATAACGTCTTTCATGTCTCATATCTTAAGAAGTATATACTAGGATAACCATGTTATTGATTGGAATGCTTTACAGGTGCAGGACCAAGGGTGACAACAATTGAACCGCTCAAGGTGCTCAGAACACATAAGCTCCACTTGTGTAACCGAGAGGTTCTGCAATGCAAGGTCCTAGTGGGATCAATATGCAGAAGATTCTGCCACATGGGAAGACTATGCTAAAATGAAGCAGAAGTTTCCACATGTCTTGCTAGATTTTGAAAATTCTTGAAAATAATGATGTTTTGTGATGTGTGCTTTATGCTATGGTCATATTGATACTTAAAAATCATCGGGGATGATGATTCACAAGAGGGGAATATGTTTCACCTTGTGTGTTATTACCTATTTACTATTACCTTGTTTGGTAAATTGCTTTAATAAATGTGAATGTGTTTGACATATATGAATTTTGATGGAAATATGATGAATGAATGTTTGATTCAATTTAATATTTTGTGATGATTTTGTAAATAAAATTTATGTGAAGTATATGAATCTATTTATCGTACTAACTATTAGTTATCGTGAACTTTCGTTGAATGAATAGTTCAAGCCTTGGAAGAGAGGGGTAAAAGTATCACTCAGAGAAGAACTTGGTGCATGGTAACCTTAACTTAGTCTTAATGAATTACAACACTCACGCCCTCAGCTGGTCTTAGTTGGCCCAAGACACCCGGTGATGGTAACGTGATCTCGCTAGCCGTGCGTTTGTATTGTTTCCTGCATCCTTGTTTATGAATGCCTGAAATGAGGTATGTGATCAGTCTCGATGATGGAACCTCTTGTGCTTATTGTAATGTTGACATGCATATGCATACAAAACCATAAGGAATGAGGCGCCTGTTCATATTAATCCATACATAAGTGAACACGCATACGAAGGGCGCCTATAGGTGGTCACCCATGCATGCTCATGACGTAAATTACCCATACATGGGAATGTATCAATTTTGAATACATATACATGCTATCTACGTATATATTTTGATTAATGAAATTGTGCGTATGAGTGTTTTTATAAGGATATTGAAATGATATTACATATATATATATATATGTGTGTGTGTGTGTAAATTAATATAGTAACATATATATTAACATGTATATTTATATATAATCGTGTATATATATATTATATATATAATACTATTCTTTATATTTATATGATATACATATATATATATATATATATATATATATATACTTGTTTATTAATTAAATGGATTTGATAAACATTGTAAAATGAATATATATATATATACACATATATATAATAGTTATTATGATAATCTCCAAAGCACATAACTAGTGTTGATATTAAGTGAAGCACTGGATAGTGTAAAGTGCATATAACACATATGGCGCAGCGTATAAAGGAATACCAACCAACACATAAGGTATGTAAGACTAAGCCAAACCAAAGTATGAAAGCACGTATGAATTCATGCTTTGTTGTAAACATTTGAAGGGATGTGTTAACTATTTTAAATGCCATATGAATTAGTCAAAGCCCACACTATAAACTTGGGTGCCAACATATGAAGGTGGTGCCATATTAACAAGTGTTTGGAATGCTTAAGAGGTCTTGAAAATATGCATAAGCTTGCAAATAGAATAAAGACTCAATCAAGTGCAAACTTGGCAACATCTTATGAAGGAATTTGAATTAGGAAACTTTTTTTGAGCTTGTTGTCCCAAATATCAAATCGAATAAACCATTTAAATGGTGAGGACTGTGATGTGTTACAAACCTGTGAGTTAGCTTGGTGAGTTGTTGCATGAGGATGGAAAGGTGGCAAAAATTCCAATATATTTGTAGCCTTTGGATGCTCACAAATTAGTATAAATAGAGGTGCTCATTCTACCAAATGCATCACTTATCAATATGATTTCTTAGTGTTATTCTACTGTAAATTAGTGCAAAGTGAGTTGAAGAGTTTATGAGATTGAGAGTTGTTTTGTTGTTCTATATTGGTTTTGTTGAGAGATTTAGAGTGAAGCTAGTAGAGGTATTTGGGTTGTTCTTGGAGAAAGTTGCAAGCAAGCTAGAGCCATTAAGCTAGGAGAGAGGAATAATCAGTTAGATCTTTTAAACATGCATGTTGATTTCTACTCCTTTGTTATTATGTTAGAAAGATTGTTTATTATATTGTCATGTTGAAAGATTGTCTTTTACTTGTGTGAGATGCTTGGATATTCTTGCATATCACTTGGTTGTTTCTTGTTTTGTGAAACCTTACTTTTGATATTTACTCATATAGATATGTAAACAATGATTGTATTATTATATGAATATGAACACTATTTGTACTATATGTAGATTGTTAGTACTATACAAATTATAATAATACTCTAAGTGTGTAGCATAAGATAGAGTTGTTTTGAAATACTTGATTGCTATGTCAGTTAATTTGAGTCAATGGGAAGGTTATTCCTAGGGTTAGGATAATCCATGAGAAAGGGAATAACCTAGAATAGAATAGAATACTAATGGTCAAATACAAATCGAACAATTGAAGTGGTTAATATAGATGACCCTCACTCGAAGTATTGGGTGTTGAATATTTGGCCAAAGTAGTGTAGGTAGCCACTGTCTACACTATCAATTCACTGTGATCCAAGTACATACTAGGCTGAGAATATCATAGAAATAGTGGTTGACTTTATAGTAAGCTCTAGATATGTAGGACACATCACTATGCTCAAGAAATGCTATTTGAAGGATGAGGTTACCAAAATAATCTCTTTTTCGAAGGGAGGTCCATCTTACCAAGTTTATTAGATGTGCGGGGGACTGTAGTTAGTCCATGGTTGGCAGAAAAGAGCTTGAATGATGCTTCTCCTTATGCAATTGGAAGCCAAGATTTGGAAGGACATTCTGAACCATTTGTATTTCTAGTTCATGTAAGCTTGTTGAAGCTATGTATGTATTCATGTGTCCATCTATATGGAAATTGTAAATATGAAATGTTATCTTGAATATATTTATGTAGAGTGAAATCATGCTTATATTATTGGAAAGATTCTTTGTATATGCAATACAAAAGTTTGGAAAGGTTATTTTTCAATGGTGCATTTATTATTGAAAAGAAAAGAAAATTTTAGTGCTCTTGTTGATAGATGCATAAACTATTCACTTGTGGTTTAAACTTAGAAAAATTACTGAGTAGAACAATGGGCATGTTACAAGGTGAAACCTCCAAATACAATATTCCAAGATACTTTTCAGAGACAAGTCATTGCAATAATTTTTTTTTTTTCAAAGACAACTAATACCATTTTATGCATGTGGGACAATTTATTTATTCTAATAACTTGTGGGATGGCTTATAAATCATATGTGTACCTTTATTAAAACTACCTAAGCGAAACTTACAAAGAATACACACCTAACTAATACTAGATAACATAAAGTAGAATGGAGTACATAACATGATTCCCCCTTTGAAAATACTTATTCTCAAATATTGAGATGCGGATGTCTAGAGAGAATGATGACAAACACATAGGTGGCATCTTTAGATTATAGGTCCTTTTACTAAACTAATAACTCCTCAATATAATGATTATGTAGGTGCTTGTTGTGTTTATTGAAAATAACCTTAGGTTCCAAAAATATCAATCCCTCCTCATCCTACTCAAGTACATCTATTAGTGGTTGAGTGCCAAATCACAAAGACATTAAAAAATAGGTGGATTCAAGAAGGTGGAAATGTTAAGTTGTATGACACCTCATCGACACACTAGATCACTTTAGGGACCATAAAATTTGGAAGCCAACTTATAAATGTACTTGTCACATAATAAAGCTACTTGTAGGGATAGAGATGTAAAAACAACCAATCACCAATATTTAAAGTGTACTCCATTTGATGTTCATCCACCTTTTATTTAATGATTTTGGTCCAATGTCAAATTTTCCTTAGGTAGTTGAGAGATGTCTTCACGCTTGAACAAAATATTGTCAACTATTACAACCCTTGAAGAGCCTATTTAGCATATTTACTCAAGGATGTTGGGGGAGTACCATAGAGGGCCTCATAAGGGGTCATTTTGAAGCACTATAATGAGTATTACTATACCACCACCTATTCAAAGATAGCCACTTGGCCCATTGTCCCTATCTTTCAAAGATAACACTATAAAGTTTCTTTCATCAGTTGTGGTTAGAATGTTAAAGGTTACAAGTTTTTAAACCCATAAACCTTGAAAATTCTCTATTCAAGAGATGGTACATTCAGGGAACTTAAAAGTTTGTCTAAGGTAGAACAATCAAAGGAGAATGAAGAATGTGCATTTTGAAACAAAGATAGGGTAACAAAATGTATTTGAAGTTGAATAGGAAAGTGGAAAAGGAAATTTAGGAAAAGAAGAGGTTAATACATCTCTAGCAGTATCTCTAAATAACATAGTGCAAATGTAGTACGAAATTATTCATCGATAACTATGAGAAGGTCGATTATCACCTAATGAGTATAGTCTGACATATTTTTGTTGGGTATTCTACATTAATTATGCTAATAATGAACCAAATTATATGGAAGTGACTCTCACATCTAGAGATAACTTTTTTGGACGAATATTAAGGGTGAGGAAATGATGGCATTGAAATAATGTAAGACTTGGTATTCAATTAATCTACCTAAAGATAGGAAAGACATTGATTGAAAATGTGTATTTAAGAATAAATATGGATTAGATGGGTCACTTGAGTAGTATAAGTCATGTTTGTTGGAAATAGTTTTGTCCCAAGTAGAGGGAATTGACTTCAACAAGATCTTTTCCCCAATTGATAAGTTGAGTTCCATTATGATGATGTTATCTATCGTTGTGACACTTGATTTAGAAATTAAGGAGATGGATGTTAAGATAACATTATTTTATGAAGACTTTGAGGAGGAAATATTAATGGAATAACCCAAGGGATATAGAGTTAAAGGTAAGGAGAAACTATTGTTTAAGATGAATAGGCTTGTGCGAGTTAAGATAATCCTTGTGGAGCCAAAATTTTGATGCATAAGTGCTAGAATTGGGTTTTGGAATAAGTAATGTTGATCATTGTGTGTACTAAAAATAGGTAAATTATCATGTTTTTATTAATATATTATATATTTATGATATGTGTATCATTAAAGATAATTAAGCATTAATTTACAAACTTAAACAATTCTCTAGTGAGTTTGATATGAAAGTCCAAGGAGTTGCTAGATGTATTTTCAATATGGAGATATGCAGAGATAGAATACAAAAGCATATCTAAACTAGAGGAAATACCTCGATATAGTCTTGTGAAGGTTTGGAATGTAGGATAGTAAAGTTGTAAGTTCACCATTACCCATTGGCACAAAACTAAGTATAGAATAACATTATGAATTTATGATGAATTTGGGGAACATGAAGAAGGTTTCTAATGAAAGTGTAGTAGGAAGTATCATGTATTCAATGGTTTAAATAATACCATATATTACCCAAGTAGTAGGAATTCTAATTAATTCCATGGGATAGCTAGATAAAATATATTGGACTATGTTTGGGGACTTGATGCCAACTCTAGATTATTGCTTGACTTATCATGGCACTAATTGATATGAGCAAGATGTTGAGTAGACATGGATTTATAGATTCATATTGGGTGGATATATTCATAAATAGAGGTCTACAAGTGGATATGTGGTTATTCTATTTACAAGAGTAATAAGTTAGAAGAATGGGCCATTAGATTGTTTCCCTATCAATTAATAAACAAAATATATGGCCACAACATATGCTTGTAAGGAAGTTGTGTGGATAAATATATTTGACTAGCAGTATTGATTTTAAGAGTTAAACAATGGTAAAGTCAGATTCATAGAGTGCAATTTATCTAGCTAAGAATCTCATTTATCTTGCTAGAACCAAGAATTAATGATTTGCAATATGATTTTATGAGAGAAATATTTGAGAGAAATAAAGTTTATAAATAGAGAAATGGATACTCAAGTAAATGTTAGAAATTGTTTGACAAAACATGCAAGTTTTGCGAAGTTCATGCAATCTAGGGATTAGATGGGTATATTCCATTCTTGAGAATAAGATTGATATCTTGGGTTGAATACTGCAATTTTTCCTATGATAATATCGATTGGGAGAATTTTGGTATTTTGGTGATATTCATATGTAGAGAGTCTTTATAATAAAAGTTTACTGTATTTTTCATTACAATGAAATATAGTGAATTATCAAATATTGTGATACAATAGGTATAGTTTTTAATGATGTTGTAGGTGTTGCAATACATCATTTATGTTATATCATATATGGTGATGTTGTGGTAATAAATTCAAAGTATTTGGAAGAAAAATTCACAACCACATAGGACTTAAGTGGGTTTTGAAGCATGATTAGTAATGTAGGGGTACATGTGGCAAGATCTAAGGGTAGAATAATTTCTTAGAAGATGGAAAAAGATATTGCAAGTAAGAAAAAGGAGTATTATGTTGGCATAGGCTATTGCAAGTGAGGATCTAGTAGTGGTAGTTATACTCGTAGCTTGTATACATGAAAAGTGTAAAACTTGTAGCTATTGATTCATAGTGTGTGACAACAATAAATAATATAAGCTTATCATGCATGTGGAGGCATCATACTCAGAGTTTTGTGCATTATATTGACATCATGTATGGTTGGATTGTAATTACATGACTCTTGGTATTATATGAGTTGGTTGAGAAATTATGTAATAACCTAAAAAATACAACCTTAAAATTTCTTAAACATTAACTAATATAAACATCTCAATGCCAAAAAAATGGTACAAGATACATTTCTAATAACTTCCATCATGTCCATGATATCAAAGTGTAATGATAAGTAGCATGCAAGTGATATCCATAATAATCCACATAATACATATAACTCTCACTCAAGTAGTACAATAAGTAAGTACATCACTAAGTACGTTGTAATAATATGAAAGTCTCACAAGTACATGTCTAGTACTCAACAATGAAGATGACCTCAATTCATAACCAATATATAGAAGGGTTCAAAGCTACAACCCTCATCTATGATAAAAATGTAATAGGTCATGAGACCAACCACATGTATACAAGTGGTCTTAAAATAATATATGTGCCATAAATACTATTTGAAGAAGTACAAGCTTAACTCTATAAGCTAATCCTTTAAGATCCCATGCTCCTATCGCTAATTGGGGAAGGATTTGAACCCACCACGAGGATATCCCTTTCCTCCCAATCAATCAATCAAGGTGAAGAAACACCATTCACAATTCAAAGGTGTGGTACAATACATTATTAGTGATTATATTTCTTAGTTTATTCTTTTAATAATACATATCATATGCATGAGACCATGCACCCAAAATATTTAAAATATATTGAATAGATTTTACAATGCATGTTCTCAATAATAGGCACATGCCAAATAATCATTTGAAAAAAAATGTTCATAACAAATCTTTTCCAAGATCTAATACACATATGTATGCAAGAACATGAATAAACTAAAATATGACCATCAATGAAAAACTACAAGTATTTTTAACCTTATAAGGTTTGACTTAGTACAACACATCCAAAATCATATTTAGCATCCACATGAATTATTGCTAGTATCCCATACTATGAAAGGTTTATCCATGTGATGTTATATGCCTTCTTAATAACATATTATCAAGGTAGAGTTGCATGCGTTCCATACTACATGTATCCTAACCTTTGCACATTGCAAGTATCCAAACATACCAATAACAAATAAACAATACATAAATATATATAAAAACTATAGCATACAACTAACACATAGAAAAATATTCACAATTTAAATGCACAAGTTATGGACATAAATCAAGTACATAGAGTAAAAATAACATACATATGAGTAAAACCACTCAAGGACTTTATAAATATGGAAAACACTCTTAGTACTCAAATCCATCAATAGAGCATCTCCCAACTGTCAATATACCCAATTACCACTATCTCAAATAAGACAAGGAGGTTAATTATCAATACCAACCACCAAGCATCCATACTACAAGTTAGAAACAACACATGCCAATACAATGGGCCATTGGACTTAACTCAAACATCTCTTAACTCTAGTGCTAAAGGTGGTCATAACATAAATTCCTTACAGACCCTTTGCCAATGAGAGCATTAGAGCCTATGGTGATATAGTACCTATAGTCAAATGAGAAAACTCAAATCTGACCCAATTTTCCTATGAGGAATAATGTCTCAAAATATTGGGACTCAAGTAAAGAAAAACAATATTAACCATGATACTAATCCATAGGACAAAATTACATTGTATTCTCACAAATGGAATCCATGAGATAAACCTCTCATACACCTTATCCTTTCAAATAGCATCTTACTCTCACAAGTAGAATCATGACACAAAGGATATCATATATAAATATAATTATTTGTGATGTTATAGTTGCCACACATAAACTATGACACATAAGATGTTATAAATCAATCATGACACATAAGATGTCACATTTTAACACAAACCAAACACGACACAAAAGAGGTCACAAATCAACAAGAATTAACCATGAGACAAAAGATGACACAAATCAATAGATTTAGCTCTCCAAGGAGATAAAACAACACCAAGCTAAGTTATGTTTACATGAGCACAAAAGCCAATAAAATAGTGTACGACATAATCCGTTGACCCTGAACCATTCATATATTCAATATACAATCGTATCAACACTTAGGTATATCATACACTTATAGAAACCTCTAGAAGATATGATAATAGTTCACATTTAAGACACTAGCATGCCATAATATAATTTTTTTAAGATTTTAAATCCTAACATTCTAATTGATACACATAAAATGATCACTCATTACAAAATATATCATATGAATAAATAAAATGATTAATGAGACTTAGTTCTTATATTATCAACACAAATAGATAGTCAAAAAATTATTAATATTTCATGATTTACAAATTGGGTTTGGCTTATTTTTCTTGAGCGTTTAAACAACATATTTGCACACCTTCCCTCAAAGTTTTAGAGAAATTTAGTTCATTAGATTAAAGTTATAAGTGACTTACTAAATTATTTTTCTTATATTAGATAAATTGGACGTGATAAGTCAATATAGGACTTTCAATTTTATCATAGAATTGGAACATCGTAGAGTCATAAAGGGACTAGGAATAAGAGATGTTATAAATTGGATGGTTGGTTTCCTATGAAAACATCTATATGTTAGTTATTGGAATGTGTCAAGGTAGTCATGGTCACTCATGCATGTTAAACATTTGTACATTGTTGGTGTAGGATAATTAGAGTGATTGTAGAAGAAGGGTAGTTTTTAGATTTGAGAAAACGATTTCCAAAGATCTTGTTGTATTGAATTGGTGTTTATTCTAAATAATATAAGACTATGAACATCTTTTGGTGGTGGGTTTTTTCTCGAAACATATTCACATATAAATCCTTTGTCATGTATAATCTTGAGAATGCATATTGTTCCATTTATTTTCATATATGTTAGGTTTTGTAAGTATCATTTATTATTTTTTATTATAAAAGCAAGGAAAGGGCCTTGATCCTGAGAGTTTAAAATATTAAAAGTTTAAAGAAATAGCAAATGGGTATGTAGGCCTGAAAAATAAATAAAGGCACGCAAGCCCAATGAAACAACATAATAGCAAAAAAATATAACTAGACCAAGATCAAAACATAGAAGTCGACTAATTGATCAAGTTCCAATTGTTCAGGAGGGCATCAAGGGAGATTTCCTATTCCTTTATATCTTTTTGTTCATCAACATTCTTAACTTGCATTTTCTCCTCATCTTCTTTAGCAAGAGATCATTGATTGTTAATTGATTACATAATCTTGAGTTTTCATTATTCCAATCTATTGGGCATTTACAACAAAGGTCAAAGTTTTCATCAGACTACATTGAAATACTTATTCCTATCACACAAATGATATTGTCAAACTAATATTGTCTTTGATAGCTTAACAAGATTGGATTGTTTATCAAATGGATGTTAAAAGTATTTTTTGAATGGTTATATTGATGAAAAGGTTTGTATAACACAATCTAAAGAATTTAAAATATTTTATAAAGAACACAAAGAAATCCTCATATGGTTTTAAGTAAACATTGAGAACATAGTATTTTACAGTTGATTCAATGCCTATAACAAAAAGGTTTTGCAAATAGTTAGTCAAATCCCAATCTATATGAAGAACTCAAGTGTTGATAATCTTATCCTAGTTCTCTATGTAGATGATCTTATCTACAATAAGAACAATTCAACTTTATTAATAGAATTTAGAGTAGCTATGATAGCAAAGTTTTGAGTCTAAAAGTGTGGCAAACTAAAGATGAAATATTCATGTCTCAAAAAAAGTGTGCTTAAGATATCCTAGAGAGATTTCATATGAATGCTTGCAAACATGTTGCCACGCCTATTGAAGTTGAACTTTAAGTTGTCAACTTCTAATGGGTTTTATCTAGTGAATCCCACTTTATATATATAGTCAATTGGAAGCTTGATCTACTTGATTGTACTTCTCAATCTAGTATTACATGAACTTAAGGAGACACATTAGAATGTTGCTAAGATGTTTCTCATTTATCTCTATGAGACATTGAATTATAGTCTTCATTTATTGTATTCAAAGGATAGTATATTAGTGGGATATAGAGATTTAGATTAGACAAATTTTATAGATGATTGAAAATCTACTTCTAGTTAAACCTTCAATTTGGGTGCTATAATGTTTTCTTTGGAGTCCAAGAAACACTCTACTATATGACTTTCTACAACGTAGGCTAAATATAAAGCAACCACCTTCATAGCTTCCTAGGTAGTATTTTCTTCAAAGTCCAAGATACAATCTACTTTTCTATGACATACACCGAATATAAAGCAGCCACTTCCGTGGCTTCCGAGGCAGTATGGTTAAGAAGAGTATTAGAGGATATGTAACATATACATAATGGTCCCACCATGTTGTATTGTCATAATCAAAGTACTATATATAAATACATATCTAATGTTCCACAACAAGACTAAGCATAATGTAATTCAACATCACTATATCACAAAGTTGGTTTAACAAAGGACTAATTGAGCTTATAGTGGATCAAATAGTTGACATATTCTTGAAGCCTCTTGCTTGTGAATAGTTTTAAAAACTTCAAGAATTATTTCAAGTTCTTCTCAATCTTCATTGAGAAGAAAATGAAAGAAAACTGAACATTTTGTACTTAGTTATAGTTAATAAGTAGTTAATTGGCATAAAGATAGAAGTTAATTTCTCATCTGTAAAGTAATAATCTGATGAAATTTTGGATCTTGTATATAATTGACATATTCACAAAGCATCTTGCTTGTGATTAGTTTCAAAAACTTCAAGATTTACTTGAAGTTCTTCCCAATATTGGTTGGAAGAAAAGCAAAACAAAAATGAATATTTTTTATTTAGTTATGATTAATAAATAGTTAATTAACAAATAGAAGTTATTTTCTCATCTATAAAATAATATTATTAAAAAATTTGAGCCCCATATAGTTTTCCATTGTGTTGATCTGCAAATCACTATTCTTGTTTATTACTCTTCTTTTCCTTACTTTACAAGTGTCAATTAACTCCATATATGATGAAAATAGTTGCTACGTGACAAGTTTAAATGGAAGCATTAAATTTTGAAATAAACATTTGACAATAATTTAATTCATCTCATTAAATCAAATAGATATGATATTAAAATCTCACAAATTTATTTTCAAACAAATAACAGTAAATCTGAAAACAGCCTGAAAGCAGCCTGGCTTGAAGAATCGACTAAAATCAGACACAAAACATTGGTCAACAACTTTTTTATTTTATTTTTTTTAGTAAAAAATTCTTTCATTTTAGAACCTATCGCAAGATGAACAAATTCGCATTCCAGTCCAATATAAATGGGATCAAAGGAAATTGAATCCGTCAACATTTTCGAAGTGGCGTGGAAAAGATGATAAATCAGAATTGGTCGACTGTATTAGCACCCTTATACATCAAGGCAAAATCAATTGAACTGTTAGATGATCTTTCATCTGTTTTAGTTTGTACATGAAATTTAATTGAAAAAGATTTCTGGATTCGATTGTGTATTAATCAAATTCAGAAATCTTTTGTAAGTAACTATATGGATTGTGGAAATTTGTTATCTTACATGAAACTTGTTAAGTTGCATATAGAAAGTAATGTTTCTCCAAATTTCCAAATGGGGCTGTGGGTCAAGAGAGATTAGAAGCTGACTCCAAATTTCCAGAATAGGACTGTGGGCCAAGAGAAATTAGAAACAATAATTTTTAGCCAGCATTGACCTCTCATATCTCACATTTTGAAGACATCAGGGACAAAAAAAATTGAGACAGCTGGGATGTGGGGGAAGCCTATTAAAATAACTTCCAAAATTAATAGCAAATGATTTTGGACAATCCTTCCACTTTTAACATTTTAAGGGGCATTTAACATTTTCTCTAATAAATGGAAGTTATAAGAACACAAAAAATATGTCCCCACCAGAGTACCTGACAAGACTCTTTGATTTCAATTATCAAATATAAATGGAAGTTATGAAGTCCTGAAAAAGACATTTTCTCTAATAAATGGAAGTTATAAAGTCCTGAACAAAAAAGGATATGTCCCCACCAGAGAACCTGACAAGACTCTTTGATTTCAATTATCAAATATAGCAGACAAAACTAGCTGCTGCCGCTAGCATTTGGTTCATCTGATCTAAATTCTGCTGCGATGCCACTATACCAAGTTGATAAGTGATACAACAGATATTGTACAATGGAACTGCAATTGAAGGAACACAACAGACTAAGAATTTGCAGATGCAAATGACACTGTAACCGACTTTTGCTATTGATGGAGTTTGAAATACAAGATATACGAATGTCTGCAAGCAGCTGAAGCTCTAGATTGGAATTTAATTTAACAAATTACATTCCCAACAGAAGGATATGGTCAACAAAATAAGAGGATTTACAAAGTGGCATTTGCACCTTGTTTGCAAAATTGCTAGAATTTTTCAGCTGCGTAGCAGACATTGCAGGGGGCATTCTTTGGATTTGATGCCTCAAAATGTTTGAAAGTTTGACAATGTAATAGGCCTGACCAAAAACTAAAAAGGGCTGGAATAAAATGTGCAGACACAGTAAAGCTAGTTCTCCTCTGGTGTCAAAATCAGTACTCACAAAATGTTCAACTGAGTCAATTTGCTTGCAAATTGTCTTCAAGACTTTTACTGTAGCACAGCCAAATAAACCAAAATTGAAAGAAGCAGCCACACTCTGAACCTGCAGCTTTGTACACCAGATCCTGCAACCGAACTCAAAGATGCTTCATGACCTTTACCAGTGGCAACCACCATGCCAGCGCAAAGACTGACTCCATTGGGAATAAATTTCCGATCTTCCGTAGCACAACAAAGCCTTGGATTACCCCAGAGAGAAAGGTACCTTCCCAATCTCTGATAGAACTTTGATGGGAATTCAAGAGAGCCAGACAAATTGTTGTTATTCAGGAACAGAGAACACACATTTGGTAAATCTGCAAGCTCTTTAGGAACCTTTCCAGACAGAGCATTGTCATTTAGAGCCAAGTATCTTAGCAATTGCAATTTTGTCAAAGATTCTGGGATTTTACCAATATAACCAGATGATGAAAGATCCAAGCTGATCAGAAGCCGCAAATTGCTCCAACGAAGAATATCAATTCGGCCTCCCATAGGATTATTACCAAGGTAAAGTTCCTGCAAATAGGGAAAAATTTAGTGTCCGATGTTTGCCAATTTTAAGAAAGAGAAGATAAGGGATTTCACTTCTAAAATGCATTGAATTTCCCCTACCTGCAAATTTTCCATCTCTATTAAAGACACTGGAAGGTTTCCATGGAGCTGATTGTTCCTCAAATCCAAAAATGTAAGGAATTTCAACTCCCCCAGTCTCTCTGGTATCCCTGACTGTAAGCCATTGTCGCTCAAATCCAATTTAACCAGAGCATTCAGATTCCCTAAAGATGGTGGAAGAGGGCCCTTTAACTGATTAAAGCTCAGGTCCAGAATTAGGAGGCCCTGAAGAAACCCCAGAGAAGAAGGTATTGTACCATCAAACTGGTTATGGCTCAGAACAAGCTTCCTTAACTTAGTTAAGTTTCCTATTTCCTTCGGCAAATTTCCCTTCATACTGTTCTCTGTAACAATAAGCGATTCCAGATTGACCAATTTACCCAGCTCTGCTGGTAACTCCCCAACCAGCGCAACATTATTTCGAAAAATCAAGCTCTGAAGTGATCCTCCAAGATTGCTCCACTGATTCAATGGCATTACCTGAGGCGCATTCATAAAGCATTTGTACAGGGACAATGTCTTTAAGTGAGTTAAGTTGAAGATGGATGGATGAAGTACCGCATTGTCGCCGCATTTTGGAGAATTATCATAGACATTTCCAATATTGAATACTGTGATGTGCCAAAAATCTCCAAATTGATCACATAATGTACCTGGAACAGGTGTGAAGCCACAGGGATCGGGGTATAAATTGTGTGCATCTAAATCTCCACTCAGGGATTCAAGAACAGAATACAACGCTCTTTTTTCTGAGTCGAGCATAGGAGTACTATTTCGATAATCTCCTGTTACAGTCTGTGCACAGGACACTTCTATACCTAAGTTTAAAAAGGAGAAAATGCACCAGATCCAGATAGGCATATTTGTTTAAGATGAAAAATTGCCGTAAAAATTTTCTTTACTGAATCTGTAGCTGAATGAGTAGAGATTTTCCCTGATTCAACCTTTCGATCAACGCCTGCTGCTATATTTCAATGTCTAGCTTTTTTATACGGATGTTCCCCTCTTCGTCAGGATTTAAACCAAGTGGATTTTCTGTAAAACATTTAAGAGAATACAGTCATTAGGATATAGATACACATCGGCCATTAAAGCTTAAATGCATCAAGACAATGGTAAAAATGATACATGTAATGGATGGTCTTGAAAGAACGAATGGGAAGTGAGAAACAAGAAAAGATTTGAAAACGTATCCACAAAAGAAATTGTGTGAAAAATGTAGGAACACTAGGGATGTGTTCAAACAAGCATAACTTCTAGAGATGTTATGTGAGCATTGACATTGAAAGATTTACCCTAACGTGATCTTTTAGAGCGTGTGAGAAGTGTCTATAATGTGGTTATAAAAACGGATTTTCAGGGTTTTTGATGAAAACTTTGGAACACTGAATGATTTATTCTAATAGAAATGATTTTATGGTGTGCGAGAAGTATAGATATTTGAGATAATAGGGTTACAAAAATAGCTTTTCAGGGTTTAGGTGAAAACTTTAAAACATTGAAAGATTTACTCAAACTTCATATTGAAAGATTATTATGAAAAAGGTTTGGAAACAGAAAGCATTTCTCAAGAAACGTAATGAAAGATGAACAATTTTAGAGGAATGAAACATAGAATGCTTCTGGTTAGAACTGCACCAGAAGCATCTATACTTCATTTTCATGTACCGTGGAAATATCATAGCGGTTATTCATTTTGGCGGAGTTTGACGGCAAATGCAGCGAAAAACAATCCGTCGGAGATTATAGCGAAAGACAAAATATGCTCTGAAATGGACATTATAAGATAAAACACTACCCGCAAAACAAAAAAGAAACTTGTAGGGAGTCCAGAATTGAAGGAAAAACTAACAAATTAGAAAAAAATACAGCAGAAGAAGAACGTTTTTCTAAACTGGACGAGGGAAGGTAACAATTTGACAGCAAGTGTAAAAAGACAAAAATAAAATGAGAAGCGTCGGATGGAAAACAAACAAATTTTAACAGAAAATTTAGTAGTAGTTGAAATATCATCTAGAAAGAATGATTGGTAATATCAAATTCATGTGCAGGTTTCAGTTAAGTACTTTACTATAGACGACATTGCTTGTTACAAACGGCAAAAACATTATCCCGGATAGACTAGATACCAAGAATTCGAGGAGTAATGCACAGTGCACGCAATCTCTTATTTTCTTACGAAGACAGCTGAAAGTAGGTACTACGAAATCCAGGAAAGCGAAATGGTTTCGCTCAAACCATTTTCACAGGTTTTTGAACTAAGGATTTTGAGTAATAAAAACACATACCTGAAACATGAGTGTTCTAAGCTTCTAGCAACGAAATAGAGCTAAAAATGCAGACGCAATTGGCCGAATCGCGCATTTCATTATTGAAAAACTGACGAGGCGGAACAACTTAAATAACAGGATTTATGAAGCAATAGTAAAGGCGTATAATTTTCACAGGGTTTTGAACTAAGGATTTTGAGTAAAAAAAACACATACCTGAAACACGAGTGTTCTAAGCTTCTAGCAACGAAATAGAGCTAAAAATGCAGACGAAATTGGCCGAATCGCGCATTTCATTATTGAAAAACTGACGAGGCGGAACAACTTAAATAACAGGATTTATGAAGCAATAGTTCGCCACCTCAAAACGATAAATTTATATTCGTTTTGACGGATAAAACAATCCAAATCTTCAAAAAGAAAGATTTTTTACAAACTTTTCGCTTATTTTCATAAAACATTCCGTTGACTGCACTGTTTACTACAAACTCAAACGCAAAATGTAGTCAACGCAGTTCTCAAAAAAAAAAAAAAAACGAAATTACTGGCAAAAGTTTAAGTACTACGACTCCGTCCCGAAATTCCTTACAAAATCAATTCCCCAGAGAAAAAAATATGCTAAACTAGTTTGAAGAAGACTACAACTGAAATTGAAGCACTAAGAAAATCCTCCGAAATTTTTAATGGAATAATCCGTGGAAGATAAAAATGCGCCTCGTCTTTGAAGAAGAATATAAGTTAAACTAAACCAGGATTCCCATAATAAAACACGCCTCGTTAGAATTGCCCGCTCTAGACCTTTAAGGTGCGAAAACCTGAAGTGCTCAAATCTATACACATTTTCGCATCAAAATCGAGTTACCAATACTTAGAATTTGCAAGAAGTGCACGCAAAGCAGTTTGATTAAACACATTTGACTCACAAAACCGTATAACAAGAAAGGAAAGAAACCGCAACAAAATCTAAAAGCAGCAACTTTCCAATATCTACAAGTTGCTGAGAGTTGAATGTGTTCTACCCTGTAAGAGCACAAATCAAAGAAATGTGTATTGCTTAATAGGACTTGTATTTTTATTTAAAAAGAAAAGAGAGAAATGGTAAGAGTTCTCACAAACATGGCATTTTATCAAGATTAACCGCGGAAGAGCTCTAATATTTACAAGTTGAAAAAATTCAATCGCATCAATACTTCTTCCTGGACAAAATCTAAGCGAATGGAAGAAACCGCGGCATCGTTTTTCAAAACTTTTGTCTATTGAATTTTTTCAGGCAGCAACTCCTTAAACAAAGTTAACTTAAGCTAGTTTTACCAGAAACAAAGACAAATAAAAATAAAACACAACTATTAAACGGATAAGATCCGTCAGGTCTTTTCCGCCATAAATCCTTAAAATTGACACAAATTACTGGCTAGAACCACAAAAGCTGTGAATTTAATACCATCCACCCAATAAGTTCCCAGCAACGATTAAAAGACTCGTCAGGTTTTTAAACTCACCTGTTGCATTCTATTTTCAGACAAAAACGGCAAAACAAACGAATATCCAGAAGCTTTGGGGAGAGCTAGTACAGTCCCAGCACTGTTCAACAAATATGCGCTTGGACTAAGAAACTTTTTATGCAGAATATTTTCACGGATTTTTTTTTACTTGAACAGGAATTCTTGCAAAGCTCGAAGAAGATGTTTTTCAGAGCCCTTGTCGATTTGGGCGTTGGCTTTAAGATAACAGCGTTTGCTTGGATATTTAAGTAATACTGGAAATTTCAATACAAAATGGAGATTTCAGTGAACCAGAGGTTTGGAGTAAAAGCCGGAATGTGAAAATAACGTGACATAAGAGTTATTATTAATGTTAATAAACTCCTTACGGCGGGGGGGCCCATGATCAAGAAGATGCCAGTGCCCATCCCCATCGTATCTTACATGTACTCGTGATGCCTTGCTATAATATATGTGATTAAATAGGAGATTAGGATGAACTTTCGTTATTGGAAACTTTACAAGGTTGAAGTTGAGGAGAGTGATATTTGTAATGGTGAAAATTGCATGATGGTGTTGAAGTCCTTGGTTTTGAAAAAAAAAAGGGTGTATTTCAAAAATATTTCACGAGTAAAGAGTTTTGAAATTATTTTATGTTAATGATATTAAGTTTTCGCAATTCATATTGTTGATTAAAATTGATATTTATGGATTCAATTGTGTTCAAGTTTTTGCATTAACATTTTGGATCACACTTTGTGATCCATTGTTAGAATATAGGAAAGTTGGAGGAGAAGAAATGTTGTTTACATTGTTTTGAATTTCTATAATACATATAAATGGTTAGAGCAAATTATTCTCATGGACTATTTTGTTAGAATTTTTTTTGTAAAGTTTGTTTAAATTTTGGGTTGTTCATGAGGCTAAGATGGATGTTGTTGAAAAACTTAATCAAAGGTTTCTTCTCTTATGCTTTGCAAAAGTTAATCATGTTATTCTTAAATGTGGTCCTTTGATCTAAATGGATTCCAAAGTGATTGATGAATTTGTATAGTCATTAATAATATGGAAAATTTTGAATACAAAAGTAAATTTAGATATAGGGATAGTTGTAGAATGGAGATATAAAGAAACAAAGTAGGAAAAGTACATTAGACTTATACATGGGTGTGAAAGTGTCTTAAGCTTCAACGTGGGTATGATAGCATCCATAAGAGGTACATATCCCAAAATTTGGAATGTGAAATGAGCAATCATAGTTTTGGTTTCATGTGATTGTAGAAATTCCTTTCAGTTCCAAAAGACTATATTGTACATTTGATTTAATATGTATTTTGTATTGAGGGACTTTTAAATGGGAAGACAAAGGATAACCATGTGTTGTACCATTCTTCTCCATTAATGAAGAATAATTATTGGTTGTACCAACCATCCTAGATTGAGAGAGGTGAGAACAATTGTATATTATATCTCCTTCTCCCATAGGAAGAATAATCATGTATTGTATCATCCATTTATGAGTAATATACTTGGGTGGAAGAGTATTTACCTCTATTGACTAGCTTTTTCACCCCACATTAGGTTTTCCTAGCTCAGGTTATGTGTTATGTTCAACACTTTGTTGAGTAGCAGAACATAATAACTTATTCATTAATCGTATTTGATTATTAATTAAGTAACAAAATACAAAAAGTTGGTTTTGTAATTTTTATAAGCATAGGTCTTCAAATTTTACGAATTAAATGTTATCAAAGCAAAAAAGTTCATTGGGGCTTGTAGAAGATTTTGGTAACACGTTGGGTTCATGTACATAACCATATATATAATTAATCTAAAGGTGTGTAGTGTTAGGAAAATGATATCTCAATCTTGCAATTACTTGAGGTTACTATTTATAGTAAGTTTATATTTGAGCACAAATTGGTCTGAATTTTTTTCCAAAGCTACAATTTGGCTAAATAATAACATTTCATCATGAGATCACATCTAGGTTTGAAGATATTAAAGTTTATGTAAATTTGAATGTTTCAAAGTCCAATTTGAAGGTCTTAGAGTGGTTTTTTGGGCCCAGAAGTAGTTTTAACTAGCAAATTTATTTATAACTTGATAGAGTGCTTCACGAGCTTTTCAATGGTTCAAATGGTTTGTCAATCGGACTCCCAGATCAAAAGTTATGGCCTTTGAAAGTTGGGTCTCCTAAAATGTGAGATGTAAAAATGTGTTGGACACATAAATGAGTTGTACGTGGAGGAGTTACATGTGTTGGTGTGCATGTTGACACATCATAGGGAATCTTTGGTTGGAGATAAGATTGGTTGCCACTTTTTGGGTGGTTTTAGCTCATTGTTTTGTAAAATTGATAGTTTCATGTGTTGTATCTCCTTTATATTAGGTGCATGAGATGGAGGTTATGTGTAAGAGTCATATAGTTGTTGAGTTGCCTTTGGATCTTTGGTTCATTATACTCTTGTGAGAAATCTTGCTCTACAAGTATATTGTAACCTTATTTATTTCTAAATAATATATTGAGCGGCTTTTGGAGTGGGGTTTTTCTCCTGAAAGGGTTTTCCCCATGTAAATCACTATATTGTGCTATGAATGCTATTTGTATTTATTTTTGTTTAATTTTTGTAATTATTGTAAATATATATTTTTTTTTTGCATAACCCTCCTCTCAAGATTGGTGTGGGAAGTTTTTACCTTATCTTAGCTTCCTTAAAAGCGATATCAAAGCTTGATTGACTTTAGTTTCAGTTGTGAGTTGTTGGATATTTTGAATTAATCTAGTTTGAGTGGGAGCATGTTCAGAAGATACTTTGTGATCTTGCTACAAGAATTTTCAAATAGCAAGTTCATCAAGGAGAATAGAGGTGGAGGTTTTTTCTGGTAACAATTTTGAGATGTGGAAGCTAAATATGTAAGAATTTTTAATAGATTGAGATTTGTGGGATGTTATTGATGATTTTTTTTAAGGCCCATAGATGCTTCTTTGGTTGCTCAATATGATGTTACGGACTGTAAAGCCAAGGGTCTAATTAGATTGTGCATGGGAGACTCTATTTTGATCATGTCCATGAAGAGTCCTCTACAAAGAAATTGTGGAAGAAACTTGATGAGATCTATCAAGCCAAATCTTTAATGAATAATTTTTTTTTGAGGAAGAAATTGTATTCCTTGAGGATGGAAGAAGGTGGATGAATTACATACCACCTAGAAACATTCAATATGTTGGTGGCTCAATTGGCATGAATTGGTGTAAAAATGGATGAGGAGGAAAGATGTCAGGTCTTTCTTTGTTCTTTGCCTAATTCATGGGATTCTCTTATTATGGCTATTAGGAGTACTTATGTTGACTATGTTGTGGGTTCCTTTCTAAAGAGATAAGGAGGAAGGTATCCATCAATGCCAAGTAAGCCCTAAATGTTTGTGGAAGACCTAAGGAAAAATACAATAAAATTGAGAAGCATGATAAATCCAAGTCTGAGGGGGGATCCAAATCTCCTAGAAATCCTAAAAAGATTTGTTGGAATTATGGTAAGCCTGGACACTTTCATAAGGAGTGCAAAGAATAAAAGAAGAAGAAGAAGAGATTTGATTTTGATTTTGAGTTCAATAAGGATTAATGGTGATGCATTCATTGCAACTTTGACCACTCGTGTAGGTAACGATGCATGGTTAATTAACTTAGGTGTATCTTTTCATATAACCTCTAATAGAGATTGGTTTTCTGAATATGAAGAATTTTATGGAGGTAAGGTATACTTGGTGATGATTCTTATTTAAATATAGTTGGTTGTGGTAAAGTTAGAATTAATTTTCTAGATGGTAGAATAAAAGGGATTAATGGTGTGTTGCATATATCTCTAGGTTAGCACAAAATTTATTATTTGTTAGCAAATTAATAGATGTGGGTGTGTAGGTAGTATGTTTTGATGCAAGATACAAGATGGTTAGAGGTGCCATGGTGATCGCTAGAGGTGTCAAATTTAGCACATTATATGAGATTGATGCATACATTTTTTAGTGCAATAGTACTTCTATGAAAATTAAGTTTGTAGCTCTTTTGTTGGAAGAGGTGAGGGTTTCATCTTCAATAGATGGTCATAGCTTATGGTATCCAAGGGTGCTAGTTCTTCTGATTCAAAGTTATCTATAGAGAATACTATGTTATGGTGCCAGAGATTTGACCACATTAGAGAAAATGGTCTAAGGACCTTGAAAACTAAAAGCCTTGCTAAAGGTTTGAATTATTGTAATCTTGATTTTGATTATGTGAGCATTGTATTTATGGTAAACAAAATCTTGTTTAGTTTTACTCAAGTTCTCATAAATGTTGTGGTGTATTGGATCTTATTCATTCTAATGTATTTGTTCTTGTAGAAGTTCATTTGATTGGAAAATTCACATATTATGTTTCATTTATTGATGATTATAGTAAGACATGGGTATATTTTCTAAAGAGTAAATTTGAAGTTTTCAATCAATTTAAAGAATTTTAAGCAATGGTTGAGTTGTAGACTGGAAAGAAAATAAAATGTATGAGGATTGACAATGTTGGTGATTTTTTCTCTAATGACTTTGATAGATTATGTAAAGATTGTGGCATTTTGAGATAAAATATACTTTATATTATTCACAACAAAATGGAGATGCAAAAAGAATGAACGAGACATTGATGGATAAGGCCAAGAGTATGCTTAGTGGTGTTAGTACAAAACAAACATTTTAGGTTGAATTTATTGTTTCCACTATTTTCTACCTAATTAACAAGTCTCCTACATCAACTCTTGTTGATAAGACGTCTATAGAGGTGTGGTTAGGTCACAAGCCTTCATTGAGACATCTTAGAGTTTTTGGTTGCGAGTCATATGTACTTGTGTCAAGGGAGAAGTGGACAAAGTTGGAGAAGAAAGCTATGAAATGTATCTTCATCAAATACAGTTATGGTGTAAAAGAATACAAGCTTTGGGATCTTGTAGCACAAAAGCTAATTTATAGTAGAAGTGTTAGTTTTAGAGAAACTAAGTCTTCTTATGTTACATTGCAGCTAGAACAAAATGAACAAAAAGATGTGATTCAACTTCTTTCTACACTTAATAAAGTTGAATTGAGACCCCTAGATAGACAAGAAGTTGAGGAGAGCTCATCTAGCTCTAAATCTTTAGAAGAGGAAGAAGAACCTTCAACTCTGATTATTTGAACCTATCTACAAGGCATAGGTAACTACCTAAAATGTATTCATTTAATGATTAAAGATGTATTTTTTCTATGAATACTAACATGGATGAACCTAGATTTGTAGAAGAGGCATTAGGTATCAATGATGCATAATCCTAGAATATTTATATGGATGAAGAAATGACATCTTTGAAAAATAATGATACATGGGATTTGGTACCATTTCTTAAAGGACAAAAACCTATTGGATGCATTTATAGGTGTTTAAGAAAAATATTGGTCTAGCTAGAGGTATTGATAAGTATGTAAAGCACGATTGTTTACAAAAGGTTACTCTCAGGTTGAGGGTGTTGATTATGTGGAGATATTTTATTCTGTTACAAAAATGACATACATTACATTCTTTATTTCTATTGTTGTTGCTTATGATCTAGAGGTTGAGAAAATGGGTGTAAAAATAACTTTCCTTCATAGTGATTTGGAGGGAGATATTTATATGACACGGCTCTAGAGCACTACATGGTGAAAGGTAAACATAATTTGGTTTATAAATTGAAGAAATATTTGTATGGTCTCAAATAGAGTCCTAAGATGTGGTATCAAAAATTTGATACATATGTGTTGAGTTTGGGATTTGAGCATTCTAAATCATATCAATGTTTTTATTATAAAATTAATGGTGATTCTTTATTGTTTATTGCATTATATGTTGATGATATGTTATTTATTGGTAAAAGGAAAGGAATGTTTTCATAACTAAATTATCAGCTTCTAAAGCTAAATTTGAAATGAAAGATCTTGGTGCAGATAAACACATTCTTGGGATGAAAATTAAAAGAGATAGAGTGAACAAAAATTTATGGCTTGGACAAATTAATTATGTCAATTCAATTTTATAGAGGTTTAACATACATGATTGTAGACCATTGTGTGTTCCTTTTATAGTTGGAACAAAGTTATTTGCTTCAAATTCTCCAACATCTCTATCAAATATAGAAGACATGAGAAAAGTACCTTACCATAGTGTAGTTGGAAGTTTGATGTATGTTATGGTCTACACTAGACCAGACATTGCCCAAGAAGTGAGAGTTCTTTCCAGATATATGTCTAATCCTAGTAGAGTTCATTGGGATGTAGTTAAAAGAGTCTTCAAATATTTGTGTGTAGTAACAGGAAAAATATCCCTTTTTCACACTTAATTTGGGAATAATTAATATTAAAATGAGTCTAATGTTGCCTTGATTTAGTGTTGCAATATGTTTTACATATTCACGTTAAGTTTAAGTCCCTTCTAAATTAAATGGATTTAATTGTGCTTTATTGTGCCTTATTTAGGGTGTTGTAAAGTGTATCTTTACACTTTCACACTAATCTAGGGCTTTATTAATTAATTGAGGTCAATTTTGCTTAATTGGCCCCTTTAATTCAAATCCAAGCCTAATTAAATACAAATTTGAGAGATAAAACCTAACATTCATAAATGCCATTACACAACACTTAATTTGGAAGGTGTGTCCCCTAGGTAGGTAGACTAGGACCCATTCACATGGCGAATGGGTTCTCACTTGGTCCTAGGACCCTATTTTCACATAACATTTCACATTGTCCAAAGTCTATCCTAGGTAAGTGGCCTAGGACCCATTCACCACATGGCGAGTGGGTCCTCACTTAGACCTAGGACCCTTCTTTGAAATATGATTTTGGTGGTATTTTAATGGTTTCAAATCTACAATTCAATGTTAGCTTGTGATATATGACTTTTGGGAATTAATCTTAAGATATGTATAAATAAGAGGTCATTTCACTATGTTTCACTAAGCAATTTTATGAGCAAGTTGATGATAGAAAGGTTTATGATCAAGAGTGATTTCAAGAGCATTCAAAAGAGGATTTCTTCATCATTTGTTGCAGCAACCAAGATCCAAGTATTATGTCAAAGTTATGTGGAGTCATGCATGTTTTTGGAGCTAATATGTTGATGTAGGTTTTATGATTCAATCAAGCATTCAAAGTATCATTTCAAGCAAAGATTCAAAGTCAAGATGCACATCCATTGAAGCCATTTCATGCAAGTTGAAAACCTTCATTATCAAGGTTTATCAAAGGTTTGGTGAGTTGTGACATAAGCTTGTTCATTCATGATTCCTTCATGTTTCATTATTTCATTACAAGGTTTAATTACCAAAATGGGGTTTGACCAAGGAAAACCCCCATTCACCTAACAAACAACATTTTTCTCTCTTTGATGTGTGATTGTTTATTTTAGGTGGAAGATCTATTGAAGAATTTTTTTTGCAAAGTTGTCACCATTCTTGTAATTTCATGAAAACTCTTCTACATAATTTATTTTTGATTGTCCGATAGTGAAAATCGAGAATCTGGGAGTGTAGACACAGAGGAACATGACCTAGAAATAGATTTTTCGGAGCCCTATCTAGGACCCATTCTCATAGGGCGAATGAGTCATCGGTGAGCCATGAAAAGCACTTTTTGCAATAGGTACATAACATTTGACTCTCTTAAAACCTATCTTTTGACTAGTATATCAGTTAAGTTTAATTTTTGTTACTCATTTACACATTATAACCCTCATATTGAATGAAATTAGGTGCACCTCGTTGTTCCATTTTGAGTGGCCTATTTTTCTTTATTTCATTATGGTGAACATGACTTTTGAACATCCTAATTTTTTATTTGGAGTGCATTCAAACCCTAAATCTAGGATTTGCATAAGTTTGCATTACATTGCATTACTTTGCATCTCATTTAGGATTGTCAAAATTGCATTAGTTTGCATTGCATATATGGGTTTAAATTTACATTTTTGCATTATTTAAATCTAAAAAATTCAAAAATTTGCATGCATATTACATTAATTTTGTATAGTGTTTGCATATTAGTGTGCATTTCATCATTCATATTCAAAAGTTGAGTCAAAATTGCATTTCAAAAAGTGTCATATAGGTCATCATTTGTCCTTCATTTCACTTGCATTTAGACATCAAATTCTAGAAAATTTTGCCACTGAAGTTATATTTTGAAACTGGGCATAGAAAACACATAAAACAACTTAAAATTTACATTTTTCACCTTTTTAAAACCCTTTTTTGGGACCCATTCACCCTATGGCGAATGAGTCCTTGTATAGACATTAGCAAAAATTCTAAGTGATTTTTAGTCTCTGATTTGCATTTATGTTTCTGTTATTAGATCTGAGAATTAGTTTCCTGAAACAATTATTTTTGCATTGAATTTTTCATTCATGTATATAGATTTTACAACATTTGGGAAAAAAAATTCTTGCATATTTCAGTTAAAATTAGTATTACATTTATGTATTTTTCTTTCATTTCCAACATTATTGCATCATTAGATACATTAGTTTACATTTTTCAATCATTAGAAAACAAAAACAAAAACCAAAAGCATCAAAAGAAACAAACAAAAAATGGTTAACCTTGGAGAAAGCATATCATTCAAACCATTTAGTAATGATGACTTTGACATGTTAAAAGAAGCCCTTGAGGACTTCATCTCCCCTAGATCATCCACTAAAGCTTTGATGCAAGAGGATGGACACATAGACAATCATGACAATCTTAATTGTTCTTCTCTGGATACCTCTCCTACTTGTGAAGAAGGTATTTTGGTGTTAGAAAACCCGATTATTGAGTGTCATGAGAATCTTGTTTGTTCATCTTCTAATGCTACATTTGTATCAACAAACACTAAGGTGGATGGCATAGATGAAGATGTTAAGTTCACATTAGATCCCCCCTCACTAGAAGGTCATCTAGGTCACTCAATTGAGGTTATGACTGCACAAATTGGATTTCCTTTAATTAGTGAGCTTCCTAAGTCACCTCCCATCATAGAACCACCTAAACCATTACCTCTAGAAGTTACCTCAAACATTATAAGGAAAATATGTAGTAACAATGTTTTGCAACAACCGAGTTACAATACCATTGCTCACACATATAATATGAAACAACAAACCATACCTACCTCATTACCATTACCTCAACCTATCTTGCCTATTGCTCCTAGTTTTCCTTCACATAGTGGAAAAGAGAATGAACTTGTTGGGAAACTTCGTCATATAAACATCTCCCTTTTGGATTTAACAAAAACATCACTTACACACCATATGATGCTCCAAGAAATTTTGCAGAAGAAAAACATGCAATTTTTTGTGAAATTGAATGATGTAGCAACCTCCTCTAATTGTATGCAAGTGACAAAGTTAGAAATCACATTCCCTAAACATGAATTACCCTCACTTGAGATATAAGATAAGAATGAGGCCTTAATGATAAAGGTGATTATTAATGAAACTGCAGTTAGGCACACCCTTATAGACAATGGAGCAGATCTTAATGTTTGTAGCATTGATCTCCTAGATAAAATTAGAGTGGACAAGAAGCTTTGCCAACTTAATGATGTTAATATTTGTGGCTTTGACAATGTTAATAGGCAACCATTAGGAGTGATCACATTACCTATCAAGGTCGGACCTGTGGTTTTTCCTACCCCTATCCATATCATGTCAGGACCTCTTTCATACAACCTTATCTTAGGGAGACCGTGGATTCATGCTATGAAAGGAGTTATGTCTACTATTCACCATGCAATGAAATTTGAATACAACAACAAGATATACATGGTTGAAGCAGATGAACAAAGTTATAAATCACAAGTTAAACATGATCATAACACTTCCAACTCCCCTAATACTTTCATTCCAACCTCAAAAGTAGAACCTATAAAAGTTGATGTTAATCCTAATTTTCTTTCACCTACAATAAAACTCTTCAAAGATGATTGGGGGTTGTTAGATTCTACGCCTCGCTTCAACAAAGAATACAAAATATTACTCTCAAATTCCAAAGATTCATATACAAATGATTCATTTTCAGACACATGCTTTAGTGATGATTGGGGTTCATTAGATTTTACGCCCTCTTTTATGGGAGGGTACAAAATCTCACAATTTGTACCTAAACAACCTTGTGTTTCATGTGCTCAACTTGGTTCTACGACAACACCATCACCTCATGGTGGTGATGGGGGCTCTTCAACTCCCATCCCTCATGAGAGGAAGATGCATAACTTTAAGAAAGTTAAAAAGGATTTGTGTTCTCGTGAAGAAGCCAATCCTTCTCCAAAGCATAAAACCCCCTCATCTAAGTTGGAAGAATGTTGTGGTCTTGGATACAAACCCCTTTCTAAGTATGGATATAATAAAAACATTGAGAAAAATGATAGAGAAAAAGTGAATTCTATACCATACTCTTTCAAGAAAGATCTAGGTTTACCACCTCTATCTCCATCTTCATCTAAGGCCTTTCATCTATTGTGTGTATGTCATCTTGTGCTAAGAAAGAAACATCCCCTACTTTTGATCAAGAGAGTATCTTGTCGAGACTCCTCCAAGAACACTTGATATCTCTCCCTCCAAGAACACGAAAGAAATGGTACAAAAAGAGTTCATTTTGTGCATATCATAGAGTTCATGGTCATTCTACTAATGAATGTAAGGCTTTGGGTATTAAAATTCAACATCTTAAGGATTGTGGTGCTCTTCCTTGCGTTGCAACACCTAGTTCCTCTAATTAATATTGATTTTCATCAATCATCTCGGCTCACCCTTGTTTTTCACTAAGTGGGGGCAAGGGGTTAGGGTAACCTTGTCCTCGTATGACACTTGTCATTGTCTCTTTTGGCTAGTTGACTGCCTTCCATGCATATATAAGAGCTAGTTTGGGATGTGGATGACATGCCTTAAGTTGGCTCGCATGTGACGTACTGAGTTATCTTTAGTATTGCATTTTGAGGGCAACCCCTTATCCGTGATGTAGTTTCATTGAGAACATATGACTTGGCATAGGGATTTCCGAATAAGCTCTCATGTCTTCTTCTAATTTAAAGTGGATTTCTCACAACAATGGTGCTAGCAATTGCTTTAAAGTGGGGGCATACATCAACACTCATGTTTCTTTGTGTGATTTTCTTTATTCTTGGGATGCGTCCTTTTCTTGGTGCTGTCATTGGGTTTGATTTCATCTGAGAGCATGATATTTATTTGACTTGTCCTCTCTTGGAGATGTTAGGTACAATGTTCCCTAAGAAGAGACATTACACAAACTAGAAAAAATCCCTTTGAACAAAAACATTTACTTGCATGTTGTTCATAAAATCAAAGTTTCATTTTATGGTGTCCTATTGAAGTTATCAAAGGGATAGCTTTGGTACGGTTAGTATGATGAGAAGCTAACATAGAAGAATGACTTTCTCATTGTACGGTGAGAATCCAACATAGAGGCATGACTTTCTCACTAAGCCACCTATTGGGAAAACTCACCTAGTGGACAACCTGAGGTTCCACTACCCTAGAGTGAACACTTTGGACAAACAATTGAGACTTGATCCACATCAATTTGGATAGACCGTCGAGGCTTGATCCACCCTTTTTTCTTTTTCTTTTTTTTTAGTTTTTCTTTCTTTTAGTCTTTGACATGGCATGTTTGTGTATATTGTCTTGTTGTTGCATATCATACACCTTGTGCATGTCCCTTTGTGCTTATGTCGATTTGACGTAGGATCTTGGATCCTAGAGGCTTGATCACCCTCCTTGATCTTTGTCATCCTATACCATCCACATCAGTACACTTGGAACCCTCTTGAATGTCTACTTTAGTGCGAGTTTGATGCAAGTTCCTCCTCTCACTAAAATGGGGGCTAAATGCAGTAACAAAAAAAGTATCCCTTTTTCACACTTAATTTGGGAATAATTAATATTAAAATGAGCCTAATGTTGCCTTGATTTAGTGTTGTAATATGTTTTACTTATTCACATTAAGTTTAGGGCCCTTCTAAATTAAATGGATTTAATTGTGCCTTATTTAGGGTGTTGTAAAGTGTATCTTTATACTTCCATACTAATTTAGGGCTTTATTAATTAATTAAGGTTAATTTTCCTTAATTGGCCCCTTTAATTCAAATCAAAGCCTAATTAAATGCAAATTCTGAGAGATAAAACCCAGCATTCATAAATTCCATTACACAACACTTAATTTTGGAAGGTGTGTGTCCTAGGTAGATGACCTAGGATCCATTCGCCACATGGTGAATGGGTCCTCACATGGTCCTAGGACCCTATTTTCACATAATATTTAACATTTTTTGAAGTGTGTCCTAGGCAAGTGACCTAGGAACCATTCACCACATGGCGAATGGGTCCTCACTTAGACCTAGTACGTACCCCTCTTTGAAATATGTTTTTGGTGGTATTTTAATGATTTCAAATCTACAATTCAATGTCGACTTGTGATATTTGAATTTTTGGAATTAATCTTAATATATGTATAAATAAGAGGTCATTTCACTATGTTTATGTAGACACTTAAAAATTTCTTGAATGATATCATGCACTCGAATCTGATATACTAACATTGCTTCATCCTGAAACCCATCCTCTTTTTGCTTAATTGATTAAATTAGCCTACCTATTTAATTAATTATGTTAATTTCATCTATTAATCTAATTGACCTAATTAGGTTAATTCACCCCTTTCATGCTAACCTTTCGTCCTATGAAATTGGATAAATCAAATTATCTAATTTAATCCCTAAGTCCTCTTATTTAATTAAATAACCCTAAGCTATTTAAATAAATATCATATCACTTCCCCCTTTTCATTAAATAAGTTAATTATTTGATGATTATCCTAATTTGCATAATTTGCATAATTGAAACTTCATTTAATTATCAAATTACTAATTAAATCTATTCCTCCCACTTGCAAGGGAATATTCCTCCTTTGCACATTTATCTAAAATGAATATTCTCATAGAATATTCCTTCCCCTTTTGCATAATTAAATTTGGTTTTAATTAACTAAATATCTAATTTTCCTCACCTATGAGAATATTCTTTGAGAATATTCTCTTCACTCATTTGAAAAAGGGAATATTCCTTTTTCTAACAAACTTTCAACAAAGCTTTTTGTGCAAGTTTTGAAAGTGTGTTTGTTTGGATGAATGTAAGACCTTGATTAAATATCAACTTGCATTCTTAACCCTTGATGGGAATCCATGATCCATGCCTCCATTTTCCTTCAATTCTGACCATTGATTAATCCTTTCAATCTTGACCATCAGTTTTACTTTGCCTATTCTATAAATAGAGCTTTCATATATTGAATAGGGATCCATCTTTTAATAGTAACTTATGTTGTTAAAATCACTCTCATCTTGCATACATATTTAGCTTTTTTAGTTTAAATCTTGCATTATTAGCTTAGAGCATCTATTAGTGGCTTCCATGGTAACTTAGTTGCATCCATTTAGTATATTTTGAAACTAGGGTTTTAATTTTTTGAATCTTGCATATATTTAGAATAGCTTTGCATACACTCACATCGATCATCATAGCATTTATCATGTTAAAATAGATTTAATCCTATTTTACAATGCATCTTTCATCGATTTCATCAATTCTCTTCAATAGAATCGATTAAAACAAGCTCATTATCCAAGGGATTGGGAAAGGTTCACCATTCCACATCAATGCGACACCACTCCCCCAATAGGATACTTTTCAATGTCTTAGATTAGATGTTTGTTAAGCTTTCATGTTTTAAATTGTTAGTTTTAATGGCTTCTTTGTCTTTGTTTAAATTGAATGATCTTATTGGGACTGATGCATAGTGTCCTTGTGATATGTCAAAACCCTTAGATGTTTCTAAGGGTTGGGAGGCCTCTTAATCGAGTGAATCACCATGTGTATAGCACCACTTTATCCTAAAAGTCCAGATTACAAACCTTGTTATTAGTGGCTCACCATTTCCTCTCAAGCATATTTTGAAGTAGTGCATTGGAATAGCACAGTTTCAAGAAGTTACTTACCATGTCCGGTTTTTGCTTGAGGCAATAAAGCAAATAGGGAAGGGACTCTTTTTCTTGGTGTGTCAAGACGTTACATTTCCTTGACATGGCCTATTTGTCCATTCCATATTCTCAGATTAATCATCTCTCAGGGGATGATGGTAAGCCTACTAAGAAATACACACCCAAGCTAGGATTGTAATTGCTTGTGAGTCAGTTTAATACTTGTTTGGTTCCAAAACATTGCAAACAAACATCAACAAGTTTATCAAAATTTCAAACCCTTTGGTCTAAGTATGGATACCCTTTGAAAATCCTTGATATTGATGCTTGTCCTAAGGATTCTATCCTTAGAGACTTCTAAATATTTTGGCTTGTATCTAAATCCATACTTTCCAAAGTTAACCTAGGTAACTATGCCCCTAACCTTATGATTCTCACATAATGGACTTTCTGAAATGAATGATGTTTTTGACATAGACATTTAGTTTGAAACTTAAGCAAGACATTTGTATGTGATAAAAATAACTTCATTAATCCAACATTAAATCAAATGAACACCCCACATTGATGTATGTTCGAACTTTGACTCCCCAAGACAAGAAAATTGAGACAAGGAAAATATTGCAAACATTGAGTCCAAAATCATTGAGTTCTATTGTCAAAACCATTGAGTTCCACTTTACCAAAATCATTGGGTCCTTAGGGTTTTTTGAGTCCAAAATCATTGAGTTCTATTGTCAAAATCGTTGGGTCCTATTTCCAAAATCATTTGAGTCCTGTTTTACCAAAATAATTGAGTTCTTGGAGTATTATCACTTTAGAGGTATAACATTTTTCTCACTACCTTGGTCTTGCAAAACAAAGGTTCACTCTAGGTTAACATTTTGGATCAAACATTTCATCCACCCTTCATCATATTTCACATCTCACTTCACCAAACTTTGTAAAATTTTTGACATACCAACACTTTGGACTTAGAGTCATCTATCAACCCAAACCCTAACTTAGCTACTTTGTGTGTGAAATGGATCCTTTTTCATGCATTAAGTTAGTTATCACCTTTGTGGACTAGTTTATCTTG
This sequence comes from Sequoia sempervirens, assembly GCA_007258455.2. Taxonomy (NCBI): domain Eukaryota; kingdom Viridiplantae; phylum Streptophyta; class Pinopsida; order Cupressales; family Cupressaceae; genus Sequoia; species Sequoia sempervirens. Next base: position 503,186,469 of record VDFB02058242.1, read on the forward strand.
AAAGGTCACAAGTCTACCTTGAAAGATTTACAAGTTCATTGTCATCTTTATCCATAACATCAAAACATCAAACCTATGGTCAAAAGTGTTGTCCCAAAAATTTGCAAAGATCACTACCCACATCATTCATCCTTTTCATCTCCCATTCTCACCACTACTCATCCCTTTTACCAAAATTTGAGTCAACTAGAGAGTTTAAACATTATAAATCTCAACACACCTCTCACATCATTGACCCACAATCCATGGTTACAACAAGATCACAACATAAGAGAATCATGGAAGAAACCAAAGTCACATCCACCACAAGTGATCCAAATCCACAAGAATTTGATCCAAGTAGCCATTCTACCCCTTTGCAACCACCACAAAATACATTGAGGTATGAGGTAGAAGATGTCACAAACAACCCACTTGAGCTTACTAAGAAAGAACTCCTTGAGTACAAATGAAGTCATCAACCCTTAGAAAATGTGGCTCCAACTTTTGTCGCACAAAACTTGACACAAGGATTAACCCAATCTACAAATCAATTAGCTCCATCCCTTGTGCCAAGTCAACCCTAAACATCTAGTCTTGCAACTAAACTAGGAACCAACCTTGGTCTCACTTCATGTCTAGGAACAAACACAACTTTGGGTATTCACAACACGACCATTCCATTAACCACCAACCTTCCCCAAAACACAAGTTGGACACAAAAATTTGGCAAACCACTTACATTCCATGACGCTACAATGACCTCAAGATTTCAAGTGCAACCATCTTCATCCATCACCACAAATACCCCAAGTGTGCCTAACGTGAGACAAGGTAATGTGAACCAAGTGCCTCAAATAGGACAACAAGAGCAAGTTAACACCCTCACGCAAGGGAAACCGGTTCCAACAACCCATTGGCACATCAAAACAAGTGGTTCCCCAAACTACTCAAGTCAATGCACCATCCACGTCAAACCCCTCCATCACCAACACAAATCAAAATAACACCTTGGTCACAAACCCCATCAACCAAGGTAATACCTTCGTCCCACCTCAAACAAAACAAGGGAACCCTTCACACTTTGGTCAAGGGAATCCTTTCAATCAATGGGCTCAAGGTCCTAATGTGCCATTACCATCACAATACCAAATGGTGTCATCCTCATCGTTACCCTTGGTCCCCCATGTCATGCAAAATCAAATGGGACCTCAAACTTACATTCCTCCATACCAATCCACCATTTTACAAGGAATGTTAAACCAAGTTCACGCCCAACCTCTCATCATCAACCCACAACCCACTCAAACCATAACACTCAAAACCCAATGCAAATGTCCCAACAATAAAATGATCCTACATTACAAGTACATGCTCTAGCCTTGCAACAAGAACAATAGACATATCAACAAGTCATCCAACAACAAGCCCAACAAGTAGCCTTAACAGCACAACAACAACAACAAGCCCAACAAGAAGTCTTAGCAGCACAACAACAACAAGTCCAACAAGCAACCTTAGTGGCACAACAACAACAACAAGCCCAACAAGTCACCTTAGCAACACAACAACAACAATAATCCCAACAAGCCGCCTTAGTCGCGCAACAACAAGCTCAACAACAACAAGCCCAAAAACAAGCATTGTTTGCTCAACAATGCACACAACAACAACAAATGCTCGCACAACAACAATAACAGGGTTTATACTATAATCCTTAGCAAAACATCGTCAATCCAAATATGTTAGGAGCATACATACCTCCACCACCATCACCTCCACAATATCAAACTCCACCCTACACACCATACAATGTCTTGTCATATCAAAATCCCACGTACAATTCATCCACCTTCTCACAATATGTTCCTCCACCAAGCCCGCAAGATGACATGTCATCACAACTCAAGATGCTCACGCAACAAATTTAGAGCATCCAAATGGGGAAAATGAAGAAACCCCATACACAACAAAACTTGTGTCCGTACCTGTTTGATAGAAACATCACAATGTTACCTTTCCC
>VDFB02058242.1:503188570-503265678 GCA_007258455.2 Sequoia sempervirens
CTAGGGATGTATTCAAACAAGCATAACTTCTAGAGATGTTATGTGAGCATTGAAAGTGTCACATTGAAAGATTTACCCTAACGTGATCTTTTAGAGTGTGTGAGAAGTGTCTATAATGTGGTTATAAAAACGGATTTTCAGGGTTTTGATGAAAACTTTGGAACACTGAATGATTTATTCTAATAGACATGATTTTATGGTGTGCGAGAAGTATAGATATTTGAGATAATAGGGTTACAAAAACAGTTTTTCAGGGTTTTGGTGAAAACTTTAAAACATTGAAAGATTTACTCAAACTTCATATTGAAAGATTATTATGAAAAAGGTTTGAAAACAGAAAGCATTTCTCAAGAAACGTAATGAAAGATGAACAATTTTAGAGGAATGAAACATAGAATGCTTCTGTTTAGAACTGCACCAGAAGCATCTATACTTCATTTTCATGTACCGTGGAAATATCATGGTGGTTATTCATTTTGGCGGAGTTTGACGGCAAATGCAGCGAAAAACAATCCGTCGGAGATTATAGCAAAAGACAAAATATGCTCTGAAATGGACATTATAAGATAAAACACTACCCGCAAAACAAAAAAGAAACTTGAAGGTAGTCCAGAATTGAAGGAAAAACTAACAAATTAGAAAACAATACAGCAGAAGATGAACGTTTTTCTAAACTGGACGAGGGAAGGTAACAATTTGACAGCAAGTAAAAAACAGACAAAAATAAAATGAGAAGCGTCGGATGGAAAACGAACAAATTTTAACAGAAAATTTAGCAGTAGTTGAAATATCATCTAGAAAGAATGATTGGTAATATCAAATTCATGTGCAGGTTTCAGTTAAGTACTTTACTATGGACGACATTGCTTGTTACAAACAGCACAAACATTATCCCGGATAGACTAGATACCAAGAATTTGAGAAGTAATGCACAGTGCACGCAATCTCTTATATTCTTACGAAGACAGCTGAAAGTAGGTACTACGAAATGCAGGAAAGCGAAATGGTTTGAGCGAACAAAATTAGTAAAGGCGTATAATTTTCACAGGGTTTTGAACTAAGGATTTTGAGTAATAAAAACACATACCTGAAACATAAGTGTTCTAAGCTTCTAGCAACGAAATAGAGCTAAAAATGCAGACGAAATTGGCCGAATCGCTCATTTCATTATTGAAAAACTGACGAGGCGGAGCAACTTAAATAACAGGATTTATGAAGCAATAGTTCGCCACCTCAAAACGATAAATTTATATTCGTTTTGACGGATAAAACAATCCAAATCTTTAAAAAGAAAGATTTTTTACAAACTTTTCGCTTATTTTCATAAAAAATTCCGTTGACTGCACTGTTTACTACAAACTCAAACGCAAAATGTAGTCAACGCAGTTCTCAAAAAAAAAAAAAAAAAACGAAATTACTGGCAAAAGTTTGAGTACTACGACTCCGTCCCGAAATTCCTTACAAAATCAATTCCCCAGAGAAAAAATATGCTAAACTAGTTTGAAGAAGACTACAGGTGAAATTGAAGCACTACGAAATCCTCGGAAATTTTAAATGGAATAATCCTTGAAAGATAAAAATGCGCCTCGTCTTTGAAGAAGAAAATAAGTTAAACTAAACCAGAATTCCCATAATAAAACACGCCTCGTTAGAATTGCCCGCTCTAGATCTTGAAGGTGCGGAAAACCTGAAGTGCTCAAATCTATACACATTTTCGCATCAAAATCGAGATACCAATACTCAGAATTTGCAAGAAGTGCACGCAAAGCAGTTTGATTAAAACACATTTGACTCACAAAACCGTATAACAAGAAAGGAAAGAAACCGCAACAAAATCTAAAAGCAGCAACTTTCCAATATCTACAAGTTGCTGAGAGTTGAATGTGTTCTACCCTGTACGAGCACAAATCAAAGAAATGTGTATTGCTTAATAGGACTTGTATTTTTATTTAAAAAGAAAAGAGAGAAATGGTAAGAGTTCTGATCACAAACATGGCATTTTATCAAGACTAACCGCGGAAGAGCTCTAATATTTACAAGTTGAAAAAATCCAATCGCATCAATACTTCTTCCTGGATAAAATCTAAGCGAATGGGAGAAACCGCGGCATCGTTTTTCAAAACTTTTGTCTGCAGCAACTCCTTAAACAAAGTTAACTTAAGCTAGTTTTACCAGAAACAAAGACAAATAAAAATAAAACACAACTATTAAACGGATAAGATCCGTCAGGTCTTTTCCGCCATAAATCCTTAAAATTGACACAAATTACTGGCTAGAACCACAAAAGCTGTGAATTTAATACTATCCACCCAATAAGATCCCAGCAACTATTAAAAGACTCGTCAGGTTTTTAATCTCACCTGTTGCATTCTATTCGAAGACAAAAAGGGCAAAACAAACGAATATCCAGAAGCTTTGGGGAGAGCTAGTACAGTCCCAGCACTGTTCAACAAATATGCGCTTGGACTAAGAAACTTTTTATGCAGAATATTTTCACGGATTTTTTTTACTTGAACAGGAATTCTTGCAAAGCTCGAAGAAGATATTTTTCAGAGCCCTCGTCGATTTGGGCGTTGGCTTTAAGATAACAGCGTTTGCTTGGATATTTAAGTAATACTGGAAATTTCAATACAAAATGGAGATTTCAGTGAACCAGAGGTTTGGAGTAAAAGCCGGAATGTGAAAATAACGTGACATAAGAGTTATTATTAATGTTAATAAACTCCTTACGGCGGGGGGGCCCATGATCAAGAAGATGCCAGTGCCCATCCCCATCGTATCTTACATGTACTCGTGATGCCTTGCTATAATATATGTGATTAAATAGGAGATTAGGATGAACTTTCGTTATTGGAAACTTTACAAGGTTGAAGTTGAGGAGAGTGATATTTGTAATGGTGAAAATTGCATGATGGTGTTGAAGTCCTTGGTTTTGAAAAAAAAAAGGGTGTATTTCAAAAATATTTCACGAGTAAAGAGTTTTGAAATTATTTTATGTTAATGATATTAAGTTTTCGCAATTCATATTGTTGATTAAAATTGATATTTATGGATTCAATTGTGTTCAAGTTTTTGCATTAACATTTTGGATCACACTTTGTGATCCATTGTTAGAATATAGGAAAGTTGGAGGAGAAGAAATGTTGTTTACATTGTTTTGAATTTCTATAATACATATAAATGGTTAGAGCAAATTATTCTCATGGACTATTTTGTTAGAATTTTTTTTGTAAAGTTTGTTTAAATTTTGGGTTGTTCATGAGGCTAAGATGGATGTTGTTGAAAAACTTAATCAAAGGTTTCTTCTCTTATGCTTTGCAAAAGTTAATCATGTTATTCTTAAATGTGGTCCTTTGATCTAAATGGATTCCAAAGTGATTGATGAATTTGTATAGTTATTAATAATATGGAAAATTTTGAATACAAAAGTAAATTTAGATATAGGGATAGTTGTAGAATGAAGATATAAAGAAACAAAGTAGGAAAAGTACATTAGACTTATACATGGGTGTGAAAGTGTCTTAAGCTTCAACGTGGGTATGATAGCATCCATCAGAGGTACATATCCCAAAATTTGGAATGTGAAATGAGCAATCATAGTTTTGGTTTCATGTGATTGTAGAAATTCCTTTCAGTTCCAAAAGACTATATTGTACATTTGATTTAATATGTATTTTGTATTGAGGGACTTTTAAATGGGAAGACAAAGGATAACCATGTGTTGTACCATTCTTCTCCATTAATGAAGAATAATTATTGGTTGTACCAACCATCCTAGATTGAGAGAGGTGAGAACAATTGTATATTATATCTCCTTCTCCCATAGGAAGAATAATCATGTATTGTATCATCCATTTATGAGTAATATACTTGGGTGGAAGAGTATTTACCTCTATTGACTAGCTTTTTCACCCCACATTAGGTTTTCCTAGCTCAGGTTATGTGTTATGTTCAACACTTTGTTGAGTAGCAGAACATAATAACTTATTCATTAATCGTATTTGATTATTAATTAAGTAACAAAATACAAAAGTTGGTTTTGTAATTTTTATAAGCATAGGTCTTCAAATTTTACGAATTAAATGTTATCAAAGCAAAAAAGTTCATTGGGGCTTGTAGAAGATTTTGGTAACACGTTGGGTTCATGTACATAACCATATATATAATTAATCTAAAGGTGTGTAGTGTTAGGAAAATGATATCTCAATCTTGCAATTACTTGAGGTTACTATTTATAGTAAGTTTATATTTGAGCACAAATTGGTCTGAATTTTTTTCCAAAGCTACAATTTGGCTAAATAATAACATTTCATCATGAGATCACATCTAGGTTTGAAGATATTAAAGTTTATGTAAATTTGAATGTTTCAAAGTCCAATTTGAAGGTCTTAGAGTGGTTTTTTGGGCCCAAAGTAGTTTTAACTAGCAAATTTATTTATAACTTGATAGAGTGCTTCACGAGCTTTTCAATGGTTCAAATGGTTTGTCAATCGGACTCCCAGATCAAAAGTTATGGCCTTTGAAAGTTGGGTCTCCTAAAATGTGAGATGTAAAAATGTGTTGGACACATAAATGAGTTGTACGTGGAGGAGTTACATGTGTTGGTGTGCATGTTGACACATCATAGGGAATCTTTGGTTGGAGATAAGATTGGTTGCCACTTTTTGGGTGGTTTTAGCTCATTGTTTTGTAAAATTGATAGTTTCATGTGTTGTATCTCCTTTATATTAGGTGCATGAGATGGAGGTTATGTGTAAGAGTCATATAGTTGTTGAGTTGCCTTTGGATCTTTGGTTCATTATACTCTTGTGAGAAATCTTGCTCTACAAGTATATTGTAACCTTATTTATTTCTAAATAATATATTGAGCGGCTTTTGGAGTGGGGTTTTTCTCCTGAAAGGGTTTTCCCCATGTAAATCACTATATTGTGCTATGAATGCTATTTGTATTTATTTTTGTTTAATTTTTGTAATTATTGTAAATATATATTTTTTTTTTGCATAACCCTCCTCTCAAGATTGGTGTGGGAAGTTTTTACCTTATCTTAGCTTCCTTAAAAGCGATATCAAAGCTTGATTGACTTTAGTTTCAGTTGTGAGTTGTTGGATATTTTGAATTAATCTAGTTTGAGTGGGAGCATGTTCAGAAGATACTTTGTGATCTTGCTACAAGAATTTTCAAATAGCAAGTTCATCAAGGAGAATAGAGGTGGAGGTTTTTTCTGGTAACAATTTTGAGATGTGGAAGCTAAATATGTAAGAATTTTTAATAGATTGAGATTTGTGGGATGTTATTGATGATTTTTTTTAAGGCCCATAGATGCTTCTTTGGTTGCTCAATATGATGTTACGGACTGTAAAGCCAAGGGTCTAATTAGATTGTGCATGGGAGACTCTATTTTGATCATGTCCATGAAGAGTCCTCTACAAAGAAATTGTGGAAGAAACTTGATGAGATCTATCAAGCCAAATCTTTAATGAATAATTTTTTTTTGAGGAAGAAATTGTATTCCTTGAGGATGGAAGAAGGTGGATGAATTACATACCACCTAGAAACATTCAATATGTTGGTGGCTCAATTGGCATGAATTGGTGTAAAAATGGATGAGGAGGAAAGATGTCAGGTCTTTCTTTGTTCTTTGCCTAATTCATGGGATTCTCTTATTATGGCTATTAGGAGTACTTATGTTGACTATGTTGTGGGTTCCTTTCTAAAGAGATAAGGAGGAAGGTATCCATCAATGCCAAGTAAGCCCTAAATGTTTGTGGAAGACCTAAGGAAAAATACAATAAAATTGAGAAGCATGATAAATCCAAGTCTGAGGGGGGATCCAAATCTCCTAGAAATCCTAAAGAGATTTGTTGGAATTATGGTAAGCCTGGACACTTTCATAAGGAGTGCAAAGAATAAAAGAAGAAGAAGAAGAGATTTGATTTTGATTTTGAGTTCGATAAGGACTAATGGTGATGCATTCATTGCAACTTTGACCACTCGTGTAGGTAACGATGCATGGTTAATTAACTTAGGTGTATCTTTTCATATAACCTCTAATAGAGATTGGTTTTCTGAATATGAAGAATTTTATGGAGGTAAGGTATACTTGGTGATGATTCTTATTTAAATATAGTTGGTTGTGGTAAAGTTAGAATTAATTTTCTAGATGGTAGAATAAAAGGGATTAATGGTGTGTTGCATATATCTCTAGGTTAGCACAAAATTTATTATTTGTTAGCAAATTAATAGATGTGGGTGTGTAGGTAGTATGTTTTGATGCAAGATACAAGATGGTTAGAGGTGCCATGGTGATCGCTAGAGGTGTCAAATTTAGCACATTATATGAGATTGATGCTTACATTTTTTAGTGCAATAGTACTTCTATGAAAATTAAGTTTGTAGCTCTTTTGTTGGAAGAGGTGAGGGTTTCATCTTCAATAGATGGTCATAGCTTATGGTATCCAAGGGTGCTAGTTCTTTTGATTCAAAGTTATCTATAGAGAATACTATGTTATGGTGCCAGAGATTTGACCACATTAGAGAAAATGGTCTAAGGACCTTGAAAACTAAAAGCCTTGCTAAAGGTTTGAATTATTGTAATCTTGATTTTGATTATGTGAGCATTGTATTTATGGTAAACAAAATCTTGTTTAGTTTTACTCAAGTTCTCATAAATGTTGTGGTGTATTGGATCTTATTCATTCTAATGTATTTGTTCTTGTAGAAGTTCATTTGATTGGAAAATTCACATATTATGTTTCATTTATTGATGATTATAGTAAGACATGGGTATATTTTCTAAAGAGTAAATTTGAAGTTTTCAATCAATTTAAAGAATTTTAAGCAATGGTTGAGTTGTAGACTGGAAAGAAAATAAAATGTATGAGGATTGACAATGTTGGTGATTTTTTCTCTAATGACTTTGATAGATTATGTAAAGATTGTGGCATTTTGAGATAAAATATACTTTATATTATTCACAACAAAATGGAGATGCAAAAAGAATGAACGAGACATTGATGGATAAGGCCAAGAGTATGCTTAGTGGTGTTAGTACAAAACAAACATTTTAGGTTGAATTTATTGTTTCCACTATTTTCTACCTAATTAACAAGTCTCCTACATCAACTCTTGTTGATAAGACGTCTATAGAGGTGTGGTTAGGTCACAAGCCTTCATTGAGACATCTTAGAGTTTTTGGTTGCGAGTCATATGTACTTGTGTCAAGGGAGAAGTGGACAAAGTTGGAGAAGAAAGCTATGAAATGTATCTTCATCAAATACAGTTATGGTGTAAAAGAATACAAGCTTTGGGATCTTGTAGCACACAAGCTAATTTATAGTAGAAGTGTTAGTTTTAGAGAAACTAAGTCTTCTTATGTTACATTGCAGCTAGAACAAAATGAACAAAAAGATGTGATTCAACTTCTTTCTACACTTAATAAAGTTGAATTGAGACCCCTAGATAGACAAGAAGTTGAGGAGAGCTCATCTAGCTCTAAATCTTTAGAAGAGGAAGAAGAACCTTCAACTCTGATTATTTGAACCTGTCTACAATGCATAGGTAACTACCTAAAATGTATGCATTTAATGATTAAAGATGTATTTTTCTATGAATACTAGCATGGATGAACCTAGATTTGTAGAAGAGGCATTAGGTATCAATGATGCATAATCCTAGAATATTTATATGGATGAAGAAATGACATCTTTGAAAAATAATGATACATGGGATGTGGTACCATTTCTTAAAGGACAAAAACCTATTGGATGCATTTATAGGTGTTTAAGAAAAATATTGGTCTAGCTAGAGGTATTGATAAGTATGTAAAGCACGATTGTTTACAAAAGGTTACTCTCAGGTTGAGGGTGTTGATTATGTGGAGATATTTTCTTCTGTTACAAAAATGACATACATTACATTCTTTATTTCTATTGTTGTTGCTTATGATCTAGAGGTTGAGAAAATGGGTGTAAAAATAACTTTCCTTCATAGTGATTTGGAGGGAGATATTTATATGACATGGCTCTAGAGCACTACATGGTGAAAGGTAAACATAATTTGGTTTATAAATTGAAGAAATATTTGTATGGTCTCAAATAGAGTCCTAAGATGTGGTATCAAAAATTTGATACATATGTGTTGAGTTTGGGATTTGAGCATTCTAAATCATATCAATGTTTTTATTATAAAATTAATGGTGATTCTTTATTGTTTATTGCATTATATGTTGATGATATGTTATTTATTGGTAAAAGGAAAGGAATGTTTTCATAACTAAATTATCAGCTTCTAAAGCTAAATTTGAAATGAAAGATCTTGGTGCAGATAAACACATTCTTGGGATGAAAATTAAAAGAGATAGAGTGAACAAAAATTTATGGCTTGGACAAATTAATTATGTCAATTCAATTTTATAGAGGTTTAACATACATGATTGTAGACCATTGTGTGTTCCTTTTATAGTTGGAACAAAGTTATTTGCTTCAAATTCTCCAACATCTCTATCAAATATAGAAGACATGAGAAAAGTACCTTACCATAGTGTAGTTGGAAGTTTGATGTATGTTATGGTCTACACTAGACCAGACATTGCCCAAGAAGTGAGAGTTCTTTCCAGATATATGTCTAATCCTAGTAGAGTTCATTGGGATGTAGTTAAAAGAGTCTTCAAATATTTGTGTGTAGTAACAGAAAAAATATCCCTTTTTCACACTTAATTTGGGAATAATTAATATTAAAATGAGTCTAATGTTGCCTTGATTTAGTGTTGCAATATGTTTTACATATTCACGTTAAGTTTAAGTCCCTTCTAAATTAAATGGATTGAATTGTGCTTTATTGTGCCTTATTTAGGGTGTTGTAAAGTGTATCTTTACACTTTCACACTAATCTAGGGCTTTATTAATTAATTGAGGTCAATTTTGCTTAATTGGCCCTTTAATTCAAATCCAAGCCTAATTAAATACAAATTTTGAGAGATAAAACCTAACATTCATAAATGCCATTACACAACACTTAATTTGGAAGGTATGTCCCCTAGGTAGGTAGACTAGGACCCATTCGCCACATGGCGAATGGGTCCTCACTTGGTCCTAGGACCCTATTTTCACATAACATTTCACATTGTCCAAAGTCTATCCTAGGTAAGTGGCCTAGGACCCATTCACCACATGGCGAGTGGGTCCTCACTTAGACCTAGGACCCTTCTTTGAAATATGATTTTGGTGGTATTTTAATGGTTTCAAATCTACAATTCAATGTTAGCTTGTGATATATGAATTTTGGGAATTAATCTTAAGATATGTATAAATAAGAGGTCATTTCACTATGTTTCACTAAGCAATTTTATGAGCAAGTTGATGATAGAAAGGTTTATGATCAAGAGTGATTTCAAGAGCATTCAAAAGAGGATTTCTTCATCATTTGTTGCAGCAACCAAGATCCAAGTATTATGTCAAAGTTATGTGGAGTCATGCATGTTTTTGGAGCTAATATGTTGATGTAGGTTTTATGATTCAATCAAGCATTCAAAGTATCATTTCAAGCAAAGATTCAAAGTCAAGATGCACATCCATTGAAGCCATTTCATGCAAGTTGAAAACCTTCATTATCAAGGTTTATCAAAGGTTTGGTGAGTTGTGACATAAGCTTGTTCATTCATGATTCCTTCATGTTTCATTATTTCATTACAAGGTTTAATTACCAAAATGGGGTTTGACCAAGGAAAACCCCCATTCACCTAACAAACAACATTTTTCTCTCTTTGATGTGTGATTGTTTATTTTAGGTGGAAGATCTATTGAAGAAAAAAATTTGCAAAGTTGTCACCATTCTTGTAATTTCATGAAAACTCTTCTACATAATTTATTTTTGATTGTCCGATAGTGAAAATCGAGAATCTGGGAGTGTAGACATAGAGGAACATGACCTAGAAACAAATTTTTTAGAGCCCTATCTAGGACCCATTCTCCATAGGGCGAATGAGTCCTCAGTGAGCCATGAAAAGCACTTTTTGCAATAGGTACATAACATTTGACTCTCTTAAAACCTATCTTTTGACTAGTATATCAGTTAAGTTTAATTTTTGTTACTCATTTACACATTATAACCCTCATATTGAATGAAATTAGGTGCACCTCGTTGTTCCATTTTGAGTGGCCTATTTTTCTTTATTTCATTATGGTGAACATGACTTTTGAACATCCTAATTTTTTATTTGGAGTGCATTCAAACCCTAAATCTAGGATTTGCATAAGTTTGCATTACATTGCATTACTTTGCATCTCATTTAGGATTGTCAAAATTGCATTAGTTTGCATTGCATATATGGGTTTAAATTTACATTTTTGCATTATTTAAATCTAAAAAATTCAAAAATTTGCATGCATATTACATTAACTTTGTATAGTGTTTGCATATTAGTGTGCATTTCATCATTCATATTCAAAAGTTGAGTCAAAATTGCATTTCAAAAAGTGTCATATAGGTCATCATTTGTCCTTCATTTCACTTGCATTTAGACATCAAATTCTAGAAAATTTTGCCACTAAAGTTATATTTTGAAACTAGGCATAGAAAACACATAAAACAACTTAAAATTTACATTTTTCACCTTTTTAAAACCCTTTTTTGGGACCCATTCACCCTATGGTGAATGAGTCCCTGTATAGACATTAGCAAAAATTCTAAGTGATTTTTAGTCTCTGATTTGCATTTATGTTTTTGTTATTAGATCTAAGAATTAGTTTCTTGAAACAATTATTTTTGCATTGAATTTTTCATTCATGTATATAGATTTTACAACATTTGGGAAAAAAATTTCTTGCATATTTCAGTTAAAATTAGTATTACATTTATGTATTTTTCTTTCATTTCCAACATTATTGCATCATTAGATACATTAGTTTACATTTTTCAATCATTAGAAAACAAAAACAAAAACCAAAAGCATCAAAAGAAACAAACAAAAAATGGTTAACCTTGGAGAAAGCATATCATTCAAACCATTTAGTAATGATGACTTTGACATGTTAAATGAATCCCTTGAGGACTTCATCTCCCCTAGATCATCCACTAAAGCTTTGATGCAAGAGGATGCACACATAGACAATCATGACAATCTTAATTGTTCTTCTCTCGATACCTCTCCTACTTGTGACGAAGGTATTTTGGTGTTAGAAAACCTGATTATTGAGTGTCATGAGAATCTTGTTTGTTCATCTTCTGATGCTACATTTGTATCAACAAACACTAAGGTGGATGGCATAGATGAAGATGTTAAGTTCACATTAGATCCCCCCTCACTAGAAGGTCATCTAGGTCACTCAATTGAGGTTATGACTGCACAAATTGGATCTCCTTTAATTAGTGAGCTTCCTAAGTCACCTCCCATCATAGAACCACCTAAACCATTACCTGTAGAAGTTACCTCAAACATTATAAGGAAAATATGTAGTAACAATGTTTTGCAACAACCGAGTTACAATACCATTGCTCACACATATAATATGAAACAACAAACCATACCTACCTCATTACCATTGCCTCAACCTATCTTGCCTATTGCTCCTAGTTTTCCTTCACATAGTGGAAAAGAGAATGATCTTGTTGGGAAAATTCGTCATATAAACATCTCCCTTTTGGACTTAACAAAAACATCACTTACACACCATATGATGCTCCAAGAAATTTTGTAGAAGAAAAACATGCAATTTTTTGTGAAATTGAATGATGTAGCAACCTCCTCTAATTGTATGCAAGTGACAAAGTTAGAAATCACATTCCCTAAACATGAATTACCCTCACTTGAGATATAAGATAAGAATGAGGCCTTAATGATAAAGGTGATTATTAATGAAACTGCAGTTAGGCACACCCTTATAGACAATGGAGCAGATCTTAATGTTTGTAGCATTGATCTCCTAGATAAAATTAGAGTGGACAAGAGGCTTTGTCAACTTAATGATGTTAATATTTGTGGCTTTGACAATGTTAATAGGCAACCATTAGGAGTGATCACATTACCTATTGAGGTCGGACCTGTGGTTTTTCCTACCCCTATCCATATCATGTCAGGACCTCTTTCATACAACCTTATCTTAGGGAGACCATGGATTCATGCTATGAAAGGAGTTATGTCTACTATTCACCATGCAATGAAATTTGAATACAGCAACAAGATATACATGGTTGAAGCAGATGAACAAAGTTATAAATCACAAGTTAAACATGATCATAACACTTCCAACTCCCCTAATACTTTCATTCCAACCTCAAAAGTAGAACCTATAAAAGTTGATGTTAATCCTAATTTTCTTTCACCTACAACAAAACTCTTCAAAGATGATTGGGGGTTGTTAGATTCTATGCCTTTCTTCAACAAAGAATACCAAAGATTCATATACAAATGATTCATTTTCAGACACATGCTTTAGTGATGATTGGGGTTCATTAGATTTTACGCCCTCTTTTATGGGAGGGTACAAAATCTCACAATTTGTACCTAAACAACCTTGTGTTTCATGTGCTCAACTTGGTTCTACGACAACACCATCACCTCATGGTGGTGATGGGGGCTCTTCAACTCCCATCCCTCATGAGAGGAAGATGCATAACTTTAAGAAAGTTAAAAAGGATTTGTGTTCTCGTGAAAAAGCCAATCCTTCTCCAAAGCATAAAACCCCCTCATCTAAGTTGGAAGAATGTGGTGGTTTTGGATACAAACCCCTTTCTAAGTATGGATATAATAAAAACATTGAGAAAAATGATAGAGAAAAAGTGAATTCTATACCATACTCTTTCAAGAAAGATCTAGGTTTACCACCTCTATCTCCATCTTCATCTAAGGCCTTTCATCTATTGTGTGTATGTCATCTTGTGCTAAGAAAGAAACATCCCCTACTTTTGATCAAGAGAGTATCTTGTCGAGACTCCTCCAAGAACACTTGATATCTCTCCCTCCAAGAACACGAAAGAAATGGTACAAAAAGAGTTCATTTTGTGCATATCATAGAGTTCATGGTCATTCTACTAATGAATGTAAGGCTTTGAGTATTAAAATTCAACATCTTAAGGATTGTGGTGCTCTTCCTTGTGTTGCAACACCTAGTTCCTCTAATTAATATTGATTTTCATCAATCATCTCGGCTCACCCTTATTTTTCACTAAGTGGGGGCAAGGGGTTAGGGTAACCTTGTCCTCGTATGACACTTGTCGTTGTCTCTTTTGGCTAGTTGACTGCCTTCCATGCATATATAAGAGCTAGTTTGGGATGTGGACGACATGCCTTAAGTTGGCTCGCATGTGACGTACTGAGTTATCTTTAGTATTGCATTTTGGGGGCAACCCCTTATCCGTGATGTAGTTTCATTGAGAACATATGACTTGGCATAGGGATTTCCGAATAAGCTCTCATGTCTTCTTCTAATTTAAAGTGGATTTCTCACAACAATGGTGCTAGCAATTGCTTTAAAGTGGGGGCATACATCAACACTCATGTTTCTTTGTGTGATTTTCTTTATTCTTGGGATGCATCCTTTTCTTGGTGCTGTCATTGGGTTTGATTTCATCTGAGAGCATGATATTTATTTGACTTGTCCTCTCTTGGAGATGTTAGGCACGATGTTCCCTAAGAAGAGATATTACACAAACTAGAAAAAATCCCTTTGAACAAAAACATTTACTTGCATGTTGTTCATAAACTCAAAGTTTCATTTTATGGTGTCCTATTGAAGTTATCAAAGGGATAGCTTTGGTACGGTTAGTATGATGAGAAGCTGACATAGAGGAATGACTTTCTCATTGTACGGTGAGAAGCCAACATAGAGGCATGACTTTCTCACTAAGCCACCTATTGGGAAAACTCACCTAGTGGACAACCTGAGGTTCCACTACCCTAGAGTGAACACTTTGGACAAACAGTTGAGACCTGATCCGCATCAATTTGGATAGACCGTCGAGGCTTGATCCACCCCTTTTTCTTTTTCTTTTTTTTAGTTTTTCTTTCTTTTAGTCTTTGACATGGCATGTTTGTGTATATTGTCTTGTTGTTGCATATCATACACCTTGTGCATGTCCCTTTGTGCTTATGTCGATTTGACGTAGGATCTTGGATCCTAGGGGCTTGATCACCCTCCTTGATCTTTTTCATCCTATACCATCCACATTGGTACACTTGGAACCCTCTTGAATGTCTACTTTAGTGCGAGTTTGATGCAAGTTCCTCCTCTCACTAAAATGGGGGCTAAATGCAGTAACAAAAAAAGTATCCCTTTTTCACACTTAATTTGGGAATAATTAATATTAAAATGAGCCTAATGTTGCCTTGATTTAGTGTTGTAATATGTTTTACTTATTCACATTAAGTTTAGGGCCCTTCTAAATTAAATGGATTTAATTGTGCCTTATTTAGGGTGTTGTAAAGTGTATCTTTATACTTCCATACTAATTTAGGGCTTTATTAATTAATTGAGGTTAATTTTCCTTAATTGGCCCCTTTAATTCAAATCGAAGCCTAATTAAATGCAAAGTCTGAGAGATAAAACCTAGCATTCATAAATTCCATTACACAACACTTAATTTTGGATGGTGTGTGTCCTAGGTAGATGACCTAGGATCCATTCGCCACATGGTGAATGGGTCCTCACATGGTCCTAGGACCCTATTTTCACATAATATTTAACATTGTTTGAAGTGTGTCCTAGGCAAGTGACCTAGGAACCATTCGCCACATGGAAAATGGGTCCTCACTTAGACCTAGTACGTACCCCTCTTTGAAATAAGTTTTTGGTGGTATTTTAATGATTTCAAATCTACAATTCAATGTCGACTTGTGATATTTGAATTTTTGGAATTAATCTTAATATATGTATAAATAAGAGGTCATTTCACTATGTTTATGTAGACACTTAAAAATTTCTTGAATGATATCATGCACTCGAATCTGATATACTAACATTGCTTCCTCCTGAAACCCATCCTCTTTTTGCTTAATTGATTAAATTAGCCTACCTATTTAATTAATTATGTTAATTTCATCTATTAATCTAATTGACCTAATTAGGTTAATTCACCCCTTTCATGCTAACCTTTCGTCCTATGAAATTGGATAAATCAAATTATCTAATTTAATCCCTAAGTCCTCTTATTTAATTAAATAACCCTAAGCTATTTAAATAAATATCATATCACTTCCCCCTTTTCATTAAATAAGTTAATTATTTGATGATTATCCTAATTTTCCTAATTTGCATAATTGAAACTTCATTTAATTATCAAATTACTAATTAAATCTAATCCTCCCACTTGCAAGGGAATATTCCTCCTTTGCACATTTATCTAAAATGAATATTCTCATAGAATATTCCTTCCCCTTTTGCATAATTAAATTTGGTTTTAATTAACTAAATATCTAATTTTCCTCACCTATGAGAATATTCTTTGAGAATATTCTCTTTCTTCACTCATTTGAAAAAGGGAATATTCCTTTTTCTAACAAACTTTCAACAAACTTTCAACAAAGCTTTTTGTGCAAGTTTTGAAAGTGTGTTTGTTTGGATGAATGTAAGACCTTGATTAAATATCAACTTGCATTCTTAACCCTTGATGGGAATCCATGATCCATGCCTCCATTTTCCTTCAATTCTGACCATTGATTAATCCTTTCAATCTTGACCATCAGTTTTACTTTGCCTATTCTATAAATAGAGCTTTCATATATTGAATAGGGATCCATCTTTTAATAGTAACTTATGTTGTTAAAATCACTCTCATCTTGCATACATATTTAGATTTTTTAGTTTAAATCTTGCATTATTAGCTTAGAGCATCTATTAGTGGCTTCCATGGTAACTTAGTTGCATCCATTTAGTATATTTTGAAACTAGGGTTTTAATTTTTTGAATCTTGCATATATTTAGAATAGCTTTGTATACACTCACATCGATCATCATAGCATTTATCATGTTAAAATAGATTTAATCCTATTTTACAATGCATCTTTCATCGATTTCATCAATTCTCTTCAATAGAATCGATTAAAACAAGCTCATTATCCAAGGGATTGGGAAAGGTTCACCATTCCACATCAATGCGACACCACTCCCCCAATAGGATACTTTTCAATGTCTTAGATTAGATGTTTGTTAAGCTTTCATGTTTTAAATTGTTAGTTTTAATGGCTTCTTTGTCTTTGTTTAAATTGAATGATCTTATTGGGACTGATGCATAGTGTCCTTGTGATATGTCAAAACCCTTAGATGTTTCTAAGGGTTGGGAGGCCTCTTAATCGAGTGAATCACCATGTGTATAGCACCACTTTATCCTAAAAGTCCAGATTACAAACCTTGTTATTAGTGGCTCACCATTTCCTCTCAAGCATATTTTGAAGTAGTGCATTGGAATAGCACAGTTTCAAGAAGTTACTTACCATGTCCGGTTTTTGCTTGAGGCAATAAAGCAAATAGGGAAGGGACTCTTTTTCTTGGTGTGTCAAGACGTTACATTTCCTTGACATGGCCTATTTGTCCATTCCATATTCTCAGATTAATCATCTCTCAGGGGATGATGGTAAGCCTACTAAGAAATACACACCCAAGCTAGGATTGTAATTGCTTGTGAGTCAGTTTAATACTTGTTTGGTTCCAAAACATTGCAAACAAACATCAACAAGTTTATCAAAATTTCAAACCCTTTGGTCTAAGTATGGATACCCTTTGAAAATCCTTGATATTGATGCTTGTCCTAAGGATTCTATCCTTAGAGACTTCTAAATATTTTGGCTTGTATCTAAATCCATACTTTCCAAAGTTAACCTAGGTAACTATGCCCCTAACCTTATGATTCTCACATAATGGACTTTCTGAAATGAATGATGTTTTTGACATAGACATTTAGTTTGAAACTTAAGCAAGACATTTGTATGTGATAAAAATAACTTCATTAATCCAACATTAAATCAAATGAACACCCCACATTGATGTATGTTCGAACTTTGACTCCCCAAGACAAGAAAATTGAGACAAGGAAAATATTGCAAACATTGAGTCCAAAATCATTGAGTTCTATTGTCAAAACCATTGAGTTCCACTTTACCAAAATCATTGGGTCCTTAGGGTTTTTTGAGTCCAAAATCATTGAGTTCTATTGTCAAAATCGTTGGGTCCTATTTCCAAAATCATTTGAGTCCTGTTTTACCAAAATAATTGAGTTCTTGGAGTATTATCACTTTAGAGGTATAACATTTTTCTCACTACCTTGGTCTTGCAAAACAAAGGTTCACTCTAGGTTAACATTTTGGATCAAACATTTCATCCACCCTTCATCATATTTCACATCTCACTTCACCAAACTTTGTAAAATTTTTGACATACCAACACTTTGGACTTAGAGTCATCTATCAACCCAAACCCTAACTTAGCTACTTTGTGTGTGAAATGGATCCTTTTTCATGCATTAAGTTAGTTATCACCTTTGTGGACTAGTTTATCTTGAAAGGTCACAAGTCTACCTTGAAAGATTTACAAGTTCATTGTCATCTTTATCCATAACATCAAAACATCAAACCTATGGTCAAAAGTGTTGTCCCAAAAATTTGCAAAGATCACTACCCACATCATTCATCCTTTTCATCTCCCATTCTCACCACTACTCATCCCTTTTACCAAAATTTGAGTCAACTAGAGAGTTTAAACATTATAAATCTCAACACACCTCTCACATCATTGACCCACAATCCATGGTTACAACAAGATCACAACATAAGAGAATCATGGAAGAAACCAAAGTCACATCCACCACAAGTGATCCAAATCCACAAGAATTTGATCCAAGTAGCCATTCTACCCCTTTGCAACCACCACAAAATACATTGAGGTATGAGGTAGAAGATGTCACAAACAACCCACTTGAGCTTACTAAGAAAGAACTCCTTGAGTACAAATGAAGTCATCAACCCTTAGAAAATGTGGCTCCAACTTTTGTCACACAAAACTTGACACAAGGATTAACCCAATCTACAAATCAATTAACTCCATCCCTTGTGCCAAGTCAACCCTAAACATCTAGTCTTGCAACTAAACTAGGAACCAACCTTGGTCTCACTTCATGTCTAGGAACAAACACAACTTTGGGTATTCACAACACGACCATTCTATTAACCACCAACCTTCCCCAAAACACAAGTTGGACACAAAAATTTGGCAAACCACTTACATTCCATGACGCTACAATGACCTCAAGATTTCGAGTGCAACCATCTTCATCCATCACCACAAATACCCCAAGTGTGCCTAACGTGAGACAAGGTAATGTGAACCAAGTGCCTCAAATAGGACAACAAGAGAAATTTAACACCCTCATGCAAGGGAAACCCTTAGTGAGTGGTTCCAACAACCCATTGGCACATCAAAACAAGTGGTTACCCAAACTACTCAAGTCAATCCACCATCCACATCAAACCCCTCCATCACCAACACAAATCAAAATAACACCTTGGTCACAAACCCCATCAACCAAGGTAATACCTTCGTCCCACCTCAAACAAAACAAGGGAACCCTTCACACTTTCGTCAAGGGAATCCTTTCAATCAATGGGCTCAAGGTCCTAATGTGCCATTACCATCACAATACCAAATGGTGTCATCCTCATCGTTACCCTTGGTCCCCCACGTCATGCAAAATCAAATGGGACCTCAAACTTACATTCCTCCATACCAATCCACCATTTTACAAGGAATGTTAAACCAAGTTCACCCCCAACCTCTCATCATCAACCCACAACCCACTCAAACCATAACACTCAAAACCCAATGCAAATGTCCCTGACAATAAAATGATCCTACATTGCAAGCACATGCTCTAGCCTTGCAACAAGAACAACATATCAACAAGTCATCCAACAACAAGCCCATATCAACAAGTCATCCAACAACAAGCCCAACAAGTAGCCTTAACAGCACAACAACAACAACAAGCCCAACAAGAAGTCTTAGCAGCACAACAACAACAAGTCCAACAAGCAACCTTAGTGGCACAACAACAACAACGAGCCCAACAAGTAGCCTTAGCAACACAACAACAAGTCCAGCAAGTTGCCTTAGCAACACAACAATAACAATTCCAACAAGTCACCTTAGCAACACAACAACAACAATAATCCCAACAAGCCGCCTTAGTCATGCAACAACAAGCTCAACAACAACAAGCCCAAAAACAAGCATTGTTTGCTCAACAATGCACACAACAACAACAAATGCTCGCACAACAACAATAACAGGGTTTATACTATAATCCTTAGCAAAACATCGTCAATCCAAATATGTTAGGAGCATACATACCTCCACCACCATCACCTCCACAATATCAAACTCCACCCTACACACCATACAATGTCTTGTCATATCAAAATCCCACGTACAATTCATCCACCTTCTCACAATATGTTCCTCCACCAAGCCCGCAAGATGACATGTCATCACAACTCAAGATGCTCACGCAACAAATTTAGAGCATCCAAATGGGGAAAATGAAGAAACCCCATACACAACAAAACTTGTGTCTGTACCCGTTTGATAGAAACATCACAATGTTACCTTTCCCTCCCAGTTTTGAGGTCCCTAAATTTGATAAATACAAAGGGAGGGGAAATCCTATGAATCACATCAAAGAATCCAATGTCATGTGTATGGAGGTAGCCTACAGTGATTACTACTTAATGCGCCTCTTTCCACAAAGTTTGACAGGCGCAACCATCAATTGGTTCTCGTAGTTGCCTCTAGGCATCAAAACCTTCCAAGAAATCATTGATAAATTCATAGACCATTTCTCCTTCAATATTGACATGGATGTAAGCTTAGAAACATCACCTTGTTGTTCAGATTGCATCCACGTTGAAGACAAGGCTTTGGGGCACGTTGTATACAGTTTTCATGAATTAAAGAGTCATGTTTATCCCTAACATGAAGGTTGTATGTTTCTACCCCATTTGCCCACGTTGCAGCTGAAAGGAGGTTAAAAATAAGTTGCACCATGTTGCATAATCAATGGAGCATTAAGTAGGGCATGTGGGATAAAGCAAAGCTGAAAGGAGGTTTTTTATCTTTCTTCCGTTAAATCTTCACATTCTTGAAGAGTAGCATTCCTCTTGCTTTATCTGAACATTTATTTTTCTCTTACCTTTTTGGTTTGTTGAGTTTGTTACCCTATTCTCATTCATAAAAATGATGAGCAACTCTTTTATATCTACATCATAAAGGGCTAGAGATTATAGGGTTTTTCAATGATAAAAGTTAGCTGAGTACTATAAATCATCATTGGGTGAAGTCAATAGAAAAAATTAATCCAAACAGTGTTACCTTCACCAGTCAAGACATTGCAAAAGGCAATGGCTATTTGGGACTGAATTGATTAATAGTCATTGACACAATACTGTGCATAGATCATAAAGATTGTGGGGTAGATCTAAATGTAGTAGTTTTTTGAATATAAATGCAAAGTGTAGTATGAGGGCTAGCTACGAGTTAGGGCATGACTATCATAAGTCATAACTATGCAAAGGTAGTGTCTTGGATAGGCATCAAAAATACAAGTTAACCAAATGAATACAGTCATGAAATCAAGGTGGTCACCTCTGCTCTATTATAGAAGATAGTGACCATACCCAAGAATAGTCTCAGGATGACAGTGAGTTTTGACAAAGGCGCGAACTCCAAGACACAACCATCATGTGAATTGGTGCATTCTAAAATGAAAAAAACTACTCATGAGGGTAGTCAATACATGTAGAGGTTGAATTTATAATAGCTTACATATATGCCAAAAAGATGAATTGTGACAAGAATATAAAGGATGAGGAGCTAAGTTTAGATTGTAGGCTAAAGATAAGTTCATGACAACCCTACACAGTGACAAACATTGCAAATAAAATCATAGTTTTATGAGAATCAATAACTAGGACAGTCATTTATGACTGTGATAAGAATGCTATAGTGAGATAATGAGCATTCAAATCAAGAATGAGGGATGGTGATGAGAAAATCTTATCACATGTAGTAGGAGCAAATCAAGAAAATTGGTAAATGATGGAAATATTAGCTCTCACACTCAATTTGCAGCAAGAGTAATCTTTGTACAGTGAAAGAAGGTCCTAATATGAGAATACAAAAATGCATTTGGAAAGAGTGTAACTATAATGTGAAGGAAATCCTGAATGAAGATGCCATGAATGTGAGGAGTGATGAATATTGATGATTACTAGGGTTCTTGGATCTTCTAGTCTTTAGGTCCAATCATTGCAATGAAGGGACAATGGTTCAAGACAATATAATCATTCATGAGCAATGAAAAAGGTAGTTTAAATGGACTGTATAAAGATAGTTAGTTGATTGTGTGTTCACTATCATCTTTTTTAAAGGGGTTTGATGACAGCCATGTGTCTATGATAGCCATCTGTAAAGGCAATAATTTTTGAGTCACTTTTAGCTATTAGTTGCATTTGTCATAGCCACCATAAAGACTTTAAATTGGTATGCACAAATTACAGTCTAATCAAAGTATGGATTAGCATTTTTAGACCATCTAATCACATGAATTGAAGGCAGATTCCACACTATCAATGGATGGTGTTGAGATCAAAAGGATAGCATTACAATCCTACAAAGGATAATGCTTGGAGGGAAAGTCAAGAGTACAGTCAAACTGAACCTTTGAGGGTAGCAATGTTGATCAGTGGCAGTGGTAAGACAGTCATTTGAAGATCCATCAAAAGGACAGCTGCATTGATATGGCATTCACAATCAGCATAATAGTTTTCATGAAGGTTGTTGTGCAAGTTAATGAACAACAGTTGATCACAGTCAAGAAGGATAACATTGAAACCTTGAGGGCAGCAAAAGGAGAGATGAAATTGTGTTGTATAAGGACAGGTTAAAGACAACTCATGGTATATACCTTGTGATTGGTGGAAAACTATGATAGAGGATAGACCTATGAAATGATAGTCCAAAGATATATAGAGCAGTCATAATGATATTACATAAAACAATTATGTTAATCATGGTGCCAACACCTAATATGTAGAAGAGAGAAAGAAGACAATGCTCTCCAAATGAAGAAAATGGTGAAAATGACTGTCATAATGTTAAACATCAAGACCTATGAGAGTGGTGATGGTTTTGAAAGACAAGTGGGCAATCCCGACTAGGGGTAAACTAGAAAGTTAAGATAAGAATTGATATTCTTGTTAGATTTGAAAGAGTCTTTTAAACTAACAGGAGTTATTATGATTCATGACTTCTTATGAAGAAAGTGTAGTGATCAATGGGACAAAAAAAAGGACAATGCTATA
The DNA here is from genome assembly GCA_007258455.2 of Sequoia sempervirens. Classification (NCBI taxonomy): domain Eukaryota; kingdom Viridiplantae; phylum Streptophyta; class Pinopsida; order Cupressales; family Cupressaceae; genus Sequoia; species Sequoia sempervirens. The sequence goes on from VDFB02058242.1 coordinate 503,210,911, forward strand.
CATGGTAAAAATTTGTTCATGTATAAGAGTACAATCTTGAAGTATGTAAGAGTGATAACATAATGGTGTTGAGATCAAAAGGATAGCATATGATAGTCATAACTTTATGGTTAGATGTCAAGCTAAAATGAGGTGTGAAGCCTATGCATGAAATGGATAGAACAACTTCAACCTACAGGGCATTATGAAGGCTTCTATAGAGTTATAGCTACAGGGCAATCCCATTGTCAATGCCAAGACTTTAAGGAGAATTTGAAGGTCGTCATTTTATTATGAAGACAGTTCATATGCTAATCCCTGCACAAGATGACAATTAAATGAAGAGTCATGTTACGAAAAAAAGAGATCAATATGCCATGATTGGCCATTGGATGAGAGAAACAAAGTCAAAAGTGACAGCAAAATAAGACAAGATGCAACCATAGTCAGATACAAAGATCAGAGGTAAAGACACCTATAGTATGCAAAAAGACTATCATAAGAGGGCAGCATATGGTGCAACAACATGATAAGTTTTCCATATAAAAACTGAGCAAGATAGTAGGAAGAACACTATAGAAAAAGCATGAAAGTCTTGGTGATCTGCATGGTCAATAGTGACAATCTTCAAAAAAAGCTCAATCTTCACACTGAACTAATTAAGAAAAATTTTGGCGCATCTTGGTTCCATGCTCTGGAACTTGTTCATTCGATTGGTATGATGCTCTGAAACTTTATGAGATCTAAGTGAAGGATAAGTATTATACTTAGTTACTATTAGTATCTTTGTATGTGTCCTAGATGAAGGTGTTAAGTAGTTTGGGAAGTGTGAAAAGGGGGGTTATCAAGTACATGTGGATAAGGGTCTTAAAAGCATTTATGAAGAGGTTGAGCAGTTTGGGCTTCTATGAGTATTTAAGGCACAACAATTGGAGCTTTGAAAGCAACAGTTGCAAGCATTAAAGGAAATTGGGGTGACTTGGACAAAATTTGAGAGAATATAGGGGCAATTGCAAATATCTAGGGAGTTGTTCAACCTAGTTTATGGGCAGTTGAGAGCATATAGGAACAAATTTAAGATTTTTAGTGATAGAAAAGGTTAAGAGAAGGCTTTTTCAACACTCTAACACCTTTTTGGAGCAGTTTAAAGGGCTAAAAAGGAGGGATTATTGTTTTGGACGACCAAAGGAGATTGACTCAACAAAATGGAGTAAAGAGTTATCCTTTTCTCCTCAACACATGTTCTTATCTTCTAGTAAGCTATTGCACAACTATAAGGCTCATCTTTCAGGCCTTTTTTCAGTTAGTTCTTGCATTTTTTTTTGTTGTAGGTTGTAACTTTCTCAGTTCTTCTTATCAAAAATCATTGTATTGTAACTCAAAACCAGTCAAACGTATGACTAAATTTCTTTCATGTAATTTCAACTTTCAAGCAATGAAGACAATCTATTTTGGATCAACACTTGTGTAATGCTTCTTTGGCATCAATTTTAGGTCAATTTCTACCTTTTATGTGGCTAATTATATGTGTTTTATTGGTTCATTTTGTTGTGTTTTATCTCAAAACCTCAAAATATGATCAAAACATACACTTGTAAACAGATTCAAGCATATTCAAATAGGTTGTAAACCGTGGTAAAAACTTATTGGGTTGTTTTGGTTGTGAAATCTCTCATTTTCCTTCTAGGACATCATCAATTAGTGCCCTTTTTATGAAATATTGATGGGTGATATGTTAAAATACATAGGTTGTGCAATAGAAATTCTTTTTAAACCATTGTAAGTCTAAAACAACAAGTTATAGGTCTGAGAAAACATTTTGGTGCATCACCTAGTTAGTTGTAGTTAATCATTTTTAGGTATTTCAAGTTATTTTCAGTCTCCTTACCCTTTTCCTTCAAAATAAGTAGGATTTATCAAGTTCTAGGTGATCAAGCAAGAGGAACCAACCTTCTTTGGAGGTTCACTCCAAGCTTTAGGAAACCCACAGGCTTAGGAGTGTTCCCATGTGTCAATAGGTAGCTGAGTTGATAGCTTAGCTTCAGGTGCATACTTTTTTGATAATGAGAAGAATTGTACACTCTCCAGAAAAACAAAGGAGAATCCTTTGCTAACTTCCTACAAAGGTGGAGGCAAAGAGCAAGTAAAAGCAAGTGGCCCATTCTCAACGGGAAACAAGTGGGGATTATTATAGCAAATGTTGATCCAAATCTATCCTTCCACTTAAATATGCAATGTATCACTTCTTGTGATGAGCTTGTCCCTAGGGCCCTCAACACCGAGAGAGCCCTAATCTCACAAGGGAACACACAAGTGTATAAAGACAACCACCCATACACTAGTTCAAATGGCACGCCTGACTTTTGGGCCAAAAACAAAAATGTTACTAGTGATGGTTTTGTTGATGCAAAGGTGGTCTTAACTATTCCTAGGAAAACAAATGTTGGCAACACAAGGGCAGATAATTGAGAAGAGGGGGTGAATCAGTTGTCACAAAATTTCAAACTTATTCAACTTATTAACCTTATTCTCAGATCTGATCAATAATCATGAAAGCATAAATGAACAACACATCAGAAACACACACAACACCAAGATTTTTACGTGGAAACCCTATTAGGGGAAAAACCACGATGGAGGTCAGTCCACAAGATTATACCCTGCTAAAAGTATAAGGAAATATGAATGGGGAATGCACATGCATTTAGGCACACTGCCTAGAGCTCATTGCTCAATTACAAAAGGAAGACACACTGTCTTACAAAAATATTCTGATTACATCCATCAAATTTGAACTGAGAAAAATAGCTAATGCTAATGCCTGATTACAGTTTCGGTTAAGCTCATGAAAAATTCTTCACTCTTCTTCACACTCTGCTTTGCCTTCATATGATCTGAACAATATTTGCACATAGGACTCACACACTTCACATACACTTCTACTCTCATACACTCTCATCCCTTCAAATGATAAAACAATTGCTTATATATATATATATATATATATATCCGCAACAAGTAACTACATCACTACAAGTCGGCTTCAACAAAATAATAAAAAGAATATAAACAGTTAGCCCAAATCAATAAAGATTATTCATGCGAATCAACCAAGGTCAGCCATAACATAGTGAAGACCCAAAATAACATCCTCAAACATGAACCACTTCAATTAATTACTCCTTGAATATCCACAATGCGCTACAAACACCTTGTTGGCCAAGAACATGAAAAACATGAACATGCAAGAGAAAATCTTGGATCACAAGCACAATGATCAATGCGAACATGCAACACAGATAGAGCATGATATAGAAACATACACAAACATCATGAATCATTAGAGAAGCATCTGAAACACCTGAACTTATTAAAATCACATAATCTTCATTCAAAAACACCAACTGAAGTAACAAAAAAATTGTCAAAATACAAATCTTCATAACTTGATCAAATCTTCATGCAGATCTCTGAAACTCGACATGGATAATCTAGATATACTTGAAAAGAAACCCTTTAGTCCACAACCTATGAACAAAAATGTATTGAACTCACCGACAGACTAAACTTCACTTCTCCACTGACAACCTACAACTCTTTTTATTACAATTTTCTCAATATCCTCGACATATACAGTTTCAAAAGAATTAATGCTAATAGTGTTGACATCAATGACAACCACATATTAGCAACACAACCACAACTTCCAACAATCTACCCCTTTGGCATTGATGGCAACACATGGTGTGAAAAACACCATCAACGCAACAACACTTACTCCTCCTTAAGGTCTGACTCTTCTCCTCACAAGGTTTTTCTCTCCTAGAATTTTTTCCCATTACTCTTCTCCCCCTTTGACATCAATGCCAAATATCTCTTCTATACAAGCTCTAAACCACATATATGAACATTTGACTACTCCCCCTGAGTAGCAGCCACCACAACATCAATCCAGATCAAAATATGACCATGAAATGCACAAATTGATGCAATTCAATACATCTTAGTTTTGATTATGAGGGGTAATCACCCCTAACTTCCCTCTGAGATACTGAAAAGTATCTTTAGGCAATGACTTGGTAAAGATGTCTGCAATATGCTCCTTAGTAGGCACATACTCCAATCTGACTTCCTTTTCACTTACTTTCTATCTCAAAAAGTGAAAATTGATAGATATATGCTTGGTCTTTGAATGAAGCATCTGATTTTTAGAATTGTTAATAGCACTTGAGTTATCACATAATATAACAATAGGCTCATCATACACAATTTTGATATCCTTCAACATCTACTTCATCCATAATACTTGAGTACAATTATTAGCAACAACAATGTATTATGCCTTTGCATTAGATAAAGAAATAGCATTCTTCTTTTTACTTAACCACGAAATTAGCTTCTTTCCCAAGAAAAATGCTCCACCACTAATACTTTTTCTGTCATTCACATCTCTTGCCCAATCAGTATTAGTAAAGGCACTCAAAGTAAGATCATCATCTTTAGGATACCAAAGGCCAAAATCAACTGTTCACTTCAAGTATTTGAAAATCCTCTTCATAGCAGTCACATGAGATTCTTTAGGATCAACTTGAAATGTTGGAACAATACATACAACATTCATGATATCAAGCCTAGTTTGAGTCAAATAAATCAATCCACCAATCATTGATCTATATCTAGTCTGATTTGCCTTCGGAGAATCATCATCTATTGTCAACTTGCATTTGGTCACCATGGGTGTACCAACTGGCTTTCAATCTTCCATACCAAATTTCTTCAGCAATTCTTTCACATACTTGGATTGAGATATAAAGATCCCTTTGTCTAACTGAGTAATTTGCAATCCCAAAAAGAATTTCATCTCTCCAATCATTGACATCTCAAACTCACTCTGCATCTCATCAACAAACTTCATGCACAAGCTATCATCTCCTCCCAAAATGATATCATCAACAAAGACTTCCACAATCAAATCTTTATTATGATCAATCTTGAAATACAAATTACTATCAATAGTACCTTTGTTAAATCTAAGCTTCAACAAGTACTTATCCAATCTGGCATACCATGCTCTAGGGGCTTGCTTGAGTCCATACAATGCTTTCTTCAATTGAAAAACCATATCTCCCTGATCAATCAACTGAAATCCATCTGGTTGCTCAACATAAACTTCTTCCAATTTTCCATTTAGAAAAGCTGACTTGAGATCCATTGATAAACCTTGTAGTCTTTATAAGAAGCCTAAGCAAGAAACAATCTCACAGCTTCAATTCAGGGGCAAAGGTCTCTTCAAAATCAATACCTTCCATCTATGAATATCCCTTACACACTAGTCTCACTTTGTTTCTAACCACTTCACCTTGCTCATTCAGTTTGTTTCTAAAGACCCATTTAGTTCCAATTACATTTTTATCCTTAGGTCTGGGAACAAGAATCCATGTATCATTCGTTTCAATCTATTGTAGTTCTTCTTTCATTGCTTCAACCCAATGTTCATCTTTGCATGCTTCATTCACATTGTTAGGCCCAGTCTTTGAAATTAAACAATATTCTTCTGCAATCTTTCTCCTAGTTTGAACACCTTTGTTCTTATCACCTATGATCTGATATTTTGAATGATTCAATCTTACATACCTCAGAGTCTTAGGGAATTCTTGAATTTCAGGCTCTTTTGATCTCTCTTCTGCACTTTCACCAGTTTCTTCTTCTTGATCTTCTTGATTCACTAGAATGATTTGAACTTGATTTGAAGTCTGAACTTGCTTTCCTTTGTTTGTACTGTCATTCTGATCATCAAAATCATATCCATAGGTTTTGGATGGTGTAGCCATGTCTTCATCAACCTTGACATTTGCACTTTCAACCATTTTATTCAATCTCTTATTGTAGCATCGGTAGGCCTTGCTTTTAGTAGAATAACCCAAAAAGATACCTTCATCACTCCTAGCATCAAACATTCCTATATCTTCATCTCTTTTAATATAACATTTGCTTCCAAAGATCTTGAAATATCTAACAGTAGGATTATGACTAGTCCATAGCTCAAAAAGGGTCTTACTAGTATCACCTTTTATTTGTACCCGGTTAAGTGTGTACGCAGCAAGTACTCATAACTTCTCTCCAATAGATATGAGGAACATTTCTTTCCAACATCATAGTTCTAGCAACATCTAGAATTGTCATGTTCTTCCTTTCCACAACTCCATTTTGTTGAGGGATCCGTAGTGTAGATAATTGTCTCTTTATTCTATGTTCATCACAAAAGAATTAAATTAACCAGAAGTGAATTCGCCACCTCTATCTGATCTCAGACATTTAATCTTCAGACCTGTCTTTGTCTCAACCATAGCCTTAAAGATCTTGAACTTTTCAAGAACTTTAGATTTCTCCCTTAAGAAAGCAACCCACATCATTCTTGAATAATCATCAATAAGCAACATGAGGTACCTGTATCCTTGTAAACTTATGAATCTAGAAGGACCACACAAATCAACATGCACAAGCTCCAACAATCCATTTGAATTATGTTGTTTGCTCCGAAATGAAATTCTAGTTTGCTTTCCTAACTGACATTCTTTGCATATGGCATTAGTAGGTTTCATCAACTTAGGAAGATCTCTCACAACCTTAGTAGAACTTATCTTGACAATATTATCAAAGAATCTCAAGAGTATGGTCAACTTCCATATCCTGAGGAGACTCTTGGTCTTCATTGTCTATTTCCATATGAGTGCCCTTAGATCTCATGAATGCAACATCTTCTTCAAATGTAACATCCCTGCTGATCTCAATCAACTTCTGACCTGGAATGTACACTTTGTAGGATTTTGAAGACTCACTGTAGCCCACAATATTCCCTTCTTGCCAGATGGTTCCAACTTTGTCCTTTTATCTTTAGGTGAATGAACATATACAGGACATCCAAAGATTCTTAAATGACTTACTTCTAGCTTCACCCATGTGAATGCTTCTTTGGGAGTCATGTTCTCCAAAATGCGGTGAGGGCTTCTATTCTGAACATAAACAGTTTTCCTAGATGCTTTAGCCCAAAGGAAGGTTTGCATATCTTGATCATGAATCATGGCTTTGGTTACTTCTACAGTAGATCTGTTCTTCCTTTCTGCAACACTGTTCTGTTGAGGATTGTAAGGGACACAAAACTCCCTCTTAATCCTAGCTTCAATGCAGAAGTTATGAAAGCTTCCAGAGATGTATTCTCCTTCGTTGTCGAATCTCAGAACTTTGATCCTCTTCCCAGACAAGTTCTCTACTCGAGCCTTAAATTCTTTGAACCTCTCAAGTACTTCCTCAAATTCTTTAGATTTCAAGAAATAAATCCAAGTCTTTCTAGAGTAGTCATCAATGAAACTAATGTAATACAAGAAACCACTCAAAGAAGCAACAGACATTGGGGCACATAAATCAGAATGAACAAGGTCTAAAATACATTTAGATCTACTCTCACTACTATGAAATGGACCTTTAGTATTCTTACCCAATGCGCAACCTATGCAAGTGTCTTCATGCTCCTGGTTAAGTTTAGGAAATCCTATGACCATCTTCTCCATGGTTGGTAGTGCTCTAAAGTGAAGGTGAGCAAGTCTTCTATGCCAAAGCTCACACGAACTTGATGAATCATGCAACAAGGCCTGAAGTGGATGAGTGCAAAGTCTATAGAGACTCTCATGTCAAACTCCAATCATCCGAGTAGTCTTGATACTTGAGTTCTTCGGCCATGCAAGAACTTTACCTTCGGAGAATGCAACTTGATACCCCTTGTCCTCCAAGGAAGAGATAGAGACAAGGTTCCGCTTGATACCAGGAACAAATAGCACATCACTCAACTATAAGGAGATGTCGAAATCTAGGTGAAGAGAGGAGGTCCCAACTCCTTTCACAAAATAACTTGCATCATCACCAATAATGACTTGAACACTAGAATCTCTCTCCACCAAATCAGATAGATGCTCTCTAAATCTAGTGATGTGGTGAGAGGCACCATTATCAATCAACCAAGTGTTGTTGTTTGTAGGCAGATTGCTTTATAAGGCATAATAGAATAGAAAGCCACTTGAATCCTTCTACAGAGAGATCTCACCCACATCTGCAATTGAAGTATGTTGCTTAGGTCGGGTTGGACAATCCTTTGCATAGTGACCAAACTTGTCACATCTAAAACATTGAATATGGGAGAGGTCCTTCTTCTTCTTAGATGTAGGGGTACCATCTGATCCTTTATCTCTATTCCTCTTGTAGTAGCCTTTCTTCCCTTCTTTTCCTTTCTTCTTCAAGGATTGAGCGGAAAGAACATGAATGTCTTCATTTGTAGAGCTTTGTCCAATGCCTCTCGCAACCAACCTTGACTCTTCTTGAATACAATCCACCCTCAAACAATCAAACTTAGGAAGTTTTGATCTCCCACTAATTCCGTGAATGAATGGATCCCAAGATGGAGGAAGACCATTAAGAGCCAGCATAGACAAATTCTTCTCATCAACAATATGTCCAATGGTAGGGAGTTGATCCCTCAACTCGGTGATCTTCATGAAGAATGTGATGACGGAATCTCCTTTCGCCATCTTGATATGATGAAGTTGTTGCTTTAATGCAAGAGCTCGACTTGTGTTATTGATCTCATATATCTCCTCCAAGGTCTTGAACATCTCTCTTGCTATCTTCAACTTGGAGATGATTGGAACAATGTGGTCTTTCACAGAATCAACCAACATCTTTTTCACCTTAGTGCCATTCCTCTTCCATTGTGACTTCTCATTCTCATCAGTTGGTTCAGGAAATTCGCCCTCTAGGAACTTAGCTAACTCATTTTCTTCCAAAGCGAGCATTACTCTAAACTTCCAAGATGTGAAGTTGGCAGCACCCTCAAGTCTATCTTTGATCTTGAGCTCGTTCACCAACTTGACGATAAGATAGATGCAAGAGAATGAGAATAAGAGAGTATGAAAGCGCTGCTTATGAGAAATCTAATCACGATCTTTCTTATACCCACTCCGATACCATGTTAGTTTTATGTTTAGATAATAAATGTAGAAATTTAATTCAAAATCAAACACAATAACACAACATATACCCTGGGAAAACCCTCCTCTTGGGTGGGAAAACCCTCCTCTTGGGGGAGAAAAATCTAGCAACAATATATCACTTATATATTGAATAATAAACAATGATCTCTTTTACAATGAAGCCAATAAGGAGGCCAAACACAACACCAAGAATGATGCGACATCTCTTGCAGATAATATAACTCCTTTTATAAGTAAATCAACCAGATAATATAACTCCTTTTATAAGTAAATCAACCTCCTTCAAAGCCTTCGATCTGCACTTGTATAAATTTGCACTTGATTGAAACTCGAACTATGTATATAATGAAAATCGATGTGATACAATGAAAGATGATCTTATATAAATACAAGAGAGGAAAAGAGGTCACAACTCTTCAAGTCTTCAAGTCATCCTTCTATCAAGAGTCACGTCTCCTCAAAACATGATGTCAGCCTCCAAGGAAAATCGTGTCTTCTCCAAAGGTGGTGGATCAAGAAAGTCGGCTCCAAGAGATAAATAATTATTAATTAATATATAATGATGAAGCACCTTTTCATCAAAAATTGCCTTATAAATTAAATAGTCGTTAGGCTATTCATTTAATTTGTTCTTCTTTGAATGATCTGGGCTAGAAGTAGAAGCCCGATGCTACCAATAACATCAACAAATAGAAGCATTGAATTTGTGAAATGCTTGTAAAGAGTGATTTGAATTGAGAAGAAACTCGGTGGGCTTTGTTGACAAGATGCAAACCAAAGGGTTTAATTGTTGGAGGCAAAGATATAGTTCCTAGTTTGGAGAAAATACAAGAGAAGCAAATGGAAAAGAGTAGGGAAAAGTTATTGGAGACGACAAACATGTTAGAGTAAAATACATAATCACCTAATTAATTAATTAATCATCAATTAATTAATTAGGTCCCTTTTTTACTTTATTACACTTAAACTAAACTTAGGAGTGTTTTTCTATATTTAGGTCATGTGCTTTTTTGTCTCATAGCATAGGATGAAAACATTTGTCATGATCTAATGTAATCCTCACCTAGGGTTTCATATAGGATTTCTTTTTTATTTTATAGGAATTCGATATTCATCATTGTAATAATCCAATACCCATAATTCAATTTTTTTTGGATCAATTCATTTCTCAAGGTTGCATAGCACAATCAATGGCTTTTTTGTATCAAAATGGTATCAAATTTTTGTACCCAAGCTCGTGCTGTCATCTTCCCAGACCCATCAAAATCAGGAAAACTCAATTTTCCTACCTTCCTCCTGAGTTCATTGCGCTGCTCTCGATTACCTCTACCAGGTCTATGTCTCAATTATAAGTCTTTGTACTCACGAAGAGAGACATCATGTTGGAAGCCTAGACTAGCATTTAGCCACTCCTGCAACTCAATCATTGAAGGCTCATTGAATTCTTGTGTATCTTTTCTATTCGGAAAGATTGGCATCATAGGTCTTGACCCGATTTGTATGGTTCTATCATTAGGAGTCCTGTTGTTGACTGAATTGTCTCCTTGACCATTGTATCCCCCATTCATATTGTTATCATTGTTGATCGAATTTCTTATCAACATATCCATCATATGTTTTAAATGTTGATTCGTTGCTCTTTGTTCTTCTACATGTGCTCTCATGACTTCATCACTTGATAGCTCTTCTCTTATTGGTTCTTCTTGATTAGGGATGCTCCCTCTTCTATCCCCCATTGTACTATATGATTCTTCTTCAACCTCCCAATGTGCTTTCAAAATTTCTGAAGTTGTTTCTCCTTTTAGAACTTGTGAAAGTTTGAATTGTTTTGTACCCTTTTCACATTGCTGCACTCTCTTTTCTTCTCTTGTTGTGTACCTCTTTTTTGTTTCACTCATGTACCCTTACAGGCTGGCAGGAACAATGGCTCTAATACCACTATAATGTCCCTAGCAAAATCTGACCTTGTTTTCACTTTCTCATGTCTTGGACATTTCGTCAAACAATTGTCTTGCAAAGTATGAACTTGCTGATTGTGTTTTCAGTTTGTTTTCTTTTTGTTTTGATTCATGCCAAAGATGTTTTGAATGCTTGAAAATCAATGCTAAAAGTCTAACAATGATAGTAAGATGAAATACAAGTATTTTTGTGTTTTTCAAATGCATATAGATGACTGAAACTTACGCAAATTAACAACTACAGCTGAGAAACATTTTTACGAACACTAGTCATGCATGCTAATATCAAGAGTATAAGACAAATATATGATATGCAACACCTCTTTATAATATGATGCAAAAGGATAAGTATAACTAATTTCAAGATATGCCAAGACTCGACTTATAATTTCTCCAAATGATGCAACTACAATGCTCCTATATGACAACGACTTCACAATGATATAGCAATCCAAAATATGATAAAAGAGCCTGGAAATTATATGATGGTACGATTGAAGATGAAATGCAAACTTTTCCAGCAATGACCAACAATTATGAAGCCCCTAGGTGGAGAATTGAACCTCCCAAAGATGTCGCCCTTGTTCTGGAAGTGCAAACTCAACACAAAATTATTGCAGACCTTTTTCCACCTTCAAATATCTCCTAGAATGGTCACCTAGGTCCCAAGTGGAGCACTCAAACACCCATAAGAAATTGAAGCCTCTATGATGCAATATGAATTAAATCATCCTCCTCTATGTATGTTGGTCGACCCAATGATGACAACAAATCTAACTTGAAATGACAAACAAATCTCTTCTACAAATCGTCCCAAAATGCTACAAACAATCTCTTGCAAAATTTGGCCAATGGCCACAAAATTTTACCAATGCAAGCACAAATAGGAAGTATGTAGTAACTCCCTCAAATATCCAGGTAGGGTTGATAATTCGCAACTGAAATAGAGTCTTCAAACCCTCAAGTAGTTTGCTAAGCATTCAAGCTCACCAATGTAGTGTAAGATGTCAACAACTCCAGATGCCCAAATGCAAAGACAAAAGCTCCTTATAAAGAATTCTCATCAAGTCTCCAAGAAGCTTCTAGAATAAAATATTATTTTATTCTCTTAAGTGACTTTTTGATATTATTTTATTTTAATCACTTTATTAAATTAATTAAAGATAAGGTCACCTTTTAATATTTATTTATTGTGATAACCTTACAAATAATTAATTTAATATTCCATTTTAATTTAATTAAAATAATTAATTAGTCATCTTTATGAAATTTCAATATTTGGACAACTTAATCAATTAATTAAATTAAATTACTCTGCCTCCAAATCGGGGACATGGCACATGTCAAAGTAAACAACATCTTTTTCAGAATCTGGGTTCACTCAGCATAACATTGGCAACAAAACCCATGTTCCAGAAATTTTTGAGAAAATTGCCCTGATACTTCTTACTTTTTTAAGTACTATACTTTTTTTGAAGATTCTTTTGCATGCTAGTGAAAAAGTCAACTTTTCAAAAAATGAAGAATCTGGGTTTGATCAGCTCTCAAGCAACAACAAAACCCATATGCTATACTTTTTCGGGAAAAATTTCCCTCACAGGCCCTATTGCCCCCTACTACTTTTGTTTCAAAAAGTCTTCTGCTTAAAATTACATTCTCTACAAAACCCATGTCTCATAATTTTTCATAAAAGTTGCCCCTCGACAGGCTATTTTTAGCCTCACCAGGAAAGTTGTCAAAACATAGCCGTGTTTATAGTCAATAGGCTATTTTTTCAATATGCAATCCACGCAGACTAAATTCAAGACCAAATCAGTCTTGATTCACGATTTCATAAGAAAAGTTGACACTAATTTGCATCAAGCACATCCAGAGGGTTGATTCAGACAATTTGATAGGCATAGTCACTCAAAGTCCACATGGTTTTATACTTCGTATAGCTGATAGCCTTCCAAGGCTAGTTTAGAGGGTTGAATACCCTTGCAATTCTGCATGCATAGTGAGTTCAAGAGCATTTCTCACAGCTAGAGTATTCGTAGTCAAACTTCGTGGTTTCATCATGCAACACTCTTCCATTGAGAAAAATGTGAAAAGTGTCAAGGGCATTAAGAGCGTCACGAGCGTCAAAAGCATCAGAAGCGTAAAGCTACAAAAGAAATAGAGGCCATCACTCCAGTTACAGAGCCGCTAGAGTTACCAGTCAGTAAACTCTCAATTTGAGTGTGCAGATATTTCCAGGATTGCTCAAGTTGTTGACAAGGAATTGACAATTGATACATGTGATGACCTCCAGATGATGAGGCAGTTAACAACTTCTTAGAGGAGTTAATTACTCGAGATCACAATAAGTGAACATGACATCCCACCTCTTCAAGATAAACATTTGATACAGTAGTTAACTTGATTCCTCTTTCCAAGTTAACACATTGTCCCACCTTTTTGCACATCTATTTTGGAGTCACCTATGTGGAGCTTTCAGTTAGGAATCAATTAACTGATGTATTTTTCTAGTTAACTATTAAGTTGCATACGTCTAGGTTTAAGAATAAATCTTGCATTCCTGCAAGACTAATGTTAACTCAAGGAGATTTTAGGATTCCCTACTCCTTTGAGGTTCTATAAATAAGAGCACCCTTGCTCATTTGTTTTTCAACTTTTATTGTGATAAAAAATTGTTGTGCCCACCTTGCCATGCAATATTGCTATTATATATTGGTTCACTTTGTTAATATTGTTGGTGTTACAATTCGCACCTCTGCAATGTGTATTGGCAACAAAAAACTATGCATAGTGCGTAATGACTGCTCTTCAAATTAGGAGAGGAAGCTCCCTCTTTTGCTGATATGGATGAAAAAATAAAATATTCTAAATTTTATCTTTTTGACTCAGCTGGAAGAGGCACAAGGGTAAGAAAACCAATAAATTGTAGCTAAGGTTTTTCTCTAGTTTTGTATATCTTAACTACAATTAAACTAATTCTTAAACTATTCTATTTCTTCAAGAAAAATAGAGCATGAGGACTTAGGAGTGGGGAATTTTTAGATGATAAACCTTATACCAGGATTTCCCAAGAAGGAGGAACCCCTATTTGAGGCGTAGGCTGATATGAAGGTTATTGGTAACAACATCAAACGACAAACTTTATTTCTAAATTCCCAAGGAGGAGGAACCCCTATCCGAGGTGTAGATAAGAAACAAGCTTATTGGAAATAACACTTAAACGACAATTTTTCTTTCTAAATTCCCAAGGAGGAACCCCTATCCAAGGTGTAGATATGAAAGAAAAACTATTAATCACAACATCAAACAATAAACTCTACTTCTAAATTCCCAAGGAGGAGGAACCTCTATCTGAGGTGTAGCTATGAAACAAAGCTTATTAATCACAACAAGAATAAAACTGGGACAACAAATTCCATAACGAGACATGCACACAATGAACGATCAAACAAGCATTATATTTAACTAAGTGAACATATACAAAATATCAATATTGCACGGCAAGGTGGGCACAACAATTTGTTATTACAACAAAATTTCTAAATACAATGTGAACAAATACTAAATAGCAATATTGCAGAAAAGGTGGCACAACAATTTGCTATTACAAGCAAAATTTTATTACAAATGAGCAAGGATGCTCTTATTTATAGAACTTCAAGGAGTAGGGAACCCTAAAATCTTCTTGAGTTTGCAATCAGTCTTGCAAGCATGCAAGAGTTTATTCTTTAAGTCTAATTGTAAGAAACTAATCAGTTAACTAGAAAACAACTATCGATTAACTGAACTAAACTAAACTAAAATGGACTTGTGCAACATGCAAGTCCTTATTGAAATGAAAGTCAACTGATAACTAACATCAATTAACTGGGTCCTAACTAAAAGTCCCACCTCCTCCCAAAGATATCCCGAAGATGAGATAGGTGTGCATAAAATCAACAATCCGAACTCAAGAATGACATGGAATTGACTACTGCTTATGACTCTATCCTAGGGAATAAATAGAGATCCATCTATTTGTCTACTGCAAGCCATCATGGGCTATCACCTCTTCCATGAATTCGTTAACTGTCTAATATTCTGGCACTCTGACGCTATCCACAATGATAAACTGTCTGTTTAACTCCTCTCCATCCTTGATCATCTTCTGACACTCTTTGACTTCTGCAGTTAACTTTTCAAAGCTCATTGACATCACCGAGAAGTGATTCAACTTGGCCGCCATAGGATCACCATCAAGATCGTGATACACCAAATTCTGGAACTTAGTTTGCACAAGCTTGAGATCAACGTAGGTGCCATCTTCATGAAGATAATGGCACAAGATCTAAGTGACGAATCCGCTTACAAGCTTGAGTGCATTGGCCACATCTTCTCTGATTGCATCCAACTTTGTAGAGATTATTTCATATGTTTCCACCCTAAAGAGGTGTTCTCTCCAAGCGAAAAGCTTCCTTTTATATTCATCTACTACAACGACGTCATAGGCAACTACCAAGTAAGAAATAAGAATCAAGTCCTTCGGTTTGCTCTCTGCAATAGTCAATTCAAGCCGCTGGATTCCTTGACGAAGATCATGTGCAACGTACCTCAACTAATACAACTCTGTGAGAAGGTATCTGCCTACAATAATGAAATCCTCGATCCAATTGTTCAAGAGATTTCCATGATTAAATAACCGACCCATTTTCTGTTCATCTGCAGGTGTCTCTCGAAGTTGTGGGAGAATGGCTGCAACATTTGAGGTTCCATGAAGAAGATATGAAGTGTACGGAAGGGGCTGCTTATTCTCAGCCTTGAGGAATGCCTTGTCTTCTCGTCATTCATGACTCGCTCTTCAATATTACTTGTGAAAATCTTAAAGAGGCTCACGTCCACATGTCGAGTGCTCCTACCAAGATTAGCTTTCACGAAGGTGAAATCACCAACTTCAACTTCATCTAGACTCTTGCCCTCTGGTGGTGTAGCAACTTCGACAATGATCTTTGCTTCAGGAGTTTTCTCTATGTGCACCTGCTTCTTGACCTTCTTGTTTGACTTATCATTATAAGGATTGCCAAACTCAAATAGATCAAGCTGATATGAAGGATTTTTACTTCTTCCCAAAATCCTCTTGAGCCAACATGAGTGATCAATGTTATCTTCTCAAGGAGAAACTGTTGTTGTTGTGTTGACCTTTGGTGGATCAACTGGTATTGAAGTTTCATGAACCGACAATTCTGGCTCTAAGTTAACATCAATCTGGATGGGAGGACTCAAAGAAAATGGTGAACGAGGAGATCAAGACCTAACTTCAGCTTGTACCACTGACTCTACTGGAACTTCCAGTGCCTTCTTGATCTTCTTACGCTTTCTTGTGCTTCTCCCCTTTGTGTTTCCACTAACTCTGAAACCTTCAAGAGGTTTCATGATAACCTTAACTCTGGGTCTTGACCTTGATATAGAAGGTAGTGAAGAAAACACAACTAGCAGCTCCGCAATTGAAACTGCCTTCCACCTTCTCTTGTTGTCCAGGAAATACATGCTAGTCTTGATAACTCCTCTCGACCGGTCCTCCACTGAAATACTCTCTCTGGCATACCAATCCGGTTGGCGAAGTGGCTAGAAAGCAACTTGGTCCTTGACGAATGTGCCAAGTAACACCTCTTTGTCATCATCTTACAAACCCTCAACATCTTCTAACAAGAAATCAGCAAGTTGAGGAAGAGTAAGTCTACAATAATGGTGTCGGCGTACTTCAAATTCATTTTCGCAGTTGACCCAAAAGTCCTCAAGTGTCAGCCTATGTGACTGACTTCGCTCCAACCAAGCTACATAGTGACCCAAAGGATCATAGGAGCACTTCTCAGTGAGATACTTGAGACAGAGTTTTGACAACTCGTTGCTCATCAACTTGCAATCAACAGTTGTCTTACATTTGTAAATACCCAATCCAAAAGGAAAGGTGAATGCTTTCTTGTGCCAATTATGAGGAAAAGTATGAACATCGTGAGCCTGTCTTAGGAACTCCATGAATAGGACCTTGTCTAATGGGCATCTCGGTAGCATCAGAGGTTCTCCAGTGTAACCATACATTCAAATATATGTGAAGGTGGGAAACTGGATGAACCAACCCACCTAACTCTCCATTGTTGATTTTTCCTCCGCTGATATTCTGATATGCATCTCATTATCAAGGTCTCTAACTATCTTCATCAGGAAGTGATCATTCATCTATTTGAAATCTTGTTTAGCCTTCGAGAACTCCAATTGATGGAAGTATTCATGTAATTTTTGAACGCCAAGGGTTCCACTGGTCTTCAAAGTTCTAAAATTGCCTTGAAAAGCAATTAAGTAGACAAGATAAGAAACCATGTGAAACTCATGGATTTTAAGGAATCCTATGATTTGTTGGTGAAGACACTCACTGATCAACATAGCCCAGTCAAAGTGTTCCTTATTATCGATAATCTGGGAAATGACATAGAACATCCACTGTCAAAAAACCTAAGCTTCCTCTGGACTTGTAATCCGGTTGAGCAAAGTTATCAAGATAGCAATCTCGTCCTTGAACTCTCCACGCCCAACCTTCTTTGGCATGTTGGTTTTTTGTTCTTTAAGCCACCTTTGAGCAACCTTTGTCTGAGATCCTTCCTTGTCCTCCTACCAAATCTTGTCGCATTCCTCCAGGACTATAGAAAAATTATTTGAGCAGGGTAGAATGGCAAAACATTTCTCGACGTCTCTCAGCTTGAGGTTGCAAATGACTCTTCCACCAACTGATCTAATTTGTCTTATGGATGAGTCATAGAGCTTAATGCAAGCAATGAAGAACTCAAGATCAAACATTGTGATAGGAATAGATGTTGCTGCCAGCAAACCTGAACGCTCAAGATTCTTGATAGCCGTCTTGTTAATGCCTTCTAACGTGCTCAATTTGACCACTGGATAGACGTGACCCAAGTCTGTATCAGAGGTTTTCAAAAATTCATGAACTAAGACCGATTTGGCCTTGTATTCTATTAGGTTGAATTGCATTTTGAAAATCTGGATTTTTGACTGTAAAGTCGGATATGTTTGGACAACTTTTAGAAAAAGCTAAAAATGGCTCTGGATGAGGCTAAAAATTAGCCAATTGGGGAAGAATTTTAGGGAATTTTTCTGAAACATGGGTTTTGTAGAGAATTAAATTCTAAGCAAACCTAGATCATCAAAAACTCGAAAAAACAAGTTTTTCTAAGGCATGCAAAGGCTTTTCAGCTTAGAACTGTAGGGGCACTGGGGGCAATTTTCCCAAGAAAAACTAGCACATGGGTTTTGTAGGCGTTGATGAGCTGAACAGACCCAGATGATTCAATTTTGGAAAAAGTGAGTTTTTGGCCTGCATGCAAAAGAATCTTCGAAAAAAAAAGCACAATACTTCAAAATGTGAAGTAACGGGGCAATACTCTGAATATTCTTTTGCATGCGGGCCAAAAACTCACTTTTTCAAATATTGAATCATCTGGGTCTATTCAGCTCATCAGCACCTACAAAACCCATGTGCTAGTTTTTCTCAGGAAAATTGCCCCTAGTGCCCCTACAGTGCATGTAATTCTTAGTTGAAAAGCCTTTGCATGCCTTAGCAATGCTCATTTCTTCGAGTTTCTGACGATCTAGGTTTTCTTAGCATTTAATTCTCTACAAAACCCATGTTTCAATTTCTTTTTTGAAAATTCTCCCCCAACTGGCTATTTTTAGCCTCATCCAGAGCCATTTTTAGCTTTTTCTCAAAGTTGTCCAAACATATACGACTTTATAGTAAAAAATCCAAATTTTCAAAATGCAATTCAACCCAATAGAATACAAGGCCAAATCGATCTTAGTTCATTACTTTTTGAAAACCTCTGATACAAACTTGGGTCACGTTTATCCAGTGGTCAAATTGAGCACATTGGAAGGAATTGATAGCACAACAATCAAGAATCTTGAGCGTTTAGGTTTGCTAGCAGCAACATCTATTCCTATCATAGTGTTTGATCTTGAGTTTGTCATTTCTTGCATTAAGCACTATGACTCATCCACAAGACAAATTAGATCAACCGATGAGAGAGTCATTTGTAGCCTCAAGCTGAGAGACGTCGAGAAATGCTTTGCCATTCCACCCCGCTCAAATAATTTTACTATAGTCCTGGAGGAATGCGACAAGATATGGTAGGAGGACAAGGAAAGATCTCAGAGAAAGGTTGCTCAAAGCTTGCTTAAAGAACATAAAACCAGCATGCCAAAGAAGGTTGGGCGTGGAGAGTTCAAGGACGAGATTGCTATCCTAATAACTTTGCTCAACTAGATTACAGGTCAAGAGGAAGCTTAGGTTTTCCGACCGTGGATGTTTTATGCCATTTCCTAGATTATCAATAGTAAAGAACAATTTGACTAGGCTATGTTGATCAATGAGTGTCTTCACCAACAAATCATAGGATTCCTTAAAATCCACGAGTTTCACATGGTTTCTTATCTTGTCTACTTAATTGATTTTCAAGGCAATTTTAGAACTTTGAAGACCAGTGGAACCCTTGGCATTCAACACATATAAGAATACTTCCATCAATTGGATTTCTCAAAGGCTAAATAGGATTTCAAATAGGAGAATGATCACTTCCTGATGAAGACAATCAGAGACCTTGATAATGAGATGCATATCAGAATATCAGCGGAGGAAAAATCAACAATGGAGAGTTGGGCAGATTGGATCATCCAGTTTCCCACTTTCACATATATTCGAGTGTAAGGTTACACCAGAGAACCTTTGATGCTATCGAGATACCCATCAGACAAGGTCCTATTCATGGAGTTCCTAAGACAGGCTCACGATGTTCATACTTTTCTTCGCAATCGGCACAAGCAAGTGTTCACCTTTCCTTTTGGATTGGGTATTTTTAAATGTAAGATAGTTGTTGATTGCAAGTTGATGAGCAATGATTTGTCAAAAATTTGTCTCAAGTATCTCACTGAGAAGTGCTCCTATGATCCTCTAGGTCACTATGCAGCTTGGTTGGAGCGAAGTCAGTCACATAGGCCGACACTTAAGGACTTTTGGGTCAACTACAAAAATGAATTTGAAGTATGTTGATGTCACTATTGTAGACTTACTCTTCCTCAACTTGCTAATTTTCTGTCAGAAGATGTTGAGGGTTTGTCAAATGATGACGAAGAGGTGTTACTTAGCACATTTTTCAAGCACCAAGTTGTTCGCTAGCCACTTCGCCAACCGGATTGGTATGCCAAAGAGAGTACTTCAGTGGAGGACCTATCGAGAGGAGTTATCAAGACTAGCATGTATTTCCTAGACAACAAGAGAAGGCGGAAGGCAGTTTCAATTACGGAGCTGCCAGTTGTGTTTTCTTCACTACCTTCTACATCAAGGTCGAGACCTAGAGTTAAGTTTATAATGAAACCTCCTAAAGGTATCAAAGTTAGTGGAAACACAAAGGGGAGAAGCACAAGTAAGCGTAAGCAGACCAAGAAGGCGCCAAAAGTTCCAATAGAGTCAGTGGTACAAGCTGAAGTCGGGTCTTGATCTCCTGGTTCACCATTTTCTCTGAGTCCTCCCATCTAGATTACTATTGACTCAAAGCCAGAATTTTCAGTTCATGAAACTTCAGTACTAGTTGATCCACCAGAGGTTGACATAGTAGTAGTAGTTTCTCCTGGAGAAGATAACATTGATCACTCATGTTGGCTCGAGAGGAATTTGGGAAGAAGGAAAAAGCCTTCATATCATCTTGATCTATTTGAGTTTGGTAGTCCCTATTAGGATAAGTCAAACAAGAAGGTCAAGATGCAAGTGCACATAGAGAAAACTCTTGAAGCAAAGATAATTGTCAAAGTTGCTACTCTTGATGGTGATCCTATGGCAGCCAAGTTGAATCACTTCTCAGTAATTTCAATGAGCTTCGACAAGTTAGTTGAAGAAGTCAAAGAGTTCTAGAAGATTATCAAGGATGGAGAGGAGTTAAACAGACAGTCTATCATTGTGGATAGCATCAAAGTGCTAGATGATGATACAGTTAATGAATTCATGGAGGAGGTGATAGCCCATCACGGCTTGGAGTAGAAAGATAGATGGATCTCCAGTTATTCCTAAGGATAGTCATAAGCTGTAGTCAATGCAACACCATTCTTGAGTTATGATTGTTGATTTCATGCACATCTATCTCATCTTTGGGATATCTTTGGGAGGAGGTCAGACTTTTAGTTAGGATCTAGTTAACTGATGTTAGTTATCAGTTGACTTTCATTTCAATAAGGACTTGCATGTTGAACACATCCATTTTAGTTTAGTTTAGTTCAGTTAACTCATGTTTGTTCTCCAGTTATTTGATTAGTTTTTTACAGTTAGACTTTAAGAATAAAATCTTGTATGCTTGCAAGACTAATTGTAAACTCAAGGAGATTTTAGGGTTCCCTACTCCTTGAAGTTCTATAAATAAGACCATCCTTGCTCATTTGTAATAAACTTTTGCTCGTAATAGCAAATTACTGTGCCACCTTTCCTACAATATTGCTATTAGGTAGTTGTTCACATTGTATTTAGAACTTTTGTTGTAATAACAAATTAATGTGCCCACCTTGCCATGCAATATTGATATTTTGTATCTATTCACTTAGTTAAATATAATGCTGGTTTGATCGTTCATTGTGTGTATGTCTTGTTATACAATTTGTTGTCCCAATTTTATTCTTGTTGTGATTAATAAGCTTTGTTTCATATCTACACCTCAGATAGGGGTTCTTTCTCGGGAATTTAGTAGAGTTTATCGTTTGATGCTGTGATTAATAGTTTTTCTTTCATATCTACACCTCGGATAGGGGTTCCTCCTCCTTGGGAATTTAAAAGGAAAAATTGTCATTTAAATGTTGTTTCCAATAAGCTTGTTTCATATCTACACCTCAGATAGGGTTCCTTCTCCTTGGGAATTTAGAAATAAAGTTTTTCATTTGATGTTGTTACCAATAACCTTCATATCATCCTACACCTTGTATAGGGGTTCCTCCTTGGAAATCCTAGTATAAAGTTTATCGTCTAAACATTCCCCGCTCCTAAGTCCTCATGCTTTGCTTTTCATGAGAAAATAGGATAGTTTAAGCATTAGTTTAGTTGTACTTAAGATCTGTGAAACCAGAGAAAAACCTTAGCTACAATGTATTGGTTTTCTTACCCTTGTGCCTCTTCCAGTTGAGTAAAAAAGATAGAATTTAGAATAATTTACTTTTTCACGCATATCAGCAAAAGAGGGAGCTTCCCCTCCTAATTTGAAGAGCAGTCATTACGCACTGTGCATAGCTATTTGTTGCCAATATGCACTCCAGAGGTGCAAATTGTAATGCCAATAGTTTTTGGAGCCCACCATGGGGCACAAGGCAAGAAAACTTCAAGAAAAGCTTAACGCTTTATGTCACGAGAATGACCATTTGGCGTCCTACTGCTCCAATTCAACAACCAGGACTCAGTTCGGCCATCATGCAACTGAACTTTGTGTTGATTCGAGGTGAGCAGTCAAACATCATCAGTAGCCTGTGAAGTTTTATCTTTGACAATCATACATCTACTCAATGGAGGAACACAACTACTACTCTAGACAAAGAAGAAGAAAAGGTGGATCTTGCAGCAAGTAGACTAGTTTTTCCACCACCGGCGTGGGAATAATTCATCCTAGTGTACTAAGTATACACAAGAAGGAGAAATAATCCTCTCTTTCAAGAAGAGCCGATCTTTCAAGAGGTTCCTAAGCATTTCCAAGAAGAATCTAAAGAAGAATCTCCAGTCCTAGCTGAAGCAATGGGCGATAACAACAACCACCGAAATAACAATGCAAGGAATGTAAGATTTCCAACCCCATTACTTTGGGGTGACAACATTAGACCATTGGCCTTGCAAGGACACCATGAGCTGCCTAAGGGATCACAAAAGCATTTCCTGAGGTTTCACGATGATGGGGCTTGACACCCTGATGAACACATCTCAGTATTCACAGCAACTTGTTTCGTTTTGCATGTTTCACATGAAGACATCGTTGTTCATCTCTTTGTTGAGACTCTTGAGAATAAAGTTGCAAACTGGTTCAATCATCTTGAACCAGGCATTATTACCAATTGGGCAATCATGAGTGAAAAAATCTTGGTGAGATTCAAGCCCACCGAGGACAGTCATCAATTATTTGCACAACTCTCAAACTCAAAGATGGAGGCACATGAACCAATGAGGGAGTTTGTAGCAAGGTTTAACCACCTTGTTACACATCTTTCCTATACACTCAATCCACCCGATGATGTTTTGATGAGTAGCTTCATCAATGCACTTCCATTAGAAATAGCCTTCTTCTTAAAGACAGGCCATGAAGTGGATCTGCAACTTACACAAGCAAAAGCTATCAAGCTTGAAGATAATGTGATCACGATGGGGAAGATGAAGAATGACTCAATTAGACCACTTGTTCAAGCGTCTGCTAATCCACTACTACAGAAGGTAGCCAATGAGGTGACTATCCTCAAGAGATAGTCACCCACTCAAGGGCAGAAAGCACACCCGCACCACCACCATATCAACCTCAACAACCATACTAGTCAAAGAGGAATAACTTCCAGCCTTTCAACAATTACAAACCAAGGTTTCCACAAGGACAATCAAGATAAGCTATTGATACTGAGAAGGTGGCATCCTATTGCGCCTTCCATGATACTAATGCACACACCGGATCTACATGTCTGGAAAATCAAAGGATGAATCAGCTCATGGGATTTGTTGATGCTGCTCCGAGTACAAGTTTCATACCTTCACCAAATGCAAATGTTGTCTCACCACAGATGGACAAATTTGATGGAAACTACGCAACGAGATACTTCAACAGAGAACCTATTAATGAACAAGAAGAAGAAGAATACCGCCAGTACTCTCTTGCGGTCAATCATGAAAACATTTCATCGCCTTTGTTCACACGTGCACAACAATTCAAAGCACAAAAGGAAGAAGAGGAAAAGCAAAAAACAAATGAAAAGTGAAAAGAAGTGCCTTCCACTTCCAATCCCAAATCTTCACAAGAGAACACCATGGCAGTTGCTCAAGATTCGTCTTCAGAAAACTTCAACTTTGTGCCTTCCATGATGAAGACGAAGGTACAAATTTCACAACTAGAGTATCTTCAAGATCATCTAGAGTAGTTGGAAAAGATCTTCAAGGTTGTAAAGAAGAAGGCTGCAATCTAGCCTACATTGCTTGAGTCCTTTGTACCAGCAGAAGACAAGCCAAAGCCATTCTATATATCTTTGTATATAGGATGTTTTAAACTTAGCAATTGTATCATAGATAGCGGAGCTTTGGACAACGTCATGCCCTTGCAGATCATGAACACATTGGGACTCTCATGCACCAAAACTCAAGACAAGTGTTATTCACTTGAGTCAAAGCCGGTGTCGTTGGTCGGTCAACTGAAGGATGCAAAAGTAAGGCTATTGTCTTCTCTAGAAAAGAAGATAATGATGACTATCTTGGTAGCTGACATTCCGACCAATTACAAGATGTTACTCAGTAGAAGCTTCTGCAAAGACCTCAAAGGAAAAATTCAATTGGATTGGTCATTCGCAACAATCCCATTGAAGAAAGGTAGTTTCAAGCTGGAAGCTGAGGCCAAGTGCAGGTTTATGGTGGTGGAGTCCTAGGACTGTCAGGCACAAGTATTATATCAAGACACGGGTCTGGGAACATATGCTATGATATGTGAAGTAAAGACAGTCAAAAATTTGTACAATCCAAAAACACATCATATGAAGAATCAAAAAGTGTGGACGATGCAGTTCGACGACAGTTGCTCAACATCAGGCTTGGGAGCGAGAATTTTCATTACTTCTCCCGAGGGTCGTCTATATATGTTTGCATACCAATTGCAATTTGAATGCACTAATAATACGATGAAATACGAGGCACTTTTATAGCAGAGCCAATGCCCTCGCTGTATTAGCCACCTTGTTCATGTCACATTCTGACTTTGGTCAAAATTCTTATGCTATTGAGCTATTTACAAGTCAACTTTTCCAAACAATTCTAATTCGCAAGTCTTCAACGATGATGATGACATTCAAGAGTTTCTCGTCATGGGAGACAACTGCAAAGAGTTGTTCTTTGAAGGAAGTTTTACTCCTTTTAAAGAATCACTCATAGAAGACTCCAAAGCTACAAATTTTGGGATCATCCAATTGAGAGGAAATCAAATTCCCAAGGGTCTCGTGTCTTTAGAGAATATTTTGACAGGCATGACCGATACATCCAAGATCAGAATATTTCAGGTGTTAATACTTCTACTGAGCATTACCAAGTAAACATTGGCACTAAAGACAAGCCTCGGATTGTGAATTTGGGAAAGTGTTGTACTCCAGAAGAAGCAAAGAAGTTTACCGCCTTGTTCAAATAATACAAGGATGTCTTTGTTTGGTCTCACGAAGACTTGAAGGTCTTCACACCCGTTGAATTGTCTCATATAATTCCTCTGAAGTTTGATGATAAACCTTTCAAGAAAAAGCAGAGGCATTATAATCCGAGGATCCAAGATACTATCTACGTGGAGATTCAAAAAATGGTGGACTCAAAGATAATTTTTCCAATTCATCACTCCACCTGAGTGTCAAACATAGTTCTTGTGTGCAAAAAGAATGGTGAGATCAAAATTTGCATGGATTTCAGGAATTTGAACCAATCATCCTTGAAGGAAAATTACCCCTTATCAATCATGGAGCATACTTTGCAGATGGTCACCAGTTCGGAGATGCTATCACTTCTTGATGGTTTTCCTAGATACAATCAAATTGTAGTGGTAGAGGAGGATCGGATCAAGAAAGCTTTCACAACCCCGTGGGGAATGTTTTCTTATGAGAGGATGCCTTTTGGCATCATTAACGCCGGTGCGACTTTTCAAAGAGCCATGGATCTGGCTTTTAGGGATCTCAAGAACAAAATCATAGTTGTCTACCTTGATGACTTGATTGTCTTCTTAGAAAAATGGGAAGACCACTTTTCACATCTCGTGAAAGTGTTCGAAAGATGCAGGTATCACAAGATCTCATTGAATCCTAAGAAGACTATCTTTGCGGTGACGTAGGGAAAGCTACTTGGCCACATCGTTTCCAAAGAGGGAACTAGGATTGACCCAAATTGGGTGGATTCAATTAAAAACCTCTCTTCCAACAAATAAAACACAAGTACATTCCTTTTTCAGTAAAGTCAACTTTATCATGAGGTTTGTACTAGATTTTTTGAAGCTGATGAAGGAGATCTTAGCAATGATTAAAAAGACATCCATTTTCATATGGAAAGAAGAAGGAAAACAAGCCTTTACCAAAATCAAAGAAGCAATTTCTAACACACCAGTGTTGGTTTGTCCTGACTTTGAGAAGGATTTCATCCTCTATTGTTATGCATTGGAACACACGCTGTCTACTATATTGACTCAGAAGCTCAATGAAGGAGAATCTCCAATTGCTTTCATGAGCGACAGTATTAAAGATAGTGAATCACGCTATTCTCAAATTGAGAAGAATGTGTATGCTATCGTTAGAGTTGTCAAGGCTTTCAGATTCTATATCTCTAATTCCCACATAGTAGTGTATGTCACCGATCCGGCTGTCAAAAGTGTGCTAACTCAACAAGAGATGGGTACAAAAAGAGGAAACTGGATTGCTAGAGTTCAAGAATATGATCTAGAGATCAAGCCAACCAAGCTCATTCGCGGGCAAGGCCTTTGTCAGTATTTGCCAAAAGATGGAGATCAAAAGTACCAAAGAAATGGTGGCAATGAACCTAAACCTGAAATTGAAGAGGATCTTCCTTTGGTCCTACTAGTTGATTATGCGAAGGAATGGCACACAACTTTGTGGTATTATTCAACTTATGCAGAATTTCCACGTTGCATGGAAAAACAACATAAGAGAACATTGAAGTTGAAAGCACATAATTTTGTGCTTATCAATAACGTTTTATACAAGCGTGGCCTTGACAAAACTTTCCTATTATGCATTAAGAGGAACCAACAATAAAGATTGTTGGAAGCTTTTCATAGTCAAGTGTGCGGTGGTCACTTCTCATCAAGAGTCACTAAATTCAAGATCTTGCAAACATAGTTCTATTGGACAACTATGTTTCACGATGCATATGCATGGGTGTATAGGTGTAAGATGTGTCAGCAATTTGTTGGCAAAGTCAAATTCGCATCTCTTCCACTCAGGCCAGTGATTATCGATTCCATTTCAGCAATGGGGTATGGATTTTGTAGGTCCTATCAACTCACGTTCCAGTAAGGGGCATGTCTATGTCCTTACAACTACAAATTATTTTACAAAAATGGGTTGAAGTCATTCCTACCAAGCGAGCTACCTCATAAATCATCTACGACTTTTTGAAAGAAAACATCATTTCGCACTTCAAGGTGCCTCGCAAAATTGTGGCTGATAATGCAACTTGTTTCTCGTCAAAGGAATTATTGGAGTTCTGTTTTGATCACTGAAATGTCCCCACTCTAGTCAGTTATCAGGAGCAGTTGAGCTAGCCTATCTCTTGGACCCTTGTAGGCTGACAAGATCTGGTTAGGGGTTCATTGGTCATATTTGGTGGGTATTGACATTCCCACTCCTTCATTCCAGTAGTGGATTTAGGGCAGGCATCTGTAGCACAGTGTTCACTAGTTTCTAACGACACGAAAAAGTATTGAGTTTGGAGGGAGTTATATTTATTTATGTGGATAAGTTAATTATTTAACTTAATGGAATATTATAAAGTTAAATTGACTTTATAAAAGATTAAAAGGCCACTTAAATAAATTTAAAAGTGACTTAAGGTTGATAAAGTGATAAATAAATCACCTAAGTCAAATAAAGGTGCGCTCACTTCATAAAGTGAGATTTAAAACTATTGAAAGGTAATTAAATACATTTAAATGTATTTTAAAGCTAAAATGCATGGCTTTTTGAGAGAAGTGCATACCTTTTTGTGATATAAGAGAAAAACAAGCAATTCAAACTCACTTCTTCATTATTTGAAATTGCTTGATATTTTTCTTCTCTGTGCATTTGTCTGAGGACAAGGGTTTGAAAAAACTTCTTCACTAGAGAGCGGAAATT
This sequence comes from Sequoia sempervirens, assembly GCA_007258455.2. NCBI lineage: Eukaryota > Viridiplantae > Streptophyta > Pinopsida > Cupressales > Cupressaceae > Sequoia > Sequoia sempervirens. The sequence goes on from VDFB02058242.1 coordinate 503,239,013, forward strand.
CTTCATTGATGTGTGATTGTGAGACTATTCATCTATGCTTTTAGAGCTATTTTATTCAGTATTTATAGGTTTGAATAAGAAGAGGGTTCTCAGATCTAGGACGCCATTCTTCATATTTTACTATTTTCAATAAAGATTCTCCTTCAGCATCCAGAGGCTGTACTTTGCCTTGAATGGTGTGTTCTTTAGGAAGTGGCGTGTGAAGCTTGGATCCAAAGCGCTTCATTTTTGGCTCTTGACTAGATTCTATCTTTGGCATCCCACCTTCTCATCATTCTTTCACCAGCTATTGTGTGGGAAAAGACAAATCTGAGCTCTTGGCGTGCTATTTATCAGTTTTCAGCCATTCTTGCCTAGCTAGTCAACATATTCTTTATTTAATTATTTTGGAGAGATCCAGGTATGTTGGTTGTTCTTGATCTATTTGCAGCAATTGAATAATGCTTAATACATAAATTGTTTCTCATATTTAGTGTAAATTCCAGTTTTATATGCATTTATATGCTATCACCCCTTCTACTTATGTCTAGAATTTCTCCTAAAAACCTTAAAAAAACACAAAGATAAGCATAAAACATCAGAGATTTGAGTTGGAGCCAACTGGGCTCTTCACAGTGGTATTAGAGCACATAATCCTGCTAGCCTATAGGGGTTAATATCATATGTGTCCTTATCAAGGAAGATATAACAAGTACTATTCACGTAGGAGGCCTGGTAGTTAGATAAATCAATTTGAGGATTTTCCTTTTGACAATCCTTTCAAAGAAATGTGTGACAGAGAGGAGACTAGGGAACCTCACAACCAAGCTCAGAATGAGGACAAGGAGGCCCAAGACATTCTGAGAAGCCTAGCAGCAAGACAAGAACAAGTGGCTAAAGCACTAGTAGCAAGACAGGAACAGGTGGCTAATGCACTGCAACAGTTACGCACAATAGTGCAACATTTGACTATCCAAAGGAGACCACATGAATAGGAGGAAGATGGCAGTGTGCATGGAATTCCACGCCAAAGAGTTACTCCTACACGTACCTATGAGAGACCCACATGTCCTATCTTTTCCAGGCGTGATCTAGTTGATGGCAACATGGAGGGAGAAGGTGATGTGGTCTTCATAGATAATGTAACGACCTATCCTATACATGAAATAAAAATTCCTTATTTTTTACAACTTATAACAAAAGTAAACGAGTAAATAACATTGTAATAAAAAAATTATTTTCTTTTCAAATTGAAATACATTATGTAAATACAATTCAATGCCTTTCATAACAAAAATAACTTTTAGTTTCAAAGTAAATAATAGAGTACGAAAGCAAAGAATACATACATAGCTTAAACAAATTTTGGCACAAATAGTAGTAAGACGGTCCAGGATCTTCCCTTTCAAATCTTGGTTCTTCATAGGTCTGCTGTGGAGGAGAAACATCACTCGGGTACTTTTCCACCAACCACAAACTAATAATGTAGTCCCCCGCACATTCATTTTTCAATGAATGGCCCTCCCTTCGTCGAAAGGATTGGTTGAGTAACCGATTCTGTTAACCAATTGAGCATAGTGGTGTGTCCTACATAACTAGATTCTTGTAATCCCACAATCCCAACCTAGTATGTACTTATTGGATCACGGTGAACTGACAATGTAATCATCTCCCAATCTAAGAGGATGTAGGTACATTACATTACTATGGCCATAGTATTCTGATTCAGTAAACGACTGAGTAAGTCATCTATCACTTACACTACTTAGGGCCGATTTGACTTGGGGCTGCCTTACTCTATGCGTAAGTTATGTCCTTCAATGGGTTCAGTTTACCCCTGACTTCCTACCTCAAACTGTCTACTAAGAAATGAGCCAATCAACAAGTGTCTTATATCCTATCTCCTAATTTAGGAAATCTTTATCCTAGGAGTGTTAGCTTGTCACAGTTAACCTAATAACATAAGCTAGAGGCCATACTTGGTTTTGACTTCATTTCGTTCCTAGTAGATATTAATTATTCTACATATTCTTCTTATACGAAGATCATACAAAATGAAAAACTCAATCAAATGCATATAAAACCCTCCTTTAAAATCTTTCCCCATTATTTCCCTAAAACGCAAGTTACGTAAAGCTAAACCCTTAAGCTCCTTAAACATTTGATTCCCTTTTAACAATCCCTTTATCCTTAAATCCCTCATTCATTCTACCTTTAAAATGCATTTAATTCCCTTATACATTTATCCTTAAATGCAATGAATTCCCTTATACATTTACCCTTAAATGTATTGCACATGAAGGTTTAACAAGACGAATCTAATTAACTTTGAGCTACTTGCAAACATCAAACACAAGACCAAGTGAATGCAACATTTCAAACAAAGAATCACAATAAAATAGATTTCATTCCTGAGATTTAAAGTTGCTTCTCCCAGCTCTGCTCTTCTTAACACTCCTTCAACAACTTCCAAAATTCTTCTTGAAGATGGCTTCTTTGCAAGTTTCTCAAACTATGGTGATCTCTCAAGTCACTCTTCACAAATTGCACTCCCCTAATGGAAGCTTACTCTACTAAGGCTTTACTCCACTCAAAGATTAAAAAGGATTTAGCATAGTAATTTGATATTTACTGGTAAAAGCTCACTGTATTTCTCCCACTCAGCATGTAAGAAAATGCAGCAATAAAGAAAAACACAACTCAGATAAATGGATATGGGAGCTCTTAAAAAATGCAAGAATCCAATTGTTTAAAAGATATGAAACAAAGAATGGTTGGGCGTGTATTTATAGGCCCGTAATTGTAACAAATTCCTTCATTGTGGGCATGTAAAATGACAACAAGGCACCCAGACTCATTGAAATGCTACCTGGAAGATATCATCACAAAAAGGAGTGATTCGACCATCTTGGAGCTAGCATTACCAGACTTATTCAACTAAAAACTCAAAATTGCCACTTACAAGAAAAACGTCCCTCTTTGGTGCATAACAGAGAATCACTCATGACTTCTGCAAATTTGTCAAGTTTAAACTTGCAATAGCTCATTCCGTCTGACTAGCGTTTCCTCTTCTCCCGCATTTGAAACTTTCCTCCATTTTTCCTGTGTTTGAAGCTCTCGCCATTTCACGAGAAGAGCTTTCAGAAATATTTTTGGTTTATTTTAAATTTTTTCTTCCAAATGTTTTGATTCATATATTTTGCCTTATGTTTTAAAACAAAGGCTCGATTTATTAATGAAGACTTTTATTTCCCTCAAGTCTAGCAACTATATTTCTCCCAATAGTTCGCTTTATGATGTTTTCCCATATTAAAAGATTTAAATCTTTTAATTTCTAACACCTTAGAGTTTATAAATATTTACACTTAAGAGTTTATAAATATTTACACTTTAGAGTTTATAAATATTTACACTTTAAATATTTAATTATATATATATATTTATATATTTTATAATATATGTATTTATATTAAGTATTAATATATTTATATATATAATATATATATATATTCGACATTACTATCGTAATGTATATATATATGCATATATTACCTTACTTTAATATATATATATATACATATATGCATACATATATATGTAAATTTTCTAGACAATAATATTAAAATATTATTTTCACCACAGATATTAGGCAGGGTGTGTACGTATAAACATGTGTATAACCATATATACTCTTGTGTATATGTATGTATACGTATATTCATGTCGACACATACATATGAGCATATCCATTGTCTATCGTATGTATGTATTGATATGTTTATACATATAGATACGTGTACACAATGTATACATGTGTATACGTACCCACTCAACCTTAAAGATATATCTTTCACAATTTCATACAAGGATCATAGTATAGTAAGTCTGACAATAAACAATCATCACTCACAAAGCACAAATAAGTAAACCAGACTCCTAAAGCCTATGGATGACTTATCAAGACCAACTTATCTGACTTGGTTCCTCTAAACCCATAATGATGTGTGTGTATGCTCAACTGATTAACATTACCAGTTAAACGACCAAGCCCCTCTCCCAAGTGATATTTCCCCTCCGCTTGGAGGAATGGTTCACATACCTGCATCCACCATCATAAACTCACGACAATCAAATGCTCACAACGATAGCAGTATATATAAACTTTATAAGATATAACAACATTATACATTAACCTCATAATGCACATCTTCACCATGATTAACATCAATTGAACAACATAAAAATGAGACAATCATTAATGTACAAAACTCATATTGATAACAAGGTGCGTCATATCTTATTCATTCACAAAATTGTCTTTACAAACACATAATCCCTATGCAGTACTAATAACTTGGTAGCTATACAATCGAGGTGTAACAAATAACATCATGACATTCATATCTTATTCATTCACAAAATTGTCTTTACAAACACATAATCCCTATGCAGTACTAATAACTTGGTAGCTATACAATCGAGGTGTAACAAATAACATCATGACATTACACGATGAATGGGAAGCTTTACCCCAATGAGTTCAGGATCACCTGAACTTTGATAGATTTATGAGTCAAAAGAGAGAACATGGCAGGAATCAAGTTGATAGGAGGCCTAGAGATAACATAAACAATGATCTGAGACAAGTGACTAATAAACTCACTCTTCCTACCTTTGATGGCAACGGTAAAGTCACTACTAGAGCTTGGATTAGAAAGCTTGATACTTTCCTGACTTTATGTCCGATGGCAGAGGATGATGTCATTAAATTCTCAGCATTACATTTGGATGGTGTAGCCCATGATTTGTGGCACCACATAATGGTTACTCTACAACATGATTGGATTACTAGTTATCAGGAATTCATAGATAAACTTGTGGAAAGATTTGACAGAAAAGACTCTGAACTGTATTTCAGAGACTTAGCACAACTCAAACAGTTAAGCAGCTTGGAGTCATATATTGGTGGATTTCAGAGGATCTTAGTTATGGTCATAGGAATCTCAAAGAGAAGGCTGGTTATTCTCTTTGTAGAGGGGCTTTTTGAGCCAATGAAGGGCTGGATCAAAGCTTTTGATCCCCCCACTTTACAAGAAGCTATGAGGAAAGCTCATAGCATGGAACTTACTACTCCATGATGTAAGTTCAATTCCAATCCATCCACTTCAAATAACAACAACAAACCTGATTTTAAGAAAGCAGATAATCTTGATTAAAATAAAAATTTTGCAGCACCCTTGGATAGTGAAACACTCAATGATTTACGAAGGAGAAAGCTTTACTTCTATTGAAAAGGGCCCTATGACATAAACCATGGCTGTCCTCTTAATCCAAAGGGAAAAAATAGACAATTGGAATGGTTTTATGATGATGAATTAATTTCTGAATTTTCTGAGCAGCAAGCTGATGGAGATGAATTAGAAGAAGAAAGCTCAGAAATTTCAGTGGAAAAAGAAGTGGAAAATGAGCTGCATGAGGCTCACATGTCAAGTATGCAAAGGGAAGGCTCATTTCGTTTGTGAGGTATCTTGGCTAGTCAAAGGGTCATCTCACTACTTGACACAAGTGCAACAGACAATTTTATTGATGCATGTTTAGTGGAGAAAAGAGGGATCCAAACTCAACAGTTTGAGGGTATCAAAGTAAAGGTTATTGATGGTTATACTCTCAAGTGTGAGAGGATGATTCTGGATCTGCCTATGAAGCTCAACAATTATGAGTTCAAGGCAGATTTTTATGTAGTTAGTATGGGTGACACCGATGTGGTTCTTGGCATGAAGTGGCTTCATGCGATCAGTGAGTTTACTCTCAACCTTAGAGAGATGGAGATGAAGTTTAAGGTTGATGGAACAAACCATGTTCTAAAATCCCTCAAGGAAAACAACTTGAAGGTTATTACACTCAGGAGAATGAAAAGATTGATTTGGCATGACATAGTTGAGTGGGCAGCAACATGTTAGTTACAACCATCTTATGAGGAGCAGCATAAAACACCTTATCATCCCGATGTACAGGAGCTTCAGATGAAGCATTCTAAGGTGGTTAGTGATATACCTCATGGTAGACCTCCAGACAGGGGTATTGAGCATATTATTGAGTTAGAGGAAGGAACCAAGCCTATTATGATCACTCCTTACCAAAATCCTAAGCGATTGAAAGATGAAATAGAGAAAAGCATCAGAGAATTGCTCACTATGGGACACATCAAGCTGAGTAAGTCTCCATTTGCTTCTTTAGTTGTATTGGTGAAGAAGAAGGACGGTACACTCAGAATGTGTATCGATTATAGGATGTTGAATAGGAAAACCATCAAGAACATGTATCCCATTCCACGTATTGATGAGTTGATAGACAAGCTTCATGGGGCTTGCTACTTCTTGAAGATTGATTTGAGGATAGGGTACCATTAGATTAGAGTCCGAGAGGAGGACATTGAGAAGAACGCCTTTAGATGTCATTGTTGGCATTATGACATTTTGGTTATGCCCTTCGGGTTAACCAACACTCCAGCTACTTTTTAGTCCACGATGAACAGGGTCTTCCAGCGTCAATTGAGGAAGTTCGTTATGGTGTTCTTCGATGACATAGTGGTCTACAACCATTCTTGGGAGGAGCACTTGGCTCACTTGGATATGGTGCTGAACATACTTGACAGGGAGTCCTTGTACTCCAAGGAGTCCAAATGTGCATTGGGCATGGCAGAGTTGCTTTATCTTGGTCACATCATTAGTGGAGAGGGTGTCAGCATGGATCCTGACAAGGTCCGTGCCATTGTTGATTGGCCTATTCCAAAGACCTTGACTCAGCTTAGGGGATTTGTGGGTTTGTGTGCTTTCTACCGTCAATTTGTTAGTGGGTTTTCGTGACATGTAGCACCGCTTACAGATTTGACAAAGAAGGGAGCCTTCATTTGGACACCTCAAGCACAAGAGTGTTTTGAGAAGTTCAAACATTTGATGACAACATGCCCAATGTTGGCATTGCTAGACTTCACCAAACCATTTGAGCTTCATTGTGATGCGAGTGGAGAAGGTATTGGTAAAGTAATCATGCAGGACAGTCGTCTGATAGCTTTCAAGAGCAGGAAGCTAAGGGGTCCTGAAATGAGCTTTAGTATTTATGACAAGGAGATGTTGGCTATCATGCATGCTATGGCCAAATTAAGGCAATATTTGGTTGACAGCAAATTTTGTGTCAAGACGGATCATAACAACTTGAAGGATTTCCTAAGGTAGTGAGACCTGAACGAGAGACAACAAAAGTGGGTTAGCAAACTGCAGTCATATGATTTTGACATTGCCTATGTCAAAGGCACACAAAATGTAGTTGTTGATGCATTATCTCACCGACCCCACTTGATCTCCATTGCAGTGATTTTAGAGGATTGGAGTCACATGTTATTAGCAAAGTATGCCAAGAATCTGTGGGCTTCTTGCATCAATGATGATACTATACAGGATAGAAGGTACTCTCTAGTGAATGATCTTATCATTTACAAAGGGAGAATATTTTTTCCCAGGTTCTGAGGTGAAGAACAAGGTTTTGAAGACTTTTCATGATTCACCCATGGTTGGTCATCCTAGGTACTTTAAGACCTACAGGCAAGTACGAGAGAGATTTATGTGGAAGGGTCTCAAATCAGACGTTTTTCAGTATGTTAGGGAGTGCTCTATTTGTCAACAGAACAAACAAGAGCATACTTACCCTGCTGGGTTACTATAGCCGCTTCCTATTCCTGAGGGGAAGTGGGAATGCTTGTCGATGGACTTCATTACGAGCTTTCCAAAAGCTCAGGGTAGAGACAACACTTTTGTGGTAGTTGATTGATTGACAAAGTATGCACATTTCTTCTCGATCACTACTACTTACTCAGCTATACAGGTGGCAGATTTGTTCTTTTGAGAGGTATTCAGGTTACATGGGTTACCTCGGAGTATTGTCAACGATAGAGACAACAAGTTCATGGGTAATTTATGGCAGGATTTATTCAGACTTTGTGGGACCAAACTGACTGCAAGTACTAGCTACCACCCCAAGACAAATGGGTGGAGGGATACCTACGAAATTATATTTCTGGATAGCAGAAGGCTTGGGTGAAGTGGTTATATCTTTGTGAGTACTACTACAATTCCACTCACCACATGTCTATACAAATGTCACCTTTCCGAGCATTATATGCTTATGATGCTCCGAGTTTCATTGATTTGCTACTGCGTGACTGTAGAGTACCGAGTGCTGGTGATCTGTTATAGGAGAACCAAAATATTATGAGAGCTCTTCATGAGAATATTCAGAGGGCTCAAAATCAGTAGGAGTATGCAGATTAGACGAGGATTGAGCATTTGTTTGAGGTCGGTGATTTGGTGTACCTCATGCTTCAACCCTACAGACAATCCACTCTTAGGAAGATGGGCTCAGAGAAACTCAAGCCATGCTACTACAGACCATTTACCATTGTCAGGCGAGTTGGCGAGGTGGCTTATGAGTTAGATTTACCGACAGATAGTAGGGTACATAATGTGTTTCATGTATCACGCCTCAAAAAGGCATTGGGGCAACACATAGTTCCTTCTGTAGACCTACCAACCTTGAATGATGAGGGGAGGTTGATTTTAGTACCTGAGGCCATTCTGGAGTTCAAAGAGTGTCCTCTACGAGGGTGGGTTGTTGGGGAATATCTGGTTAAGTGGAAAGATCTATCGGCAAAGGATGCTACTTGGGAGAGTGACAGTATTCTACAACATCCAGCTTTGAGTTTGCTTGAGGACAAGCAAATTTGGGGAGGGAAAACTATAATGTCCCCACTCTAATCAGTTATTAAGAGAAGTTGAGTTAGCCTATCTCTTGGACCCTTGTGCTGACAAGATCTGGTTAGGGGGTCAGTGGCCATATTTGGTGGGTATTGACATTCCCACTCCTTCATTCCAGTAGTGGATTTAGGGTAGGCATCTGTAGCACAGTGTTCGCCAACTTCTGATGGCACGAAAAAATACTGAATTTGGAGGGAGTTATGTTTATTTACATGGTTAAGTTAATTATTTAACTTAATGGAATATTATAAAGTCAAATTGACTTTACAAAAGATTAAAAGGCCACTTAAATAAATTTAAAAGTGACTTAAGGTTGATAAAGTGATAAAATAAATCACTTAAGTCAAATAAAGGTGCGCTCACTTCATAAAGTGAAATTTAAAACTATTGAAAGGTAATTAAATACATTTAAATGTATTTTAAAGCCAAAATGCATGGCTTTTTGAGAGAAGTGCGTACCTTTTTGTGATATAAGAGAAAAACAAGCAATTCAAACTCACTTCTTGATTATTTGAAATTGCTTGATATTTTTCTTCTTTGTGTATTTGTCTAAGGACAAGGGTTTCAGAAAACATCTTCACTAGAGAGCGGAAATTCTTCATTGATGTGTGATTGAGACTGTGGGATATCAGTTGAATGATTGCAATTGTGGGAGCTTCAATTTAGAAGTCCATCTGTGCTTTCAGATCTATTTTATTCAGTATTTACAGGTTTGAATAAGAAGAGGGTTCTCAGATCTAGGACACCATTCTTCATATTTTATTGTTTTCAATAAAGATTCTCCTTCAGCATCCAAAGGTCGTACTTTTCCTTGAATGCTATGTTCTTCAGGAAGTGGCGTGTGAAGCTTGGAGCCAAAGCGCTTCATTTTTGGCTCTTGACTGGATTCTATCTTTGGCATCCCACCTTCTCAGCATTCTTTCACCAGCTACTACGTGGGAAAAGATAGATCTGAGTCCTAGCGTGCTATTTATCAGTTTTTAGCCATTCTTTCCTGGCGAGTCAAAATATTCTTTATTTAATTATTCTGGAGAGATCCAGGTATGTTGGTTGTTCTTGATCTATTTGTAGCAGTTGAATAATGCTTAATAAATAAGTTGTTTCTCATATTTAGTGTAAATTCCAGTTTATATGCATTTATATGCTATCGCCCTTTCTACTTCTGTCTAGAATTTCTCCTAAAAAACTTAAAAAAACACAAAGATAAGCATAAAACATCAGAGGTTTGAGTTGGAGCTAGCTGGGCTCTTCACAATCACAACATCATGTTGTCACATGCATCAGATTATTACCCTCAAGGTAATGGACAAGCTGAATCTTCAAACAACAACATAGTCACAATCATGCATAAGTTCGTTGACTCAAATCAACAAAGTTTGGCACAAAAAGTTATATGATGCTCTTTGGGCTGATAGAATCACTCCCAAAAGAGCCATTGGCACCTTGCCTTTTTCACTTTTGTATGGTACAGAAGCAGTGTTACCCATCCCCACCAGAGTTGTCTGCTTTATAGCTGTCATTTGCATTGGAGGATGAAGAATTTAAAGATCTAATCACGAAGCGGATGTTGTACCTTATGAAACTTGAGGAACAAGTGGAGGTTGTCGACATAATCACTCAGCATCAAGAGCAAGTGAAGAGTATTTTTGATAAGAAGGCTCGTCAGTGAGACTTCAAGATTGGAGATCAAGTCCTGCTATGGGATAAAAGACATGAACCTAAAGGAATGCATGGAAAATTTGATTCCTTGTGGTTGGGGTCGTTCCAGATTCATGAGTCTACAGGAGAGAATACTTACATTCTCTTGCATTGAAATGAAAGGCTCCCCCCGTTGGCATATAGCGGGCAATATCTCAACACTTCAACCCTCCAGGGGAGAAACGAACTTTTGTAAATAATTTACTTATGCTCTTTCGTTATGTAGTAATGTGTTTCCCCGTTCTATGAAGTGTACTCTTGTTTTAGGTGATTTTTAGGTAGTCTTGTTTTAGGTGATTAGGGAAAGTTCTGACTCCATATGCCCAACTGATAAGTCACTGGTCTACAAAAAAAAATCTGAGATTCTTGATTCTCCTATGCCCTAAGTATCTGACATGGTCACCAAACAGAGCCTAATGTTGTACCCAAACCAAAATTTTTTGCTTCATTAAGGCATTTTGCTTAAAATAGTCTAAACCTTGTAAAAATGTCATAAGAAGTTAGTTTTTGGGTAAATCAAGTATGGGATTTTAGTCACTTTGATGCTTAGAAGATACTAGTAAAATTTGAAAATTTTGAAAATTAGGGTTTTTGGACCCCTATTTTTAGATCAAAAACCTTAAAAATTTAAACTTGTTAAAATTGACTGAAAATTGTTTTGATTGGCTTATTTCACTTCATGATTATAGTAGTGAATTTAGAATCAGGAAAAGTCAGTTTAAGTCTGGTGGGTAGTTTTCACTTTTTCATGTGAAAAGTTAGGACCTCTGTGGTCGTCAATGGCAGATGGCCAGATACCAAGTGTCAAGATCTAAGGTCAAAAGCTCCAACGAAGATTCTTTGGAGAGATATGTTCAAAATGATGCTTTGTTGCGGAGGGGTTTTCATCGAGGTGAAAATCATTGAATTTTTTCTCTCTGGAAGTAAAAGAGCCCCTAGAGGCCAAGGTCACCCTGAATTTTGGTGCCCAAGGTTTTGGACCATCAAATGCAGTTGTTCAGGTTATCTCAGATACTCATCCTGTCCATGATGCTTTTAGCTTTCCATTGCATATCTCAACTGAGTCAGAGGACTTGTCAACAGCCTGCAGCCAGGGATTAAGTGTAGTTTTAGCCAGTCGAAAAAATGGCAGTCTGGAAGGAAAAGCACCCCTGGAGGCCAAGGTTGCCTATTTTTTTTAGCTACCAGATGATATTTTTAGGAAAAGTATTCTCCAAGAGATCATGTTCAAAATACTACCAGCTCTGAAGTTTTTCCAGTTGCCTGGTGTAAGGAAAATTAGGAGCGCATCTTATGAAAACCCCATGCAGTAGTGCCTTCGGTAACTTTCATTTCGATTAGGTTTCCTCAAAGACACGAACAACTATGTCCAAATGCGGAACAGACACAATTCATTTCCTACATTGATCCATCTAAGAGAAACACATGTAAATTCAATAGCAAGCATTAAAAGATTCTACTACACGAACCAACAGCATGAAAGATGAAACAGAAAACCAGAACACAAAGATTTACGTGGGGAAAATCCTCTCGGATAAAAAACCCCACACTCCAAAGATCGAGCCATTGTATTATTCTGCAACAAATGGTTACAATACAATTTCAGGCTCAGCCTTTTCAGAGGTTACATCTTGTTCATCTGGATACAACTGGTAGCAAACTATTCCTGAGAGATCAAACAAAGCAATCAGAATCACGAGAGATTCCAATAGCTTGACTCTGCCTCTCAATCCTCTGCTTCAACCTCATGGCTTCGGCCTTTCAGCCAACCACTTGGTCCTTACTCTATAGTTCTCTCTCTGGCTCTCGAATATTTAGCATCATCCTCAAAACGTCCAATGCATACCTTTATACATTCGTTCTCTGTAGGCTCTATAGAATCATTCTTTTCCAACTATCAGATCAGAACTCACAAGTCATCCAGCCTAGCATCATCAGATGTTTCCACTTCCTCATGCTTTAGTTTTCCAACTTCCACACAGAAATGGTTCAGCAAACGGTTCACTTTTGCTTTCTCGAATTGGTCCATATCGCACCATGTCGGACAATCTTCACTCGGTCAACAACGATCAACTTGTGTCACATGTTGGTGAGACACTAAAAGTGTCTCCCCAATGCCACAAGACCCGATTACATGTTGTCGCCAAGAGTCATCTCCATCGGCAAGAGGTTCTACCGATATCCACAAGTCATACCGATTTCAGCATTCTCATCGGCGAGATAATCACCATTCGATGAGAGATCACACCGAGGTCATAATTCATTTCGAAGTGTTCCTTAGTCGCCAAGACTTTAGTCATTCGCTGAGAGATCATATCGAGTCTTCAAGTCATGCCGAAACCCATTGTATTTCTATCGACATCCATCTATTGACAAGACTATCGTCTTTCGCCAAGACATCACAATGAGCTTCATGTTATACCGATCTCTGAACAATCGCCAAAAGTTATACCGAAGTTAGGATTCCATCAGCAAGACAATTTCTCTTCACCAAGACATCATCCCACAAGTTCCAAGTCACCCCGATTCAATCTTGTCGGCCAAACTTACTGCTTTCGTCAAGACTTCATACCGAAGCCTTTAAGTCACATCGATGTGTTCCACTATCAACGAGAGAATCAACCTTCGGCAAGACTTCTTACTGAGGCTTCCATGTTATCCCAAAACAACTGTTCACCAAGAGTCACACCGAAACGATGACCCCACATGCTGTCAGTGAGACTTCCAATATTCAATGAGACATCATATCAAAACAAGTCTTTCGGCCAAGGGTCTCCCCGATGTCTTCAAGAGTTGAATTGTTGCCAAGAGAATCCTTCATCATTGAGTCTTCTCACCGAGATCCTTAAGTTACTCCAAGTGGGTGAGACATATCACTATCGGTAAGACTTCTTTCCAATCACCCAAGGGTTTCCCTGAAAGCTCCAACACTGCCGCTGAGACATGTTACTTTCGATAAGACTTCTCACTGAGCCGCCATAGGTTATCCCGATGAATTCAATGCGTATCCCTGTCGGTCAGACATTCCCCAGTCGCCAAGAGATCTTTCCGAGAGTTCAAGTCACCCTGATGACTCCTGCTTATCGGTGAGACTTCTCTCAGTCGCCAAGACTTCCTGCCAAACCCTTATGTTACTCCAATCTATCTTTCACTGAGAGTCATAGTGAACCTGAAGACCATACAATCGGCAAGACATTCATATCGGTAAGACCTCATACCGAAACATAAACCTTTCGGCGAGCTCTCCCTAAAAACATCAGTTGCCATGAGTCTCCCCGACATCCAATAGACACCAACTGTTGGCGAGACATCTCCCAGTCGGTAAGAGATCTCCACGAGTCTCCATGTCATAGCGATAGGTCCATTTGGCAAGACAGAAGTATTGTCTCAGCGACATGAGCAATACACAAGTTTAAACTGCTAGTCAGCCAGACAGCTTGAATGTAACAGCGACCATGCTTTCTTAGAGGTTTCAGCCTGTGAGATTGAGGCATATTTTCCAACAATCTCCCACTTGACGAAGATCACACAGGCACCTCCAAAGCAACCAGGAACTAAGAACACACTAGCTCCACTAGTTCAAACCTTGCAATACTCAAGACACCCAATCAACATGATTCCACAGATAACAGTCCATTAGACAATCTGCAACAAAGACCAAGCAACGAACTGCAACTCAGTGACCAACAAAACAACTGATCACAACCCTCCAGGAAACCACATAGAACTTCAACATGCTCTCAAGCTCCATCAAGAATTCTGCTCCAACATCCAAGATGTTCACCATTCAGGCAACAATCCTCTCATCTTCCACATGTGGAAGAAAGATACAGAGCCAAGGTGTATAAGCACCATTCCAACGAACACAAGCAAAAAATCCCAGTGATATCTTCAACAAGATATTGCTACCACTTCACTGTGCTCAAACATTATACAAAAGCAATATCAACTTCAAAGCTTCAAACAGAACACAATCGTGAAGTCATTCTCTAGAAACAAGATAAACAACACCAGTTAGAACATCAATCAAACTAACTGCTTCCATCCAACTGATAAACCCACACAACTAAAAATAGCACCCACAGCTTGTGCTATACCATCCAATCTCACATACCTCAAAGGTATAAGCATTAGTAAACTCATGTTGCTCCAAAAACAACCCATCAACAGCGAATGCAAGCTCCAAGTGCCAACAAGTCGAAGAAGACCAAACACAACAGGAACTCCCATTGTCCGAGTAATCCAAAGACATCACAAGTTTACCAATTACAACACATAGAAAAAAGTAACCATGTAGTACCAAGGAAATATCCACAATGACATGCAAAACCTGCAACAAACTACTACAAGAAACATTTCTCTCATCACAAACCTTCACAGTCACAGAGATAAATTCTACCCACCATCTTCCTGTAGAATATCCTCCTACATACACTTCTAACAACCAGCTATGTCAAGAATGATCTTCTTCACATCCCAGAAGAAAGCCTTAACAACATCCACCTGTTCAATCACCAAGATCAAACCAACTTCTAATATCATGTAATCAATATGGATGTAAGCTTCTTAAAGAAGATCAAGCTAAAACATTTCCCATTTCAGGAAATCAGCCCATACATCATCTCCTACCAATTCTCATCAGTAAATGACATATCACAAAAGCTCAAGGAGATAAAACAAACTATACAACTTCCACTATGAATCCTCCAGAACTAGAAGTTAAACTAATTCAAGATCCATATCATGAAAGTGAACTTAATATAACACATCTAAAAAATATAATGGGCCAAATACCTTTCAGATCAACTGCCGAGTAGACCAAGAGTGGGAACAAGAATACTCCTTCAAGATAAACAAGTCATCATGACTAATCCAAGAGCAATCTCCTCATAGATCTCTTATTGAACTCACGTTCAACCAAGGTGAAGGCTTCTCAGACTTTCTGCTGAACAATTTTAACAAAAGTAACAAGCAGCAACACATCTCTCATAAGAGAACAAACAACCTCACCTTATTCTTCATGTATACATGAGTACTAGCAACCAATCATCTCATGCTAAACTTCAACTGCATTACTGCACTAACACGAAGTATCAAGCAAGTAATCAAAGCACCCAATACACAAAGAATTACCAGACCACTGTCAAAGCTCCAAACATATAAACCAGGAACTTATCATGACACCATGATCTACATATCCCCATAGGAGATACCATGCTTCAAGTGACTCCACCATTGTCTCAAGTACAATGCACAATGCCAAAACTCCAATGCAAACAAGAGTATACCATGACATAAAGCAAATAGACTTAAGAACAACATCACCTGTCAAGCACCACCAACACCTTAGCCAAAGACTCCAAGCATCCTCCATGGTTCCAAGATGTTGCAAATCTTCAAATAATGTCCATGTAAAAGTGCAAGAACCCTTCTACAACACTATAGAAGACCATTCACCACCATGTGATGAATCCACAGTCACTGCTAGAGCTCACATTGAAATGTGACACCCGAGCTTTCCAAGAATCATGACCAACTGTTTCAGGTTCCCATAACTGACTATTTAGGTACTCTAATAATATTCATCCTCTCATCTCAAAACAATCACACCAATGCACAAGTGACCACAGACAAGGCTAACTAACAAATCTGCACCATCAATGAATCAACCTCATGGATAAAGACAGTCCACATCCAAGTTATCTCACTGTAGCCAATGGGTAGCTAATCCATCAATCACATAACTCACAGATCACAACCATCGAACATGCAAAACCATTATCACATTGAAAACTACAACACTGAGATATCAAAGAGAATAACCACGTAGACAACATGACTCAAACACCATATCACACAAAATTTGATTTGCCAATCATGTCCACAACAAGCACCATAATCAAGGAACCCACAAGCATTACCACAAGAATGTTGAGTGAAAAAACACTTCCCAACACTCCCATGGAGAGAAAGAATCATACCTCCTCAAAACCATGCACCAAGCATGCATGCAGACCTGCAACTATCTCATCCAGCCACACCCCAAAAGGCCAGTGTTTAGACAATAGCTTAACAACAACTCCACATGATCACAACTTTTGCTTAACCGTGTAAAACCTTCAAAACCACAGAGCCATGCAAGTATAAATCATCCTTAGAAAGGAAACAACAGTTCAAAAGAATCCAGGCCCCTTTCAAGCCAACTTTAAATCACCACCATGTACATGCATTCGAGAAAGAGAGAAAGGCTATTTTAGAAGCTTGCAAATCATCTAATGATTAACTCCATAGCCTTCAAGCATTCGAGGTTAACAGGAAATAGTGCTTTCCAACACTAGGAACCACCATCTAGCATAAGCACTCTCTTCCATGACTGAGAAACAATCTAGGCTTCTCCATATCACCCAGGAGCCTATCACACAGACACCAATATAAGAGCATTACTGCTACACAGCCACAGAGTAGGAAAATCCACCTCATACTCTAAGGTTATACCTCTACTAGCCATGAGACACAGATCACAACATGATCAACTCCCTTTTCCATCAAGACCATCCTTCAAGCCGCATGCTGTCTTAGAATACCACAAGGCTTCCACTCATCAAAGGATCAATACATCAGTCCATTCCTCCAGATTTCTTCTAGCCTATCAAGCTAAGAAATCTTCACGGGAGAAATATCCAAAACCAACAACCAGAAGAAGGCTCTGATACCACTTGTAAGGAAAGTTAGGAGCACATCTTATGAAAAATCCATGCAGTAGTGCCTTCGATAACTTTCATTTCGATTAGGTTTCCTCAAAGACACGAACAACTATGTCCAAATGCGGAACATACATAGTTCATTTTCTACATTGATCCATCTAAGAGAAACACATGTAAATTCAACAACAAGCATTAATAGACTTTACTACACAAACCAATAACATGAAAGATGAAACAGAAAACCAGATCACAAAGATTTACGTGGGGAAAATCCTTTCGGATAAAAAACCCATCACTCCAAAGATCGAGCCATTGTATTACTCTGC
The DNA here is from genome assembly GCA_007258455.2 of Sequoia sempervirens. NCBI lineage: Eukaryota > Viridiplantae > Streptophyta > Pinopsida > Cupressales > Cupressaceae > Sequoia > Sequoia sempervirens. The sequence goes on from VDFB02058242.1 coordinate 503,256,530, forward strand.
AACAAACGGTTACAATACAATTTTAGGCTCTTAGCCTTTTCATAGATTACATCTTGTTCATCTGGATACAACTGGTAGCAAACTATTCCTGAGAGATCAAATAAAGCAATCAGGATCACGAGAGATTCAAATAGCTTGACTCTACCTCTCAATCCTCTGCTTCGACCTCATGGCTTCGGCCTTTCGGCCAGCCACTCGGTCCTTACTCTATAGTTCTCTCTGGCTCTCAGATCTTCAACATCATCCTTAGAACATCCAATGCATACCTTTATACATTCGTTCTCTGCAGGCTCTATAGAATCGTTCTTTTCCAACTGTCAGATCAGAACTCACAAGTCATCCAGCCCAACATCATCAGATGTTTCCACTTCCTCGTGCTTTAGTTTTCCAACTTCCACACAGAAAGGGTTTAGCAAACGGTTCACTTCTGCTTTCTCGGATTGGTCCATATCGCACCACATCAGACAATCTTCACTCAGTCAACAACGATCAACTTGTGTCGCATGTCGGTGAGACACTAGAACTGTCTCCCAAATGCCACAAGACTCGATTACATGTTGTCGCCAAGAGTCGTCTCCATCGACAAGAGGTTGTACCGATATCCACAAGTCATACCGATTTCAGCATTCTCATTGGCGAGACAATCGCCATTCGATGAGACATCACATTGAGCTCATAAGTCATTCTGAAGTGTTCCTTAGTCACCAAGACTTTAGTCATTCACTGAGAGATCATATCGAGTCTTCAAGTCATGCCAAAACCCATTGTATTTCTATCGGCATCCATCTATCGGCAAGACAATCATCTTTCGCCAAGACGTCACAACGAGCTTCATGTTATACTGATCTCCAAACAATCGCCAAGAGTTATACCGAAGTCAGGATTCCATCGACAAGACAATTGCTCTTCGCCAAGACATTACCCCACAAGTTCCAAGTCACCCCAATTCAATCTTGTCAGCCAGACTTACTGCTTTCGCCAAGACTTCGTACCGAAGCCTTTAAGTCACATCGATGTGTTACACTGTCGGCGAGAGAATCAACTTGATGCGAGATAAAGTAAGGTCAAAATGATGAAAATGCATGAAAATTGATTGTCTGAAGCAAAAAGCACCCTTGGAGGCCAGGGGCACCCTGAATTTTGAAGCCTCAAATGTCAAAATTAGGGTTTGCAGCTTCAAGAAGTTTCTTGTTAGTTTTGATCCTATTCTTCAATGAAATTGTCAACCAGTCTTCTAGATACATCATTCAATCAGAATTAGTGATCCAACATAGGATCTGGTGACGTTTGTAAATTGAAATTTTCAAGAAAATTTCTAAGTTTGGAGTAAAGGTGTCTAAAGTCAAAGTTTGAATTTTTTAACTCAAGTGCATGGATCGCCCCAAAATGGAGGAGTTAGTTAACTGAATTTAAATAATATTAAAACTTCAGTTGCACTTCTCAAGTCGACTTCAACAAGACTTATTTTTTGCTTACAAATGGTGAGTTTTTTTTACTTGCACAGTTAACTGAAGTACATGGAGGTGGCACCCAATTTAGGGCTTATTTTTCATCCAGTTAACTGAGTTTGAGGTCCAATCAGAAGGTGGCGCCTAAATTTAGGAAATTGCATGCATTTGTGACATCTTTCTTCATAAATTTTATTTATTAATGCATTTGGGTGTCCATTATTCTCATCATGGTGGGCACCAAAAAACTATTAGCATTACAATTCACACCTTTGGAGTGCGTATTAGCAATGGACAACTATGCATAGTGCGTAATTTTTGGGCAAAAATTATGTAGTCCCTTTAACAAATTACAAAACTTGATTTCAGCCACAATTGTGTGAGATAGAATCTCTCCTCTCAGAAAGGGGAGGCACCCTTCTTACTGCTTATTGAAACTAAGTAAAACTAATTAAGTATTCACAATGATGTACACTACGATTAAGAAATGGGGGTGTGTCACATTCATAATTCTCTCTTTTTTTAGAGAATATATTTTACAATGCTTCACGGTTTTTGAGTTCTTGATTTGATACAACTTCAAACTAAAAACAAAGGAGTAATTCCAATATTCTTATCTTGTCAAAGCAAAGACCAAGAATACCAACATAATAATGATAAATGATAAAACAAGAAAACTAATGAAGGCACAAAGTCGTTTTGTAGCTTTCACCAATGAATCCTTTGAGATATGTAACCAACATTGTATTAGAAGCAAAAAGTCTTCTAGATAGTCCATGATAGATCCACGAACAACATGAATAAATACAAGCACAAAGTCTTGTAGAGAATTCACCAACAACATTCAATTAATATCATAATTTCGAATGAAAGAGTGTAACACAAAGTTTACACGGATTTACTCAAAGCCTATTACACCCTGATTGTATAGCTACTAAGATATTAGTACTGCATAGGGAATAAGTGTTTGTAAACATAAATTATGTGAATGAATAAGATATGTTGCACCTTGTTATCAAATGAGTTTTGTACATTAATATTTGTCTCATTTTTATGTTGTTTCAATTGATGTTATTCATGGTGAAAATATGCATTATGAGGATAATGAATAATGTTGATATATCTTGTGAAGTTTATGTATATTGCTATTGTTGTGAGAAATTGATTGTCGTGAGCTTATGATGGTGGATGCAGGTATGTGAACCATTCCTCCAGGCAGAGGGGAAATATCACTTGGGAGAGGGGCTTGGTCGTTTAACTGGTAATGTTAACTAGTTGAACATACACACACATTATTATGGGTTTGGAGGAACCAAGTCAGATAAGTTGGTCTTGATAAGTCATCCATAGGCTTTAGTAGTTTGGTTTACTTCTCTGTGCTTTGTGTGTGATGATTGTTTATTTATCAAACTTACCATACTGTGATCCTTGTATGGAAAATGTGAAAGATATGTGTTTATAGGTTGAGTGGGTATGTATACACATGTATACATTATGTACACGTATCCATATGTATAAACATATCACTACATACGTATGATAGGTAGATGGATATGCTCATATGTATGTGTCGACATGTATATACATATACATACGTATACACATAGGTATATATGGTTATACACATGTATATACATACACACCCCACCTATTATTTGTGGATATATGTATATGTATGTATATATGTATATATCGATAGAGTAACGATATTAAACGATATATACATAGATATGTAAATATATATATTTATATATTTTATATAAGGGATAAAATATATGTATAAATATTATAGTAAGATAAATATACATATATATAGATATATATATATATACATTACAAGAGTAATGAAGAAAATATATATATATGTATATATATGAATATATTAATAATTACTTAATATAAATACATATATAATATATATAAATATATATAGTATAATATTTTAAAACTCTAAAGTGAAAAATTAAAAGATTTAAATCTTTTACTTGGAGTAAATATTATAAAGTGGACTATGGAGAAATAAATTGATCTCTTGACTATTGAGAAAATAATAAAACAAGGGAGAATCGAGCCTTTTTATTTAAAACATAAGCCATAGTGATATCGAAATATTTGAGGGAAACATTTAAAAAGAGAACAAAATATTTCCGAAGAAGTTCATTTCCCGTCAAATGGCGTGGAAGAGAAATGCATGGAATTCTAGAAGAAAAATTCAAAGAGCTAGAAAGAGGGCGACACAACTGAAGGGTATGATGTGTTGCAAGAAGTATCTTGACCAATTCGCTGAAATGGTGATTCATTTCCTCTTGAGTGCCAAAACTAGTTTTTTTCCTGTAAGTGGCGTTTCTTCCTTTCTGAGTTGATTAAGTCTTGATTTGCTAGCTCAAATGAGGTTGATTCACTCTCATTTTTGATGATTAAGGGTTTAGAAACCTACCAGGTTTCATTTTAAATATTTATGAGCACTTTGCTATCAATCCACATACCTCCATTAGTGGAATTCGTTGCATTTCAGGCCTATATATAGATGCCTTTCCATTTAGTGTTTCATCACTTGTACAATTCAAGTTTATCATTTTCATTGAGCTCCATATCCATTTCTCTATTTTGTTTTTATTTTTTGTTTTGCTGAGTTGAAAATATAGTGAGTTTTACCAACAATCGCCATTAACAGTTAATATCCCATTTTAAGCTGAGAGTGAAGTCATTGTGAGCTATAGTTGAGTAAGAAATTACTAGTGGAATCATAATTGAGAGAAGAGACTTAGAGAGATCATTGTAGAGTGAGATTCTATCATAGAGAAGCCATTTTCAATGTGAAATCTCTGTATACTGGAAGCTTGTTTGAAGGAAGGACTGGAAGAACAACTCTGGAAGGAGAAGCTTAATATCAGGCATGAATCCTCTTTAGTTTGTAACTTTTATTTGAAGTGTTGTTTCCTTTTTGGTCTTGTGATTGTTGTTTTCCATAGTTCTAATAGGATAAAATTATTTTGAAGAACATCTACAAGCAATGCATAGAAGGGAAATTGTGTAAGGGTTTCATTGAAAAAGGGAATGGGTAAAAAGGGATTATATGTGAACAGAACTTAAGGAATTAGCTTACTTATCTTGTATTAAAGGGAAATAATGGAAAAAGATAAAAAAGAAAGGATTTATATGCATTTTAATGAATATTGCATTTTGTGTATGATCTTCGTATCTGGAGAATACGTAGAAGTATTTATTATCTACTAGGATCGAAATGATGACAGAACCAAGTATGGTCTTAAGCTTAAGTTATTAGGTTATCTGGGATAAGCTAAACACTCCTAGGATAAAGATTTCCTAAATTAGGAGTTAGGATATAAGACACTTGTTGAGTGGCTCATTTCTAAGTAGTTAGTTTGTGGTAGGAAGTCTGGGGTTAATTTATACCCATTGAAGGACATAGCCTACGCGTAGAGTAAGATAGCCCCAAGTCAAATCGGCCCTGAGTAGTGTAAGTGATAGATGACTTACTCAATCGTTTACTGAACTAGAATACTATGGCCATAGTAATGTAATGTACCTACATCCTCTTAGATCAGGCGATGATTACATTGTCAATTCACTGTGATCCAATAAGTACATACTAGTTTGGGATTGTGGGATTAATAAGAATCTAGTTATGTAGGACACGCCACTATGCTCAGTTGGTTAACAGAATTGGTTACTCAACCAATCCTTTCGATCAAGGAGGGTCATTCATTGAAAAATGAATGTGCGGGGGACCACATTATAAGTCTATGGTTGGTGGAAAAGCACCCGAGTGATGTTTCTCCTCCACAACAGATGTCTAAAGAACCAAGATTTTGAAAGGGAAGATCCTGGACCGTCTTACTACTATTTGTGCAAAAGTTGATTAAGCTATGATTGTATTCTTATGCTTTCATACTTTGTTATTTAATTTGAAAAGGAAAAAGTTATTTTATTATGAAAGGCATTGAATTTTATTTATAGGATGTATTTTCAATTGAAATGAAAAGAAAAAAATTGTTACAGTGTTTATTACTTGTTTACTTTCATTTATAAGTTGTAAAAATAAGGAATTTTTATTTCACGTACGGGATAGGTTGTTAGAAAGTCCTTTAGATCTCAATCACTAATCACTGCCAATCTCAATCAATTTGAAAAGATAATCGATTCCAACACAAAGTCTGGTATGCAACTTTCTTCTTTATTGATGAAAATAGATTCACAAAGATGAACACAAAGTTTCATGTATTTGCTTCTCAAAATGGGCAGCACTTCGTTGCAAAAGATAAAAGATCAATATTACAAAAGAATCCCCTCATATTTGTAAAAGAGAGGGAAGAGCAAATCTAGGAAAAGTAGATGAGCGAATTTAGGAAAGTTAGTTGAGCAAATTTAGGAAAATCTCACCTAACAAGTCAACTTATTCAAAAATGTTGTCCATCTTTTTAGGAAAACATCTTTGTTTTTACATGTAATTACATCTTGGAAAATGACATGCAAAATGTCAAGAACTATTTACAAAATGCATAAATAAAAGCATAAAACTATCTAACACTGGAGATGAAAAGAAGTCTTCATGGTTCCTTGCATTGGGCGCGAAAGTATTCATATATCTTCTTTGTCTCCAACATGAATGCCTCGTCTGGACCAACTGTATAATCCTTAATAGTGTGAACTCTGGTGATTGATCTTCTTGTAGACGAGCAAATTTTCTTGCATCTTTCAAGATGCGTTTTGAGATTATCAAGAGAAATTCATATATCACAAATTGCATGCATAGAGTTCTTTGAAAAGTTTGCATCCTCCACTTACTTCATGACGACTTCTTTGTAGATCTATGAAAGTTCACTGGCCAGGAGGAAAATTTGATTTTCATCAAGGAGCTTACCCGATAACTCCTTAATTCCATTTTTTAGGATAACACGATGTCCTTCGACATCTTCTTGTACTTGGTGGATATCTTCAATAAGAGACTTGATCACTTGAATGCAGTGCTTGAGAGATTCTCTTACCTCCACATATTTCTCTTTGTCGAGAATTACCCCAACTTCTACCAACTTACTCAGCTTTTCTTCTTTCATTCGTGACCAAAATGAGAGGCATCTTTCCATTTCTTTTTGCTCTTGGGAAAGTATGCTTTCTTCTTTATCAAGATTTGATTTTAGCTTGGCTATCTGAGTGGCCTTCTCATCTGCAACAGCTATGACCTATGAATCATGTTCTATCATTTCATCAATGAAATCATACAACACCTTACCCTTGGAAGCAAACTTCTCCCCCTTTTGTACTGTGGTTCCTCAACACTTACCATAGCCATAGGTTGTACATTTCCTAAAGAGCTTGCAAGGTTCCTCAAAATAGTTGCATAATGCTCGAATTTCTCCTTGTACATATTCCTGGCCTGTTCCATCTTATCAAGCCTTCCTGCTAATGCATCTAGGACCACTTGTGCGTCTTCCTTTGCACTTTCATTTGTCACTTTGCCGAGCTGGAATCTCGTGACAGTGTAGTCCTCCATGTTTACATCTCCTTCTTGTGGCAGTAGACCAATTTCTACAAAGTTATGACCAATTTTGTCAACATGAAGCCTTGAATGAACTTTTGCCCTTTTCTTCCCCTTGGCTTTTGGAGGAGCCATCTCTTCAAAATCAAGCTCATCTAGGGAGATCATTTGTTTCTTTCACTTTGATACTTGAGAGATCAACCAAGGGGGAAGGGAGGAAGTATATGCTTCTTGAATCACTGCCAACTCTTGTGTTGCAACCACTTCTATAGAAATGGTTGGTATGGTAACAATTGGGGTAGTATCTGTCATGATTGCTCCAGTGGACTGCAAACCAAGTTGACTCTGCAAAGACTCATTCATAAATCTGTCGAATTTAGCTTTAGAAGAAACATCAAAAGATGGAGATGACAAACTTGGGATGGATGAGGGAGAGCTTGACAAGACATCAAGAGTTTGTAAATTTGAAATTGTAGGAGGAGCGGTAAGGATAGTTGATACTGCGGGGGGAATAGAAACTTCCACTATATGTATGGTAGATCTGGGAGGAGGTGAAGTAGGAAGAGGAGGTGGAGGAGTGGTAGGATTAGGAGGTGTATGAGGAATATTTGAAGTAACAGGAAATGATGTTTGGCGAATATTTTCAACAACATTCTCATGAGGAGATAGAGTTTGTTCATCGTCATTCCTGAGTTCCTCATCATTACCTTCTTTTTCACCTTCATCTTCTTCAAACTCTTCCTCTTCTGAAAAATCTTCTTCTTCTGCGGACTCTTCTTCATCAGAATCTTCCTCTTCTGTAGATTCCTCACTTTCGTTTCCTTCTTCGGATGTTTGTTCCTCAAAAGCAGGCCCTTTTCCTTCTGCATGAGTTGGTTCAGATTTTGTGGCCTCCTGTTCTTCAATTGTCCGTGCAACATTCTTACCAATGGTGAACTTGATTCTAGGACCTCTTTGGGAAGAAGAGGGAGTAGCCGCATGATTTTCTTTTGTGCGGAGTTCCTATTGTTGGCCGGTTTCTCCTCTAGGTACTTCTCCTTCTGACTCTATCCTAAAAACTTTCATCTGGAAGCCATGTTTGTGCAACCATTTTGTTGTGTTGGATAAGATGAGGGCAAGCCTTTTTCTGATGGAGACACTTTCCTTTTTAGACCATTGTATTGAAGGTAAGGGTCTCCTAGAAATTTCATCTTCTTTGTAGGTAGAGTTCACGATGTCACTAGGATCTTTGAAATCCTCTGGTAGATCAACCACACCAAGATCTCTGATCTGCTCTACTTTTAGCCTGCAAAAGTCCATTTTGTGGATGTCTTCTTCATCCCTAGAGTCCACCCATATGTCATCAAAGTGGTAGACATGTCGGTGATCTTTCTTTAGTTTCCTCTTCACATCCTTGTAGTCAAATTCAAATCTATATTTGTATGTTCTTATAGTCATTGTCTGCATTTCTGCAAAAGTTGACTTTCCCTTTTGTACACTTTGAATGGTATATCTACCAATTGTTAGTGGAAACTTGAAACCCAATTTGTGAATTCTCATGCGTTCCTTGTGGAATGAGATCAACTATCTACATAGCTACATGAGTATCCACTTATCTGAAGGATATCTAGGCAACATGTATGGACACCCAGTATAGCAACCCACTCTCATATAGGTGAAAGTTGGAAATTGCAAAAAGATACACCCAACTTTACTAACCACTTTGTATGCCTCATCTGATACTCTCTTCTTTTCAAGAGTTGGATCAAAATTGAATAGCAAGGGTGCAAAGAAGGCATTTGTGACCCTCCTAAAAAGATGAAGACTTTCTTTTAATTTCAACTGATAAAAATACTCATACACAGGTACAAAATCTATGTTTCCCTTTGTAGACAACCCTAGAAATTGCCTCATTACTACGACAACATACACCAAATAAGAAGTCATGTAAAACTTTAGAGTGGTTGGCACACTTATCAACTGATCATGAATTTCATCACTAATTTGAGTCCCCCAATCAATATGAGCTTTCTTTCTCCTGATGATCTAGATGTATTCATACATCCAATCCTAAAAATCATAGTTTGCAAACTCGGACTCACCACGGACTCGGTAGCCCAAAAATATGACTCAGACTCGGGACTCAGCATAGACTCATAATTTCAATGTATAACATCATAAGATTATAAATTTTTACATATAGTCCTAGCTTCTTTCAACCC